>OX941094.1:75026199-75476199 GCA_954870635.1 Arctium minus | reverse complement strand
AAGGATCACCTTCGCTTCTCCCATATCTTTCATGGAGAATTTTGATGACAAAAACTCTTTAGTTTTATCAACTTGATTTTGGTCAGTGCCAAAGATCAACATGTCATCAACATATAAGCAAATTATTACTCCGTTACCGGATATGTCAAATTTGCTATATACACACTTGTCCGCTTGGTTTAACATGAAACCGTTGGACAAGATAACCTCATCAAATTTTTGATGCCATTGTTTGGGTGCTTGTTTAAGCCCATACAATGATTTTACAAGTTTACACATCTTATGCTCCATCCCGGACATAATAAAACCTTCTGGTTGTTTCATGTAAACTTCTTCCTCCAAGTCACCATTTAAGAATGTCGTTTTGACATCCATTTGGTGAATCACTAGATTGTGGATAGCTCATAAGGCTATCAACAATCTAATCGTGGAGATCCTTGCAACCGGGGCATAGGTATCAAAATAATCGATGCCTTCCCGTTGCCTAAAGCCTTGGATTACCAATCGAGCTTTGAACTTGTCGATTGATCCATCAGCTTTCATCTTCCTTTTGAAGATCCACTTGCAACCCAACGGTTTACAACCTGGTGGTAAGTCCGATAATACCCAAGTATTATTCCCCATGATGGAATCCATCTCATCATTTATTGCTTCTTTCCAGAAAGCAATATCTTGAGACTTCATAGCCTCATCAAATGATTTTGGATCTTCCACAATACTATAACAGTAAGAGAATTGTGACCCAATCTCATCTCTTGATCCCTCTACCAAGTATACTTGGAAATTGGGACCAAAGGATTTTTCAATCCTTCCTCTTTTGCTCCTTCGAAGCATCGGAGATTCGGTTGGAACAATTGTTTGTTCTTCAACCTCATTAGTTACACTAGTATTTGGAACAAGATCCTTAGGCCTAGGTATTGAAGAGAATCTAGTCTCATCAAATAATGCATCTCTCGATTCTATAACGGTGTGAATCGCTATAGAATCATTAGGTTCAATAACATATAACCTATATGCCTTTGAATGCTCGGCATATCCAACAAAGATGCATTCAATACCTTTTTCACCCAAGGTTTTCCTTTTGGGTTCGGGTAGTCGAACAACCGCTCGACAACCCCAAACTCGAATATAATTCAAGTTAGGCATTTTCTTGAACCAAAGTTCATATGGGGTAATCTTGTTCCTTTTATTGGAAACTCGATTTAATAAATAACAAGCCGTTAACATGGCTTCACCCCAAAATCCACCACTCAATCCCGAGTAGGATAACATAGAGTTCACCATTTCTTTGAGAACTCTATTTTTCCGTTCCGCCACACCATTTTGTTGTGGTGTATAAGGCGCCGTAGTTTCATGAATTATTCCTACGGACTGGAAAAACATGGGGTCGTAAAATTCCCCACCACGATCGGTGCGTAAACATTTAATTAAACTGTTCATTTGCAATTCAACTTCCGTTTTATAAATTTTAAATTTATCCAATGCTTCATCTTTTGAGTGCAACAAATAAATATAGCAAAAACGTGAAGCGTCGTCAATAAAAGTAACAGCGTACTTTTTATTACCAAAAGACGGAGTTGAATGCAAATCACAAAGATCACTATGAATTAATTCAAGCACCGACGAATCCCTTTTAACATTGGGAAACGGTTGCTTAGTGATCTTCGTCAACAAGCAAGTTTTACATTTTCCGGTTTTAACGTCAAAAGCCGGAATAAGACCGTCTTTTGACATTTCAACCATTCTTTTAAAATTAACATGACCTAGTCTAGCATGCCATAAACTAGAATCAACAAGAACTTCATTTGCAATATAAATAGAATTCGAAACAAAATTCTTATTATTTAAACTTAACATGAACATGTCATTATTCAAATAACCGAATCCTACAAAAGAGCCACCTTTAGACAAGGTAAACTTTCCGAACTCAAAAACTTTCCTATATCCTAACTTATTCAAGGTACTACCGGAAACCAAATTCTTTCGAATTTGTGGTACAAACAAAACGTCAACAAGTTCAATTATTTTATTAGAGCTAAATTCTAGCCTAACTAAGCCACGTCCAATAATGGGAGCATTTGACTCGTTCCCCATGTGTAGCACGAATCCGTCTTCAACCGGTTCCAAAGAGGAGAACCAACGTCGATCCTTGCACACATGACTCGAGGCACCCGTGTCAATCCACCAAACATCATCATCCTGTACATAAAATGATTCGGATATTAGTGGTACATAATTCAAATTTGAATTAAAACCAAAGTCAATAAATTGACCTTACCGTGGGTGTTGATCCTTGGATCCTTACCCACCACCACTTGTTCTTGCTCCACTTTTATTCTTGACAACCCGACAATCCCGCTTGAGATGTCCGGTCATACCACAAGTTCAACAGGTTAATTTAACCTTTTTTGTTGGGCCCTTTCTTGGCTTCATTGAACTTACGTTTTCCCTTGAAGTTGTTGGATCTTCCCTCTTCCACCATGTTCACCGAAGGTGCATAAACCTCTTTTATCTTGGGTTTCTCAGTCTCTTGCGCCCGAAGAGATTCCTCTATGCGCAAGTGACTACCGAGTTGTACAAGAGACAACTCTTCATTCTTGTGTTTCAACATATATTTGAAGTCTTTCCAAGAGGGAGGCAATTTATCAATAATGCTCGATACGGAGATGGATTCGTCCATCTTCATATCATGTTGAGCATATTGGCCTATAATGCGTAGGAGCTCATTATATTGCTCCATCACAGGCCTTGAATCCACCATTTTGTAATTATTAAAATTACTCACGAGGAACTTCTTACTAGAAGCATCCTCCGCCATGTATTTGGACTCAAGAGAGTCTCATAGCTCTTTAGCGGATTCAACGTTTTGATAGATATCGAAGAGGGAGTCACACATACCATTTAAAATGTGGCCGCGACATATGTAGTCGTCGTTTTCCCATTTGCCGCGACGTCGGGTCATCTCCAACGTCTCGTCCTCCATCACCTCCGGCATGGGCGTACTTAACACGTACACGACCTTCAACGTGGTCAACAAGAAGTGCATCTTCTTTTGCCATCGTCGAAAGTCGACGCCTTCAAACTTCTCCAGCTTGGTGAACTTGGTCGTCATGTCTCTCACCGATTGATCACTCGCCATCTCTCACGAACGAAATAACACTTAAGATTGTTGGGGGATTTGTGGGGGTGCAGAAATCGATGGGTAGAGAGAGATGAGATATGATCGAAGCTTGGATAGAATATGAGATCGCGTGAGAGCTCGCTTTCCTTAAGTGTTATTTCGACCCTATTCTGCCTGGGTATCACGAAATACACTCGAGGATAATCTCAAATTCACCGTCTCGATTCTGGCAGAAATCGACACTATTTAAACACCAAGAGAATGTAACTGATGCCATAATATTAATGATAATAATCATCCATTTAATGGAATTGATTGTTAATTGGTAAATTGGTGAACTTGTTTATCTAAGAGTCTTTACTAAATACTTACCGACAAAATTCATCACTCTCGCTTGTCTTATCAGGTAACATTCTCACTTATCAAATGAATTGATGGTAGACATTTTTTACCCGATATAGTTAGGGCTAATTGTATAATAGTCTCTTCTCCTTTTTTATCGAGAAAGATTCTTGATATTTTTTTTTTGGAAGGGTGTAACAAATTATGACTATAAGACATCAATCTTGAATTGTTGTGTACGTCTGGATTCGAACCCTGGACAGATGAATATTCCACCACATCCCCGGACCTTAACCAGTATGACACAATCCTTGTGGTTAAGTTTTTTTATCGTTGCTTGCTTCTTACCGATAAAATTCTCAATTTTTGTCATTATTACCTGATAAAATAAATGACCCTGATAAACACTTACATGATAATAAATGAGTAGACGGTGTACTCAATATCAATCTAATACCTACGATTGTTTAAAGATTATACAATTCGATTAGACATTGAGTTACTTCTAGTTAGGTTATTTCATATTAGATTGGGTTGATCGGGTTTTAAACACCCATCTCAAATTCTCAATTATTGAATAATAGTAATTCCAAGAAAAAAGAAAAAAAAAACTTAGAAAACTCGGCGGCTGCGCGCCTCCTCTTTCTCTCTCTAGCTTCCCTTCCATCATTCGAATAATTCTGTCTCCTTGTTTGTAAAAAAACCAAAATCCACAGTAAACCCACATCACATCTGCAGTTTCATCGTCTTTAACCAGGTAAATGCTCAATCTTGAAATCAATTTCTTTAATTTCGTATCATATTTATGCTTTTTTCTTCATGGGAATCGATCAAATCTTCAAAACCCATAACCTTTTCTAGGTCATGTTATATATTTTCCATAAATTTTCCCCCAATCTTTGAACCCCAACCCCTTATGATTTCGTAATTCTGCAACAATATGTTCTCTTTATGGTTATTGATTGGCCATTTTTAGCATATTTTGGTTGGTTTATTTGTCTGGATTCAATTTGAGAACTTTGGAGTTAGATCGAGGGTTAGTTGACCATTGATTCAAATAATTATTAAATTTTATTTTTAGGGTTTTATTGTTGAATGATTTAATTTATGTAGGGAAGATTGGAGTCATGATGTGGGCAATTTTCAGGAGGAAAGTTGCATCTGCTGGTTCATCTGCTTTGATCAATAATGTAAGTATGATTTTCCATTTTTATCTAATTAATTGAAATATAATATTAGGTTTCAATTTATATGGAGTTTGAAGAAGAATTGTTAGTTTCTTATGGTTCATTAACTTGTATGATTAGAGCATTATGAAAAAGTTTCTAAATTTAGAAATGGGGTGACAAATGCGATGTGATTTTTCGGTTCGTGGGTGAATTGGAAGTGGTTTTCGGAAATCTTGATTCTTTTCTTGAGTTCATGTTTACAAAACCGTTCATGTTCATTAGATTGTGTTTTTATTCTAAATGTAATGTTAATCATAGGAGTTCACAAGGTGGTGAATTTGCACATGTTTATTTAAATTTTTAGGACATTTGTTAAGGTTAAGTTTGGGAAAATAACCAAAATTGAAGCATGAATAAGAATAGAGCAAACCAAATGAAACGAACCCGATAAATCCCATACGCAACCTTTCCTCTGAGGTAAGGAGTAAAGAGGTTGTTTTTTTGTAAAGCTCGAATAATAATATCTATGTCTATATATGGGTTTTGACTAATTTGTGTTAAACCACATGATGGATGGTGCTTGTGGAAGTCCTCCCCTTTGAACAAAATGTAGGGATCCTTTGGATGGACATATAACTCATGTGTGGGGTAGGAAGTCCGAAGCTTTATCCACTGTATGGCATTCCACTAATTATACTTCCCTACGGCTACAATACACTTGTACACACATGTATATATATAAATATATATATATATATATATATATATATATATATAGAGAGAGAGAGAGAGAGAGAGGGTCAGGTTTAGGGGAAAACTTCAAAAAAAATGGAAAACTGAGGAACATCTTGGTAGCCCTTCATTTGGACGGTATGCACTTGTGCATACAAGTAATTTGTAACGTGCATATGCACAAATGCATAATGCACACTTGCATAAAAACCAAAAAAACAACTCAAGTTACTTGTATGCACAAGTGCATACGTCCAAATCAAGAGCTACCAGGGTGTTCCTTAGTTTTCCATTTTTTTTGAAGTTTTCCCTTGAACCTCCCCCCCCCCCCCCCCCCCTCCCTCCCTCTCTCTCTCTCTATATATATATATATATATATGATCAGGTTCATGTGAGAATGACAAAAATTTTGAGAATCATAGAACCTGTATATTCATTGATGCATATGCACTGTCAAAAGATGTATTTCGTCAATGAATATATTCATCAATGCATATCTACTATGGATAAAGAATATATGCATTGATGCATATACTCACTGAAATTCATTAGCATATATACATCAATGAAGATACAGGTTCTCTAGTTCTCAAATGAACCGCCCCCTATATATATATATATATGAGTTCCAGTAGAGAACAACCCATCTTCGTGAGAACATGAGAAAAAAGTGAAGGTATCCTTGTATTGTGTGAAAGTTTGTCCTGAGAACTATGAAGATACATTTATATTGTGTGAAGGTTGCAACATTCACACAATATAATGCAACCTTCTAATATACAATTGAAGGTGATGTTAAAGTCACAATATAACATAACATTCATACAATAAAAAGGTATCTTCACTTGCTCTCACATTCTTGTGAAAGTGAAAATTTCTCACATGATCCTCTCTCTCTCTCTCTCTATATATATATATATACATATATAGGCTTGTTTGAGTTGTCCGAGCTAATTGCTTGCATCTATCTTGTACAGTTGTACTCCAATGCCCATGTATGTGCTTAATCTAACTCTGCATGAGCGTAATTTTTTTTGGGTTGTTTGCAGGGCTCGGTACAAACATTGGGGAGAGCCCGACCTTTGTTTGCAGGATCAACGCCACAAGGTTTTGTTGAAGCAATCTCAACGCCCAAGGTACTTCATTTACCACCTAGTTAGTTGTTGCGTTCTTCGTCAATTATTACTTGTTTTAATTTCATGTTCGTTTTCGAAAGGCACTTAATCTTGGAAGAGGATCAATACCATTACGGCAATTTCATGAAGGTAAAATTGCTTACTTTGACATAGAAAAAAGTGACCTTTTTTTTAAAATGCCAACCCAAACACTATATTTTGCAAGAATGGGACGTTTTCGAGAAACTGTTGAAATGTAAATGCAAAAGGAACGATAGTGTACGACATATTTTGTCCAAAATCACTCATAATGGAAAGTGTAGTGTTTTTGCATTTTTGCAAGAAAGATAGTTTGTATATTTAATTTAGCACTTTATAACTGATGTAGTACTTGTTTGATTACAGGTGCTCGAGTTGATTCACTGCCTGTAAGGTTGATATAATTTTGTACCTTCTCTCTCTCTCTCTATATATATATATACACTCACACACACACACATATATGTATAATATGTAAATAGAGGGCGATTCAAATAAGAAGGCTAAATACTGTGAGAAGGTAAGATATAAGAAGGGAAGGTTCATATGTGAATCATTGAAAAAATATGTTTGAAGATGGTTGTGTGAACCCATATGAATAATCTATAGCGTCAGTTTACATTTGCATCTTCAGATATATTTTTTCAATGATTCACACGTGAACCTTTATTTCACCTTCCCTTCCTCCTTCTCACAATATTTAGCCTTTTCATTTGAACCTTCCACTATATATATATACACAAACAACCAAATTAGAACCTCAAAAAGGTTGAGAACTGAATCATGTGTTGTTTCACATTGTGAAACAAAAGATACACGTAAAAAAGTTTCACATTGTGTAACAATTATATGTGAAACAATAGCTTAATCCTAGCCTTGGATGAAAAAAAAATCATATGAAACAATACATTGAGATTTGTTATCACGGGTTTGTAACCTTTTTGTGGTTCTCACATGATTATCCCCCTATATTACACGTTATATATATATATATATATATGCATGTGTGTGTGTTGATGGAAGTTAGGGTCTAACTTTTATATTATCGTAAAGATTATCAGATTAAACCGTTATTCAACAATTTCTTTGTTGCAGGAATCTTGTCTCTTCACTTAAACCAAATTTTACGACCCAAATGTGGAGTAGATCATTTTCTTCAGACAATGGTATACTTTTTTCTTTTTTTCGCTGATACTTTCTTTCGGTACCAATGCTCATGAACTACTTCTTGATCGACGTAAGATTGTGTTTTCTTTCCGATTATGAAGGCGATTTGGTTGATGCTGTCGTCCCTTTTATGGGGGAATCGATTACAGATGGCACTCTAGCCACTTTCCTAAAGAGTACGTTGTCTAATTGGATTCTTTGGTTGTTTCAGTTGCGTAAATGTACTTTTTCAAATGTTTTTAGAACTCATTTTTTGGAATTATCTGCGAACAGAACCTGGTGATCGTGTTGAAATTGACGAGCCAATTGCTCAAATCGAAACTGATAAAGTGACGATTGATGTTGCAAGTCCTGAAGCTGGTTTTATCCAAGAGGTAATCATTTCTTGAATGGTTGTAAATATAATTTGAAGTTCATAACTTTGTATACTTTTTATTTCTTGTGCTTTCTCTGTCCTAAATTAGATGCAACGATCGGTTTGGAAAATAGTTTGTAATGATTACGATAAGTGGTATTGATATTTTGTTGGGAAATTGCCCAAAATAGCGATTCCAGACTCTCCGATTCATTTTATAGCCGCTTTTCTACCCAATTGACCAAAATAGCCAAGATTTCGCAAGAAGTACTTTAGCAACTTGTGAAATCTACTTTTTATGAATTTAGTTTCCATAAAGTAACCTTTTAGCATGTTGCCAAAGTGCTACTTTTGAAATGCTGACGTGGCACTGTAACAAAAGTTGTGCAAGTGGTACTTCCACGTCGGCATTTCGTAAGTAGCATTTCAGCAACTTGTGGCTTAGGGTTCGAATCCAGGCGTACACAACAACTGTGGCCACTGAGGTTTAATCAGGGTTGATGTCTTACAGTCATAATTTGCCAAGGGATTAGTCTAGGCATAGCCTAGGACACCCTTCCCAAAAAAAAACTTGTGGAATTGATATTTTATGAATATTATATTCATAAAAAATGGATTCCGCAAATTGCTAAAGTGTTACTTACAAAATCTTGGCTATTTCAGTCAATAATGTAGAAAAGCGGCTATAAAGTGAACCGGGGGAGGGGGAGGGGTCCAAAATGGCTATTTTGGACAATTTCCTTTTCTTTTTTGGAAAAAGGGGGATGGAACCCCTAGGAAAAACTTTATTCACAATTTCCTTATTTTGTATTGGTTACAAATGGCAAAGAGGTAATCTTGGATTGAAACTTTGCCGAAAAAGGAAATCTTAGGCTTTATCTTGAAGCACCCCCAGAAGGAAATTCTTGCATTTGAATTGGAGGCGCAGGTTTCCAGTAGAACCGTAAATAATATTCATGAATATTTTAGCGTTATTCATTGTAAATAATTCATGAATAATTGGTTCCCAGGTTATCAAAATATTTACGGTTTTCATTAGAATTTGTCCCACTAATTGGTGTGGTTAACTTTATGAATCATCCTACTTTGAACTTCAATGCAAACAAAATATTTACGGTTCTCATTTGAATTTATCCATCTTTCCCACGTTATTTTTCTTGTTTCAGTTTGTAGCCAAAGAAGGAGATACCGTGGAGCCAGGTACAAAGGTTGCAATTATATCAAAGTCCGGTGGTGAAGGTGCAACGACTCATGTGGCTCCATCCGAGTCACCTACCACGGCTGCACCCGCACCAAAGCCGACTCCGGCCGCAAGTGAAAAGGTGGAGAGACCATTGCCCAAGCCCGAAGCTCAACCTCCAAAGAACGTGCCTAAAGCATCTTCTCAGCCACCTCCTAAAACTTCGGCCTCCGAGCCTCAACTTCCTCCTAAGGATAGGGAAAGAAGAGTAAGCATCTCGTTTTGTATCGTCTTTCTTAGACTATGATATGTTGTTTAGTCGTTATGTATGGTATCAAGGTTCTCTTAGATAGAATTCAAAGGGATTCCACAAATCCTAACATGGTATCAGAGTCAGAGTCTACCACATCTAGGGACTCGACAAACTATCTCGCCTCAATTATAGGGGGCACGGTCTAGCCTCCATGTGAGTGTATCATGCTAGGCATGGACCATCAAATCTGTATTTATGTAGGAACCTTCCCACTCCCTGTAAGGACTCTTTTAGTCATTATGTATAGTATAAAGGCTCTTTTAGTGAGAATCCAAAAGGGTTCGACATATCTTAACATGGTAAAAGGGGGGGTGGGGGTGACATCCAGGAATAGGCGAATTGAAGCTAACTCCCTCCTGCAGGCCTTACAAGAGAGTGCTTCTCGGGGAGGAGCACGACCGATCGTTCTTTTGCGCTCCCACCCACCCACCCCCTTTTTTTTGTTGGGGGGGGGGGGGGAGCGCCAAAAAGAACAAATAACAGAGTGCTTCTCGGGGAGGAGCACGATATGTAGGTAACTTGAATAGCAGGAAACGACAGTAAGAAGCCTGTGCCCTTATAGTTTTCTTGCTTTTGTATAGTTGTTGTTCATGCTTCATGTAGGAATAACAAGACGGTCATTGCTAACAACAGGTGCAACTAAAACAACCCGCCATTTCTGACCATAGGGAAAGAAATGATATAAGGGTTGACCTTCTTATATCTAGACAGAGCCAAGGTCTACCATATCTAGGGAATTGACACACTATTTTGCCTTCATTCTAGGATGCACCGTTTAGCCTCCATTCGAGGGGGGGTGTTGGAGGCCCATATCGCCTAGACACAGACAATCAAACTTGTGTATATATACATCGGTTATACACAAACCATCAAACCTATATATATATATATAATATACACACATTGCTATATATATATATATAGGGGAGGTTCAGGGGAAAACCCCAAAAAAATGAAAAACTGAGGAACACCTTGGTAACCGTTCATCTGGACGGTATGCACATGTGCATACAAGTTATTGAAGTTATTTTTTGGTTTTTATGCATGTGTGCATGTTATGCACCGGACAAATTGCTTACAAATTACTTGCATGCACATGTGCATACCATACAGAATGGTTACTAAAGTGTTCCTCAGTTTTTTATTTTTTTGCGGTTTCCCCTGAACTTGACCCTATACATATATATATATATATAGAGAGAGAGAGAGAGAGAGGAACCTCCCTCTCTGTAAGGGCTCTTTTAGAGAGCCTTCAAAGGGGACATATCCTATCAATATTGCTAAGCATTTCATACACTCATGTTGAAACAAACACGATAGACAAAGTAGTGAGGGCCCCTCAGACGCCGCGTTTTTGCGGTATCATATAGATTTACAAACAATAATCATGTTATATATATATATATTCATTCTATCTTTCTTGTTCAAGTTAATAACTTCTTTTGGGCCATTCTAAGACATTCGTGCTTATCACGGTCGATTTCCTTTCAAAGCATATAAAAGAACCCTTTAATGTTTATGAATTCGCCGATATCATAGGTCCCAATGACGAGACTCAGGAAGCGTGTGGCCACACGTTTGAAAGATTCTCAAAATACTTTCGCATTGCTGACTACATTCAACGAAGTCGACATGTAAGTGGGAATGCTATTTTTTATATACTTTTCGTTCATTTACCATTTTTCATTTTGTTGGAGACTTACACCCAGTCTCCTCAAATCATATACGTGGGACCCTCAAAATCAAAGTGTTCATAAATAAATACAAAATTTTGATACGATTTGCTTCTTTAATTCAGGACAAATCTGATGAAACTGCGATCCGAATATAAAGAAGCTTTCCTCGAGAAGCATGGAGTGAAGCTGGGCCTCATGTCTGGATTTGTGAAAGTACGTTTCAGTTGGATATCTGTTTGCTTGTGCTTCTTTTTGCATCAAATTTTTTCGGGTTTTTTGTGACGGTTTATGTGTGTGTGTGTATATATATATATATATATTCCAGGCTGCTGTTAGCGGGCTCCAGAATCAGCCGATCATCAACGCTGTTATTGATGGAGACGACATTATATATAGAGATTATATTGATATCAGTATTGCTGTCGGTACTCCTAAGGTACATTTCCACCTAATAGACTGCTTTATAGCACTTAAGTTTACAGGATCAAACAATTGTGCGTCCTATGTAAAGGTATTTGGGCATCATAACAAGTTTTTTAGGACATTTTTAAAATAAAGTGTATTGTTAACGTTTTTATAGGACACTTTTGAGAAAAGTCTTATGAACACATCTTTTTGTAGGACACTTGTTTTTATACGAAAAGACTAATAAGATGTTTTATTTCAAGATTATACTAAAAACCTTGTTTAGACGCCCAAACGCGTCTTCTCAACTTATTGCAACACATTTACATAGGACGCACAGTTGTTTGGTCCTATAAAGCAGTCTATTAGGATATTTAGACATTTATGACGTTCTATAAAGCCGATTTTGTTTGTGTTATAGGGATTAAAAGACACTTGTCGTCTCTTTTTAATGATGAATCTATATCTTTTAGTAAATTAAACTTCAAATGTTTCTTGAAGGGTCTTGTGGTTCCGGTTATCCGAAATGCCGAGAAAATGAACTTTGCTGAAATAGAAAAGACGATTAACACCCTAGCCAAGAAAGCAACGAATGGCTCCATCTCGATTGACGAGATGGCCGGAGGTTCATTCACGATATCTAACGGTGGCGTGTATGGAAGCCTTCTAAGTACTCCCATCATAAACCCTCCACAGGTTCGGCACTTTTTCTTTTCCGTTCTACTCCCTCCGTCCCAAAATAAGCGTCCACAATGGAAAAAAACACGCAATTTATGAAAGTGTAATTACTGCATTTTTAATGAACTAAATGACAGTTTTACCCTTGATGATAGATGGAGTAATCAATTTCTCCATCTGATAATTAAGGCTAAAATGGTAAAGTACACTTATGTTGGGACAAACTGAAATAGAAAATGTGGACACTTATTTTGTGACGGAGAGAGTAATTATTTTCTTTATGCTTGCCCTTTTTTTTAATTGCGAGTTTATTCATTTAATGAAGACTCGTGCCTATTACTACTCGCAAAGTCGAATCTTTAGGCCATGTACATGTAAAAGATAACTAACTGAGCGTACGGTTTAGTGTAAATGTTTAACTACAAGTGAAATGTCTAAAATACCCCTCAATAACGAGAAAATATCAAAATCTATGAAAAAGAAGATAAATATTCTTGTCAAATCTGAAGGCATAAGATAACTCGTTTGAAAGTTAGGGGCGTTTGGTTCGTAGAATGTTTATGTGAAGGAATGGAATCAATCAAAATAATTGGAATCGGGAAGGAATTAGAATGAAATGTTATCAGGTTCGACCAAGTGTTTGGTTTGCAGAAAATGGAATCTAATCTGTCAAATGAATTGGAATCTGTATGTTTGATTACAGTGGAATTGGAAAGAAATGATGAAAAATGACCAAAATACCCTTTCTTTGAATTTATTTTTTATTTTTGTCTTAACTTATAAATATAAATAATTTAAGAAAATTTATGGGGGTAGTTTTGTCATTTCAAGAAATATGGTCGAAATGAAGTTCAATTCCTTCACTATGATGGAACGATGAAATTCATGGTTGGTGGAATGTGTGGAATTCAAATCCATTCCATGGTTAAACCAAACGTTGGAATGAAATTTGGTCAACAGAATTGACCATTCCATTCCCATCAAATTCCATCCTCCAAACCAAACGCCCCTTAAAAGTCAAACATGAACTCGTGTCCTTGGATGTTTTCTTTACATCCCGTTTCTTGAATGAAAAATCATGCATAATTTACGTGCACAGTTGACAATTAAACCAAACAAACCCAGTATATCCCACATAGAGGTAGGGTATGATAGAGAAGCCGTCTTCTTCTAGCGCGCTCCTATCAAAGGTCATGTTAGCATGGTTGACAAATACGCAACCTTATTTTATCATTATCAAAACCTATTTTTACACAAACTATGTTTTTCCGCTTGCAATTTTCATGGAACAGAGCCTTTTCGATGATTTTTCTTACATTTTCGTTTTCTTTTCGCAGTCGGCTATTCTCGGGATGCACTCAATAGTCAACAAACCGATGGTTGTTGGTGGTGAAATCGTATCAAGGCCAATGATGTACATCGCCCTCACGTATGACCATCGATTGATCGATGGTAGAGAAGCCGTCTTCTTCTTGAGGCGTATCAAAGATGTCGTTGAAGACCCACGAAGGTTGTTGCTTGATATATAAACCCGAAGCTTTGCACGCCAACGATCTTGAACACGCTTTTTTTTTCGAATAAAAAAGACCTCATTGTTGTTTAATTTTTGAAATGATTCATTTTGAGGATGAAATTGCGAAATGTTTTGATTATGTTTCTTGATCTCATTTGAAGGTTTTTATGCTTCTAGTTTTTTAATTCAGACAAAGGATATGCTGTTTTGAATGAAAAGAGACAACACTTTTGGAACAGTTTGGTTTTTGAGTTTATGTATTATGAGCATTTTTAATGGAATTTGTTGGTGTTTTCTCTGTTTTTTAATTGTTCTTTTGCTGTATTTTGTGAAGGATCTGATAGTAACTGCATAAACTTTAAAAATCTGATATATATACATATATATATATATATATATATATATAGAGAGAGAGAGAGAGAGAGAGAGAGAGGGGTTCAGGTATGCATATGTGTATACAAGTAATAGAAGATATTTCCTGAGTTTTATGCATCTATGCATGTTGTGCATACTGTTATATGAACGTTATTAGGGTGTTCATCAGTTTTTCATTTTTATTAAGAATCAGGGACCGCCTAGGCACCTACAATGCGACCTGTGACATTCATTCAGGGAATATAGACGTATTATTTATCATGAATGTTGTAACATATTCATCATGAATGTTGAATGACACGTCTGTATTCATCATGAATGATAAATATTCATTCCGAAGAGGGACACATGACGTGTTGTGGGGGGTTCTCGGATTCTCAACAAAAAACAGGTTCTCATCCGAACTTTTCTCTCTCTGTGTGTATATATATATCATGTATGTAATAGTGGTACCAAATGAAAAATGTCACTACAATAAAATCAAATTGGATGTCAATAAATCTAAATGTTATAATAGACTTTATACGAGTTAAGTTTACATAACCAATTAGTTACTTGTTCCATGTGAAAGTGTTACAATAAGTTGATAGCATGCTTTTAGGTGTCCTAACAAACTTTTTAGAACGGTTTTGTAATAAAGCATCGTATTATATTAGCTTTTTTATATGAGACTTTTAACTTTTAAAAAGTATCATATAAAAATACTAATAGAATGTTTTGTTTCTAAATGTGTCTTACAAGACTTGTTAGAACGCCAAAAACGTCATATCAACTAAATGTAACACCTTTACATATGACGGCAATTGTTTGGCCCTATAAATTTAAGTCCTATAAAACAGTCTAGTAAAACATTTAGGGGTTGTTTGTTGGTTTTCCATTAAAGCCAGTATAAATAAAGTTGTCTCCGTGGATTAATTTGTCTGTATAGATTTGGAAGATTTTTGCTTGAAGTAGTTTTTTTATATACGAAAAGAGAATGTTTTTTAGTTGAGAGGGGCAGTTTTGGAAGTAAAAAAAAACTTGGTTTTCTGTATAAAGCTCCTCAGAAACTATTATTAAGCCACAACCAAGCGGTCATATATAGCTAATCGAATAAGTTGTTAGTTCCATTAAGCTCGTTAAGCTGCTAACAAACAGACCCTTAGACATATTTAACGTCTTATAAAGCCGGTTTATTGTAGTGCCTGTTTATCCAAATCCCAGATTAAATAGTTGTATCATATAATATACATTTGCAAGGTTTGCAACCTTTTTAAGGGTTGCAAATGAAACAACCCCTATATATATATATATATATATATATATAAAGTATTTACTACTGAAAATTAATGGTTTAATGTAACCAAGAAAAACAAATATTCTTCCATTCAAAGCCCAGAAAAAGTGTTGACCACAAAACCAAAGATTTCAAGTAACTGCAGACTTGTAGCATTTCAAGTTCCACAAGAACAAAGTTAAAATGTAAAGAAAGTAGCCACAAGATACAAGATTTATGTTGGCTTGTAATATTTTGTTGCTACAAAGGGCATTTTCGTAATTGACCCTTCGTACGTTTTCCCTCGGATCGCGATCTTAACTTTGGTCCCGGGTTTGTGCAACCCGGACTTCACGTACCCCATGGCTATGTTCTTCTTCAAGCACGGGCTGAACCCTCCGCTAGTCACTTCGCCGATATTCTCCCCATTCTCGTTCTGAATCTCGCTGTGACTTCGGGCCGGTGGGCCCGCGGAGAAAAGCCCGACCCGCCTAATCGACGGGCCATCGGCGATTTGCTTGAGGATCACCTCGGCTCCAAGAAACCCGCCTTCGGCCCTTCTTCTCTTGCCAATAGCCCAAGTGAGCCCGGCCTCCACGGGGGTTATGTGTTGTTCCATGTCGTTGCCGTATAGACACAGTCCGGCTTCAAGCCGAAGACTATCACGAGCACCGAGGCCCGTTAGCCGTACTTTCCCTTCGGATTTTTCGAGAATTGCCTTTGCGAGATCAACCGCGTTCTCTGAGGGAACCGAGATCTCGAATCCATCTTCGCCGGTATACCTGTAACCTCGTTCGACAAACACGTCAAATTATCGCATACTCGTTTTCCGTCTCCACTTTTTTCCGTAAAAGAACATGATTTTCTAGCCACGTAGAAACCAAGGCGGACTTAGACTATACAAATGACGGTTAAGTTAGTTAGAATTACGGTTTACTAGCTTTATCCATTTTCTATCTAATTTATCCTTAAATGGGCCCGTTAAGTCAGCTCTGAAATGTCTCCTCATATGTGGTTCCTAGGGACGGTACCGTGTGGGCCCGGTCAAGGTTGCCGGTAAATTACCCTTTTTCCCAAATAGTTAAAACTTATTTTTTTATAACCAAACCAAACGAACCCAAGTTTATATCCATCGAGAAGTAGGGTCAGAGTCTGTGATGGTATGATGTATGCATATCTTACCTCTGTCTCAAGAAAAAAAGGAGACCGTTTCTTTATGTAAATACATAATTCACAAGATATAGGCAATATTCGGCATATTGCTGAAAAACTAGTCATGTTTGGTAAAAACTAGTTGATAAGGTAAATAACAATGTAAAAATGACTTAAAAAGACATGTGAAAAAATCAAAAGGGCATAATTGGAAGGAAAAAAAAAAGTGGAAAAAGCGTTTCAGAGCTTATTGAAACGCTACTTGAAGCAGTGTTTCGAAAAGCTAGTTAGTGGAACGTTATGAGAAGAGCAGCGTACCCGGTTCTAGTTAGAAAGCATTTGGCACCGTTGATATCTATTATACGGAACTCCCCGAAGTACATTTTGCTCAAATCCTCTTTCGTCAAGTGTTGAAGAGTCGGACCTGCAAGAGGACCCTGCACCACAACAACAAAACGGAACACAGGATTCCGAAGATATAATCTTTACCAATAGATCTTTTTAATCAACTAACAGATGAAAAGATTGAAATTTTGATGATATATGGGGTTCCACATATTCTTACATGGTATCAGAGGCAAGTTCTACCACTCTAGGGACACAACACTTTGCGGCAATCGGTACTCATCTACGCCCCCCCCCCCCTTCGATACAACCTATGGACCTCCGATGGAGGGGGGGCACATCAGCTATATTTGGACCATTTCTCCTCGATATATAATGGAACCTCTCTTTTTTCCTCAAAACGCTTTTTTAGAGAGTAACCAAATGGGGTTCTGCATATTCTCACATGGTGTCAGTGCCAAGTTCTACCACTTTCGGGACTCTTAACACTCCGGGGTAATCTGTATTCATCTAATCTAATAATCTATGCCCGTCTGGCCTCTGTTAGACGCAGGGGGGGTGTTAGAGTCCCACATCAGCTAAACTTGGACCATTTATCCTCAATATACGATGGAACACCTCTTTTTACCTCAAGGGCTATTTTGGAGAGTAATCGAATGAGTTTTTCTACGTGTGAGAATATCATAGCCAAGTTCTACCACTCTACGAACTCAACATTCTAAGGGCTCTTTTGGAGAGTAATCTGATGGGGTTCCACATATTCTCACATAAATCATGATTTGAAATTTTAAACAAGGTTTGTTAGTTGTTACTAACCTGAAGAGCCAAAAGAGATCTCTCGTCGTAGATGTGCCATCCCACATCCCCACCTTTCGCCTTAAACGCCTTCATATGTTCTTCGATGTGAGCCAAATCCTTATCTCGACAACCCGCGTTAACCACCAAGTAAATGTGATCATCTGTCACCTTAGTGATCACGGAATCATCAATGGCTCCACCCTTTTCGTTCGTGAACACGGTCAGCGAGCCGGTACCGGGAGCAAGCCCCGCCACGTCCGCAACCACGAGCTTTTCAAGAAACGCGACGCTATCTTTCCCTTTGAGGCTCAGCCCACACATATGGGAAACGTCAAAAAGACTACCGTTTTCCCTGCAATTCAGCGTGGATTCCATGATGGAATCTTTGTACTGGATCGGCATACTCCAACCAGCAAAAGGAACCATCTTTCCACCGTTTGAAACGTGGAAATCGTAAAGAACGGTTTTCTTGAGGTCGGCCTCCGTGGCGTAGCATCTACGAGCAATGGTCTTTTTATCGGATTGACCAAGCCGGCGGGTGATTGATTGCCCGAGTTGCCATAGTCCCCCCCTCATTGTGCTATTATGCCTCAAAAACGAACAAACAAATCAGTATCAATATCAGTATTCAGTATCAAAAATTACCCTTTTATGGATACAAGATAATCGAATTATTAGTTTCCAAATTGCAAGACGCGAATTCGGAATCACAAAGCAAGGTTTTTCATTGATCAAGAAAGATCCATTCAAGATACCCACATTGGAATGAATCTTGAATTATAATTATTCCAAACCAACAATATAAAATTTTCACCAAATGAAATCAAGAACTACACCACTCATATCCTTTTTCCCTATCTTGTAATTACAATTAAAATCAACGAAATATACGAGCTTCAATTTCGAACACATGAACTTACTGTTAACTTTTCAAGATCAATAACTTATAAATCCAATCTGTAACTTCTTATATACATCAATTCAAGGTCCATCACATATCACATTTTTGATCTAATGGAAATTGCAGCTCAACTGTATGATAAAATGCCTCAAAGAAATATTACAAGAAAACCCATTTATCAAATTCACCAATCAATAAAGATCCAATCTTTTCAACTACTTACGATCTAATCAACAAATATACAAAAGGGTTTAACCCAAAATGAATAAAGATTCATTCTTTTGTACAAAATTATAATCTTGAAAAGGATCTTTGAAGCACCCACAAAGATTTTCAATTGAAATATGGATTAATGAAGAAGAAAATAAAAGATAAATGGATTGAATTGAACTTACAAGTGAACTCAAGATAGCTCCACTCTGCTTGAAGAAAAGCAAATCTGGGTGGTGGGATTTTGGTGTTTTTTGATTTAATTTGTATTCATATGTGGGTGATTTTTCTTTTGTGAAGTGTAAATATTTAATTGAATATAATAAAATGTTTTGAGAATATATAAAAATGGGAAATGGTTGGTGGGTAAAAAGGAGTGGGTGGAGGAGGGCTTTTGGTGCTAAATCGAACCCCATCGTTGGTGAGTGGTGTTGGGAAAAGGAAAGCCCGATAAGGGTAAGTGAGATGTCATACATTCATTATATATATGTGTATATATATATATATTTTTTTTTATATATATTCTAATTTATTTTTGTGAAATAAATTATTGATGTGTTAATGTTGATTTTTAAGTAAATGGGTTTTTAGTTTAATGGTTATTGAAATAATTTGATTAATAGATAAAGATTTTTTCAATTACATTTGTGAAAGGATTGATAAATATATATACCAGAGCATAATTATTTGTTAACCAAGTAAATAGTACTAATTTTATGAATTCGAGTCTTTCATTTTTTTTTTTTTATTAAAGGTTATGATTAAATGAGATGTTATAAAATGATAAAAAGGGAAAGAAATTAAATTGAAGTAAATGGAAGACAATTTTGGAACAAATTGTTTTTATTTTTGAAAGATAATCATGTTTTATATGGTGTTTGTTTAAAGTTTATAGTGTTGTTTCATCTATGAATTCGATTGTCCCGATTTTTTTATACTGAAATTCACAGGTAGATAGTTCATACGTGAAATAATTATTTTTTGTTTAAAGTTCATAATTGAAACAATGTTTTTTTTTTGTTTAAAGTTCATAATGTAATTTTATTTATGAACATTGGTCATTCCAAAAATTATACCAGAGTTCATAGGTGAAACCAAAAAGTGAATAAGATAAGTAAGAAAGTTTAACAAAGTAAATGAGATGATTAAGAAATGTAATATCAATATATGAAAAAGACAAAAACACCCCGATTAACAAAGTTTGTACTAATTAGGCAGTTAATACATGAAACAACACTTGTGAAAATATAGTGTACTAATCAGCTTTTATGTGTTGTCTAATACATGAAACAACACTTGTGAAAAATGGTGTTGTTTAATATGTGAAACGTTCAAAACCGTTTTATATTTGGAGAGAGAAAAAGTTCTAAATGTTTCACATATGAAACAACACAATACAAAAATTATCAACGCTACTATCGAAATAAAATTATAAATTCTTCGATTATCCAGTTACATTATCAAACTAAACACAGCCAGTAAATCCCACTCATAAGTAAAGTCTAGCGATGGGGTTAGGATGTAGGCAGATTTGACCTCTACTCCACCAAACAGGATTTGTGGGATTTATCAAGCCTCTTATCAAAATATGACTTGAATAAAACAATTGTTACAATTCTCAAAGGCTGGAAACCCTACAAGTCAAAATTGTGAGTGATTCACAAATGCAAACCTCTCATCCATAATTTCTTCAACTTAGCAATGTGGTGTTGCTTTTAAGCGTCTTTCGTGCACGCCAATGAACAGCAGTAGCAGTTTCCGACGTCCCCATCTGCGCACGAAAACCACATTGACCGGCCATCAAATTACGTTCTACCTCACCATAATACGTGCAACGTGCAGAGATACAAATGTATCACACAAAATTAAGGGGTTTTGTTGAATATTGGTTACAAGAGAGTACACCCCCCCCCCCCCAAAAAAAAACCAAAAAAAAACAAGAAAACCCGTAACAACCGATTGAATCTAAAAAATAGATGGCCCATATTTGAATGTAACATAACTTCCCCTTATAATCATGGATTTAGTTTTGACAAAAAGTAACCGCCCCTATTATTCACAACCTTTGGATTAAAAAAGGTGGATGGTTCTGTTGGGTTCCCTTGTTCTCCTTTTCTTTTTTAGTGTTCTCTCTTGAACTCACCTCCTTCTGTCTTATCCATCTTTTAGATCTTTCTTATAAGAGTCGGTTTTCTTTTTTTGTACTCCCTCCATTCCAAAATAAGTGTCAATGTTTCTATTTCTATTTGTCAAAAAGAAGTGTCCAGTTTCAAAAATAATGCGACTTTCCAATATTACCCTTAATTAGGAGATGGAAAAATCCATTACTCCCATCATTATCAAGGGTAAAATTGTCTTGGTTAATTAAAAAGTGTAATAATTACACATTCCTAAAATTGTGTCTTTTTCATTGTGAACATTCATTTTGGGAGGGGGGAGTAATATGTTACCAAAATTCATGAGGAAGAAAATCCTAACAATGACCATGAATGTAAGCAAATTGCTAAACCATGCAAAATTCGCGTTTTCAAATTTTCATCGGCAGTTTATTATTGTTTGTGATCGTTGATCCTAACAAAGTCAAAATTTACCTTGGACTCCATGGAGTGATAATCTTGCCACAAGCTCGCATCTTGGTCATACGTTGAAAGTGCAGCTTCATATAACTTCCGGACTTCTACAAGATGAGTCTTAGCACCAGCAGATGATGCAAGGTTCAATTCCATTTCAATGCAGTTTTTATAAAAAGCAAGTCCAGGCCGAGGTAAAGCAAGAAACCTGCATACGGAAAAGATTGGAGGATTGGCACTTCATAACAAATAATGAATATTGTATTAAATGTGAGCCTAACGGACCGTTCACAAATACAAATTGGGTAAGCGCTAACCACCTAAGATTATGGTCTGGGTCAGCAGCTAAGGGCGTGGTCTCAGCCGGCACTAATCACTGACCGAGTAAGAGTCCCTCCTTTAGCTCACCAAGTCAGCATCATGGACCGGTAAGAGAGGCTTGGTGAACAGCAGCATCTCTTACCAGGGAAAACACCTCTTACCCAGTAAGAGGTGATAAGCAGGTAGTAAAACAGCCCCTAAATGTCACCATCTTAACTATGTTACGACACAAGGTAATAATAAAGTATCTAAAGGAGTCTTGGAAATCCATAATTGGTTCTAATGGAGTCTTTTGAACTAGTTAGAGATGGAGGCATGTGTGTTGTCCCTTACCTTTTTATGATTTTCTGCGGCTTATTATTTACTACTCTTGGTTCTTCTTACATTTTCTCTCACATTTTGCACAAGTCGGGGGGGTCTTCACGAAAACAGTTTGGGTGAGTTTGGTACGCAGACGGGACCAGACTAAATGGGCGAGGGTGGGGTAGGTGGATGAAAGAATTATGGAAGATTTTAGGGTTTTAATTTGACATTGGTAGTTTAATAATTTACCAACCTTGTCTCATCTCCTTTATTTTTGTTCCACCTATTTTGGTGGGACAAAAGAAACACGGTTTTGTTCCACTCCACCCTATCGTGTCCCTCTAAATGTCGCACCAAGACGTGGGACAACAAGTTTTTGTCCTGTTAGTCCCATACTTGATACATTTGGTTTCACTTTATGAACTAGCAGTTGTGGGTCCGAAACTTGCTACTAACAAAGTGTGTATTTCGGCCTTTCAAGAAAAAACATTAAGATATATTATTGACAGAACACATTACAATGATCCTCGATAGTTTAGTGATATACCGCTTGTACATGTCTCTTGCACTCTGAATACCATTTCTCTGGAGAACAAAGTTTACGATTGCAGATGAGAGGGAGAAACTGTCATCGCTACCACCATCTCTGATCAATGAACTTAGAGAAATATCCACCAGCTTGTCAAAATAATGCTTATGATTCGAGAAATATTTCAAGCCCTGCACAACAAATAACACAAGCGTATTAAGCTTTGTACTTGCATCCATTTAAATATAAAATACACCATCCGTCCCAAAATAAATGTCCATGATGAAAAAGGCACACAATTTTAGAAATGTGAATTATTACACTTCTTAATTAAGGAAATGATAATTTTAGCCTTAATAATAGAGGGAATAATGAATTTTTCCATCTAATAATTAAGGGTAAAAGTGGACACTTATCTTGGGACGAGCTAAAATAGAACAGTCAAAATTCACATCACATACCATAAGCCACAGGCTCTCAGCTTGTGAAACAACAACTTTCCTAAGAGGAGTTTGCAAGAGATCAAACACAAACGATAAATCGACTTTGCTTGGACTTCTAATACGTTTAATCTCTATTGAAAGGCGTAAAACCCATAATCGAACGGCCTCCGAGAGTTCACCACTGCAAAGCTTTTCTGCCAAATTTCTAGCATCATCTAATCTCCCAAGTTCTAACAAAAAAGATATGTGTTGGCAGCCAAGATCTTCGGTAATGCACCCCATGCTTTGAGCCTTTTCATAGACCATTAAAACATGCGAAACAGGATCTACGTAATTGTCGGATGAATCATAAAGCGTAGAATTTTGAGTGTGTCCATTTCGATCAATTGCGTCCATCATGAATTTGATATATAGATCAAACATTGTAGATGATGGTACAATCTTCAAAGCCTCGTCATAAACCTACATACGAAAGAAAATGTGCCTTGAAGCTTAACATAACCAACACACAAGAGATATAGAGGATAGTAGGATACTGAGGTGTTGTTTGTTTCTTAAGAGGTGTTGAACTCCCAAGTCTTATTTCATTTATGATTGATAAGAGGTGGTGATGAAGTCTGAAAACAGAATCAATAAAACTACTTGTTTTTATAAATCGATAAATGTCTGAATGTGTGTAATTGTCTATTTTACCCCTCAGGATACTATAATGTTGAATCTATATAAAAAGAATTCTATTTTTATTCATAAATACGTAAATAATTATCAAGAAATCTTTACCTGAAAACAATAAATAAAACGTGAGAGGTCATGAGTTCAACCCAAAAAGGTGCAGCAGCAAAGTGGCTAAAGCATGACATTAAGATGTGAGACGTCACCAGTTCTACCCATAGTGAGCAATATTTGACTTTTTTATTAAACTAAGATGAGTAGTCGTTAACCTCTTGTCCGATAGGAGGGCGTTAAGAGGTTTTAATCTCTTATTGCCAAAAAAAACAGTCTTATAACATGGACCTCTTATTCAGTAAGACATAATAAGTGATGAATAAGATGTATTTTCTATTAAAAAAAACAGCACCCAAGTAAAGTTTTTACTTCCAAGATTTGGCTCAACTTTGCAATAAATTTCCTAAAGCAAGCATGTGGATTTTCCAAAGGGGTGAGAGTTAGCATACCTGTATTGCATTGAATAATTGATCAGGCATAATTTCTTTCTTTACATCTTGTCTACTCTTACGACCTGCTGCTTCATATTTTGCAAGCCAATCCCAGTATCCCGGTTCTTTAGAAAATTCATTTTTCATGTCAGAAAGTATCTCCTTTTGCATATTTTCCGAATTTGCCAAATTTGTTGCCTCTAGAATCTCCAGAAATTGTGTTCTCAGGCTGAAACTGGACGGAAGTGCTTCCACCGCACATTTGTAAACAGTTTGAAGAATGTTCAAACCTTGTTCACGAAAGAAATCGATTTTCTGTGTCAATTCCTTATTTTGTTCATCTAACTCTTTATTATCTCCGATTTCTCCATCAATCGACATAAATAATTCTTTGTTTTCATCCCGCCATTGTTTATCTTCAGGGTCATGATGGTCCGGAATCAATGTCCCAACATCTTCTCCAAGAGCAACCCTGCGAGCACTTAACTTATTAAGGTATGTGAGTTCCATTCGAAGATATTCCACCCATAGAGCTTCAGAAGATGGGCAAGATCTCAAACCACTTTGCATAAGTGCACGAGCTGCTGCAGCATTTAAGTTGTGGTCAAACTCCCATGAAGCAGCATATATCCAAACTCCGGGTACTTTCGGATGAAATCTAATCACCTGAGCCAGAACCTGAAAGATGCACACATAGGGGGAACAATTAGAACCTAAAAGACTAGGCGAAAGTTCAAATGAGAACCAGGGAAAAAACTACTTCATATATCATTCATCATGCATTTTCATAAGCGTAAAATGCATCAAAATGCAACAAAGTTTGGTTTAATTCCTATTTACTGTGACGAAGAAACTAGTTTCTCAATCGATGTAACAAAGTTTCAACTTTTCTTGCTTTGTACCTATTTTAACGAGTAACCTGCTGATCTTTTGACATCTAATGACATGGAAACCTGCTTACAAAATGTTTACGAATGAGTTCCAGCAAAGTGGATGATAAACTTGACATTCACGTCATCAAATGCTACATTAAATAAGAAAACTTGAAACTTTCTTACATTGATTGAGAAAAAAAACAAATCTTTGTTACACTAAATAGGAACTAAGACTAACTTCATTGCATTTTTTATACATTTGCCCTTCTCATAATTCATGATATCATGCATTTCCATCATGTGTCATGCATTCTTATAATGAATATCATCATGTATTTTCATTGTGAACAATTTTCATCATGAATATCTATCACAACATTTATCGTGAATATTTATCACGACATTGATCATGAACAAAGCATCAATAGTTGGTTCCCAAATTCTCAAAAATTTTAAGCTCTATGCTAATCAAACAAATCCTAAACATCCAAATTCTCTCCATCCCTAAATAAGTAGAACCTAAAATTCATAAATACATCTTATTTAAATCAATAATATAATCCCAATTATCAACAATGAATGCAAGCAGAAACACAAATGTAATGCATTAAACGATCAAATCAAGCAAAATGTATACCACCATAATTGAAAAAAAATTATACCTTCTTCATATGTCCATTCCTCCTTTCCCTACAAAACTCAAGATACTGAAACCACAGCTCAATATCTCCCTTAAACCTATTCGTCGCCGACCGATAAATCTCTACAATCCTCGAAATCCCCGAGAAATCAGATACAGACTGCTTCATCTTCGGCTTCTTCACAACTCCTTTCACATCTTCGCTCTTCTTCTTCAGTTCACGCATCACCGCTTTCTTACGGAGTACTCGTAGCGCATCGAGAGACTTCTCGTAGTCGATGTACGCTAAGTAATCCTGTTTCAGAGGACTCGGACGTTTTAGCCGGTACTCGAACTTCCGGCGTTGTTTTACGATCTCGGCGATTTCACGGCGGGAGAATAGGCCACGACGTTCAAGGTCGTCGAGCTCGTTGACCATGCGCTCGAGCTTGTATTGTACAACGTCCGCCATGATTACGGTGGTCGGAGAAAGAGAATAGCCGGCGGCGGTGACGGTGAAGGGTTCCGCTTGTTAGGTTTTGTTTTTCCCCCCTTCTCCTACTTACTTATAATTTCTTCCATAGTGCAAAATTGGCCCCTAAACTTTTAATTTCCCATTTTGGCCACAATAGTTTTAGTTTTACCAATTTGACCTTAATTTTATAAATTAATATCAACCTGGTCCTTGTTTATGTTTCCATTCGAAGCCTATGCTTTAGTCAATAGACGAATGATCGTGTGAGAAGTTGAATTTAACGTGAGAAGCATGAGAAGTGGATTTACAACCACATATTATCGTATCTAAGCTAAACATTATTGTTTATTGGGATCCGAAGGAAATTTATCAGTAAATTCATACAAAATCGAGCTTAAAGAGAGACATTGATAACACTAGCACAAGAAGGTATTGAAGAAGTGTATATGCCTCCCAGACTCAACTCCACGTTTACGGCAGTTGAAGAAGACAAAAACGCATCACATGGATCTCCAACATTCTCAGTATCATCACTTCCCTGTATTGATCAATATAATATGTCATGATTTGACTCAGATAATTTTGTTATATAAAAAGATATCAAAGAAGTTACATTGATGTTAATAAATTAAGAGAGACTGTCAGATATCTTAATAGGTTCGATTTATTTTCACTAAAAACTATTAAAAATCTGATATAGGGAGACATAATTAGATCCATACTTGATGACTCTTGTTGTCGTGGGCATCAACGAGCCGATTGGAATGAACGAGAGGGGGATCCATTTGTCCCAAAACAGTAGTTCCCAACTTCTCGAGGTTCAACACTAAAGGGTTGTTTGGTAGTTGCTGAATGGTTTGGTGCAGAATAATTAAGTGGTCAGAATGATTAAGAGACTAGTGCGAAATGAAATGTGGTTGTTTGTTAATTGTTCAGAATAAAATCAACGCTCTGAATGGTTAAGGCAGGGTCAAGATACAAAATCATTCAGAGGGTTTTGGAACCATTAAGATGCAGAACTTTTTTTTGCCAAACAGTATATTTACCTCTTAACGATTCAGAAGTTGCCTCTTAATGGAACCATTAAGAGGTAAACAAACAACCCCTAACAAAGACTCCTTTACCTTCAAACGATTCCTCTCCACCTCGACCATTTTCCTACAATATTTCAGTTATGCATTTACTGATTCAAATTCAACTTAAATAAGTTAATTAATTAATCAAAATGAAAATAATTACCGGTTGTCTTCTAATCTGGAAAGACTATTGTACTTATAATGCTCAAGTCGTTCATACCCGTTGTTGACCGATGTCCCATGATAGTTGTTTTGTCGGGCAAAAAACAAGTCGTTGTGGTTGCAGTTTTCAGCTCGTTCCGCCATTGGAGTTCCTATCATCATATTCGAAAAACAATATATATATATATATAACAAATTTTAAATTTATATTGAGCTTATAACAATAACAATATTCTCTAAAAACCTTATAATTTGCATATTGGGATGGTAAGTAATTTTGTATGTAATATTAATGCAACATTTATTCAATTTGCATATACGTACCTTGTAGAGTCACCTCATTCTTCATGCTCCTAAACATCTATTCATACATATATAACATTATGTATGTATGTATGTATATATATATGAGATTGAAACCACATAAACAACAAAAATTGATTAGGAACCGAAACTGTTCACATCACGCCATGTGTCCCTTTTTAGGATAAATAGTCATCATGAATAATACATTTATATAGAATATGAAAATGTTATTCATCATGAATCTTACATTAATGATGAATAATGACGTGTATGGACTTATTATTCATCTTGAAATCATACATTCATGATGAATAACACGTCTCTATTCATGATGAATATGCCACATGTCGCGTTGTGGGCAGCTCCCGGATTCCTCATCAATTTTAGGTTGCTAACGAAACCTGCCGCTATATGTATGTGTATATATATATATAGAGAGAGAGAGAGGTTCAAAGGAAAACCTCAAAAAAATGGGAAACTGAGAAACACCCTGGTAGTCATTCATCTGGACGATATGCACTTGTGCATACAAGTAAATTAAGGTGTTTTTTGGTTTTATGCACTTTGTGCATACAAGTAAATTAAGGTGCATATAATGCACAAGTGCATAAAATCAAAAATCACATTAATTTACTTGTATATGCACAAGTGCATACCGTCCAGATGAATGACTATCAGGGTGTTCCTCAGTTTTCCTTTTTTTGAGGTTTTCCCTTGAACCTGACCCGATATATATATATATATATATATATATATATATATATATATATAGTGGAAGGATATTTTGCAACCCTTAAAAAGGTTGCAACCCATGCAACCCTTAAAAAGGTTGCAACCCATGCAACCAACATCTTAACCGTTGGATTCATGATCAACGGTTATTTTATTTTTATTTTTCTGTTTTTTTTAATTAAAAATATTGGGGCCCATATCTATTGTAACCGCCGATCATGAATCCGACGGTTAAGATGTGGGTTGCAAAAGTTGCAACCTTTTTAAGGGTTGCAAATTAAACAACCCCTATATATATATATATATATATATATATATATATATATATATATATATATATATATATATATATATATATATATATATACATTTTAAAGTAAATATTACCTGAAGATGGCTCTTCACATGAGATACACTTAATCCCTTCATATTCATCATCTGCAAAATCATCTTTGGAGTTGCCCCTAGTTCAAAAAGAAAAGATTAATGCACACACTAACAGCAATATAATACATATATATAGGGCAACTTCAAACGAGAATCTAAATATTTTGTGAGAAGGCGAGAAGTGTTATATCATATATGATACACAAACTTAATCATATATGATTAATTAAACACACGTTATGACAATATACGTTTAATCATATATGATTAAACACACCAAAAGGGCGTGTAATCATATATGATATTAAGACTTCTCGCTTTCCCAAATGTTTAACTTCCCGCATGATCCTTCCTCTGTATATATATATATAGAGAGAGAGAGAGAGAGAAGTACTCTCTTCACCACCGAGTTTTCGAACTGCATTCACGAAACATTGATGAAGTTCGTTGGTCCATCGAAGCCGTGGAACCCTAGACCGATTATAAATCCGAACAGTGGGCTTGCCTTTGCCGGAGCTATTTTCCGGCAACTTATCATTCATTCTCCGGCGAACAACTCTAGTTGAACTCTCAGTAGAGTCTCCCATGGTTTCAATGAAAAATGATAGCTTTCTTGTTTTCTTTTCTGTGAGCTTTCACCCTTTAACGTACAGAATCAATTTAAATAAAGATTTCTTGATTTACGTCGCAACAAAATTCCATAAATCTTGATGACATTTATATGCAACCCCATAAATTATATGTGTGTATATATATATATATGTATGCGAAAGAATCGTGTGAGAAGTTGAGGTTAACGTGAGAAACGTGAGAAGTGAATTTGAACCGTTGATCACTTTTAATCAAATGTCATCCCATGAATTGCGGCTTAGAAGGGAATTGATCATGTGCATCTTATCATGGTGCATCTCATCCTAATGTGCATCTATTTTTCACCCAACCGTTGATAACCACTTCTCACGCTTCTCACGTTAACATCAACTTCTCACTACATATATATATATATATGGGTGAGTTCAAATGAAAACTCATCTTTAATTGTGCACATGAAGACAAATCTCAACCATTGATCAAAACTTAGAAACTAATCAATTGTTATTACATAATAAGGTTAATTGGGAAGTGATTAAGGACAAAATTGTAATTTTGAATCAACGCCTACCTTCTTTGACTTTTTATTTTTATTTTTAATTAAAAAAAATTTACCCACTTAAACTTTAAAATAATTTATCTTAAAAATTACTAATATTTTAATCAAACAAATTACATCAAAAAAACGAGAATTTCGTGCTCTTCGATATGACATCCATCTCGATATAGTTTTTTTCTCGATTTAACCGTTTTTACGTGAAATTATATATACGTGTTATATTCATTATGAATATGCATGCACGTCCCCGAATGTCCATATTCAGTCTGAATAACAAAGGTGAACGTTCATTCAATTCATGATGAATAATACATTATTCAGGATGAATAATACAGTATTCAGGATGAATAATACAACATTCAGGATGAATAATACACGAATCGATGATTCATGTATTATTTATCACAAATTGTATAGAATTTTACGTGAAATTCTATATATGTGTTATATTCATTATGAATATTCATGCACGTCATCGGGTGTCCATATTTAATATGAATAACAAATGTGAACGTTCATTCACTATTCATGATGAATAATACAGTATTCATGATGAATAATACAATATTCAGGATGAATAATACACGAATCCATGTTTCATGTATTATTTATCATGAATCGTGTATTATTCATCCTGAATGATACATTATTCATGATGAATAATATATGAATGACCCGTGAATGTGTAGACACATGGTGCACTCTCTTTTGTTTCCCAATTCACAACCGAAATTTGGTTTAATTCATTATGAATATGTATGCGCATCCCCGGATGTCCCACATTCAGTATGAATAACAATTGTGAACGTTCATTTATTATTCATGATGAATAATATAGTATTCAAGATGAATTACACAACAATAATGACGAATAATATACGAATTCATGAATCGTGAATTATTCACCCTGATTGTTGTATATTCATCCTGAATGATACATTATTCATGATGAATAACACATGAATGACCTATGAAGATTTGGAGACGTGACGCACTCTCTTTTGTTCCTCGATTCACAACAGAATTAGTCGATAGGTTCTCGATTCGTCTTGATGGGTGTTGGGTTACGGTGCTGAAGAAACGTGATGTCTTACGACGTTGAAGAAGGTGATGTCGAGTTACATACTTACGGTGTCGAGGCGTTGTACAAACTTGAACGTACATAAATATTCATAATGAATATAACACATATATAACATTTCACGTAAAAAACGGTTAAAACGACAAAAAAAACTATATCGAGATGAATGTCATATCGAAGAGCACGAAATTCTCGTTTTTTGATGTAATTTGTTTGATTAAAATATTAGTAATTTTTAAGATAATTTATTTTAAACTTTAACTGGGTAAAAAAAATTTAATTAAAAAATAAAATAAAAAGTCAAATTTGGTAGGTGTATGTTTAAATTTTTATTCCATTTTTACTCCTAAACATTTTATAATTAAAAACTTTATTTAATATGAGTTGTTGGATCAAAAGAGATCGAGTGACTGAGATTTGTTCTCACGTACACAATGAAAAATGAGTTTTCATTTGAACTTTCCTATATATATATATATATATATATATATATATATATATAAGGGTAGGTTATTATGCAACCTTTTACATGGTGCAACCCATGCAACCCCTCTATCCACCACTCATTTTATTTTCACATTTTTTAATTAAAAAATAAAAATAAAATGAGGGGTGGATAGAGGGGTTGCATGGGATTGCACCATATAAAAGGGTTAATGGTGAGAAGCGTGAGAAGTTGATCTAAACCATTGATCTCTTTTAATCTCAAACCTCCCATGAATTGCGACTTAGAAGGGTTTGATCCGATGCATCTCGATGCATCTAATCCTAATGTGCGTCCATTTCTCATCCGACGGTTGATAATCACTTCTCACGTTTTTCACCAATAACTCAACTTCTTACTGGAACCCAACCTTACATATATATATATATATATATATATATATATATATATATATATGAAGGATTTTGCGAGAAGATGAGAAACCTGAACATTATATATGATTACATGCATATGATTAAACACATGTTGCATTGACAACACATAGACTATGATTAAGTGTGTCTATATGTTGCCAATACAACATCTGTTTAATCATATATGGTTAAACTTATGTGTCATGCGTGTAATCATATATGATATTAAAACTTATCGCATTCTTGCAAAATGTTTAATTTCCCGTTTGAATCTGATTCTCTCTCTCTCTCTCTATATATATATATAATCACATCCGAGCAGTGAAATTGTATCATGCGTGCATTCATTATGCGGGATTTGAATCCGGAGACTTTTGGATTATCGTAAGAAAGATTCCGACCATTTGATGGTTTTCTTTGTTAAAAAGGGTAATTTAGTCAATTGAGTTTGATTTATGATGGGTACATAAAGAACGACCGATACCCATATTGCAATATTTGAACCGTAGACTTATTTTATCATGAATAAGAAAGATTCCGACTTATTTTAGGGTTATTTAGCTCAATGGTCTTTTTTAGAAGCTCGTTTTACAAATAATTAACCTCCGATGTGTTTCTAAGTTTATACAGAACAAACTGTTTAAATAAGAGGCATGTCAGAAAATTCAGCTAGTAAGAAATGCTCATAATTGAGATTTTATTTATTGAAAGGGTAATTTAGTCAATTAGTTTTCAATTGTTGTGAAGAAAGCATGTTTTGTATGCAGAATTTTCAGAGGCTTTCAAGCAATATTTCAAACTTGCATTCATGTTGGAGATGAAAACATTTTGTATGGGTCAATGTCAAAACATTCTTTAACCTTGGGAGACAAAGGGCATTATAGACTTTTTGCAACAATGGGCATCTTTTATAAACTAGTGTAAACAAAGGTTAAGAAGGGCAATTTCTTTTTTCTTTTTTCTGCATGTAAAAGTACAACCAAGTGTATGTTATCATATGCATAGTTGAATATATCCTTACTTTTTCCCCATGATATGTTGTATATATTAATTATGTTATTTGATATAATAGGTGTAGGATTTGTAATATCTCAGGTTAAATGTATCAGATATTGTCTATTTTATTTATATCTAGATTCACATTTTTTAACATGTCTGATAGAAAGGGTATCCAATCCCTTATAAGTTATAAGGAAACCTATATAGTTTTTTCCCCAACTGATGTGGGATCTTACATAATCAGATGAGCAAGGTGAATCTAGGATTTTTACCGATCAAATGCTTGCAAAGTCGTCCAATGTGGTTTTAGTCGAGTACCACCGTTTCAAGAGATTCTTTCAAGTTTTTTGGTTGATTTCGATTTCTTTTTCCAGTTTTTTGGGCGGTTTTTTGGTTGATGTTCCTTATATTTTCTAATATCCCATAACACCCCTCAAAGTTTAGTAGATGCATCTTTCATACCCAAAAAAAATCTACTTGCGAAAATCAGTTCATCAGGGTGCATGGACCCTACTCGAGCCTTTATAGGTCCGCTCTGCAAATGAGAACCCTATATATTGTGCAAGAACTGTAAGAACTTTGACCTTAAACATTATTTCATATGATGTTATTCATCCATGTCTAAGATTTAAGATATTAATTAACATATATTTGATTCACAAATCTTTAATATGCCCTTATAATGAGTATTCTTTAGATTATTATATGAAGAAAAAAATGTAACACTTGCAAAGATGCAATTGGTTGTCATAAAATAATGAGGTAAAAACTACTGTTTTTTTAGGGCAAGGCAATAATATTAAAAAGAAAAACGAATGTATAAGAAAACGAAAGCTACGAATTCTACAAGAAGCAGAAAACAAGTCGACACTCGACAAAAGGAGAGCTAAAATACAATGAAGTAACTTGCAACAAGACTAAAACAGACCAAAAGGCCTTTGACCTAGTGGTATCGAAGTCTTTGGCCTCCTAGGAGGGTGTGTGAATTTATTTGTTGAATTTACCGTATATAAATATTATATACTTCAAAAAAAAAACTAAAACAGACACAACGAAAATAAAACACGATCAACCAAACAACAATGAAACCAACCAAAAAACTATTGTTTTTTGTTCTAGAAATATATATCCGTTTAACTTGATATATAGTTTATCTATCTATACTATATTATAAAGCACGGATAAAAAACTCTTAAATACAAATTATTAGGCACAAGGTACCATCATTTTATGTAAAAATTTAAAAATCTTCAAAGCACAAGATACATATTACTATTGCAGACTTCTAATATCCACCATTTGGTATGTGCATGGTCTTCCTTTTATGCAGACCTTTCCATGTATCACTATTAATTAATACTTAATTTTTTATATAAAAACACTATACTATTAAACCTAAATTAAACAAATTTATAAAAAAAAAACATTATCATTTTCTCAAAATCATATAAAATCGTACTGTAAATCAAAAAAAAAATGAAACATTAAAATCATGATGATCTCGCTGCATTGCACGAGTACGCTTATATTTTAATTATTAAATAGACATTTAATATGAAGTAAGAACAAAATTAACAAAAAAAAAAACAATATTTATTAAAATGTAAAGTTATCTCCCAATTTGGAGAATAAAAAATTCCTTTTTGGAGTCAACATTCCTTGAATTAATGTGTAGAAAAACATCATATGTTCAGAAACATATGCGCGCGCCTTTTCTCATAGACATGACCATTTTTCTGTAATAAAGTTTTGGAGTTTTAATTATAAATTATTATTTTTCTATTAATATATATAAAAACCAAACAAAAATCATATAGAAAGAGAGAAGTGGGTACAAATGAGAAAACAGTCAATTTGTGAAAAGTCTGATAAGTCCCAACTCACATTTGTATCTAGAGTAAAATCAGATGCGGTACAAACACATCACGTTGACCAGTCGCCCACATCTTTTTGGGTGTGTTATATCATATGTGATTTTACTCTAGAATCACATGTGACTAGGGTTTCTCACACTTAGGGGTTATTTGGTTGGTTTTTCATTAAGTTCTGTATGGATAAAGTTGTCTATGTGAATTAATCCGTCTGTATAGATTTAGAAAGTTTTTAAGAGTTTTTTCATAGATGGAAGAAACATGTTTTTTAATGGGAGGGACTGGTTTGGAAAATTTTTGGCTTTCTGTATAAAATTCCCCCTTGAAATCTTACTGAATAAGCCACTTTCTATATCATTAAGCCACTACCAAACAGTCATATATAGTTGACTGGATAAGTTGTGAGTCTCATTAAGCTGCTAACAAACAGACCCTTATAGCAAGTTGACCAACTTCCCACACTATCTTCCACGCGCGCGCGCACACACACATATATATAGGGGTGAGTTCAAACGAGAACATAGTGTATTTAAAAGAATAAAGGGACGATTCTCAACCAATTATTTTTTAAATTAATTCCAAAAATAATAGTTTCTAAAATTAAGAGTAAAAGGGCAATAAAGTCATATTATGTTATGGATAATTTAGGATAATATTAACTTCCAAAAAACATGGATTATAATATTTAATTCAAATCAAAAACATATTTATTCTTTTCCTTTATTAAATCAAATCCGGTTAATCCATTTTGGTAGTTTACCTGGTTTGTTTGTTTTTTCAAGCAAATCCCGAATATGTAACCCAAATCACAGATGATTATATAGTGTATAATATGCAATCCAAAATCATTTATGATTATATTGTAAATAAATTTGACAGATTGTTTAAGTGTAGTATGCATCACATGTGATTATACCTTATAGTAAATGATGTTATTAGTTTGCAACCCAAAATCACATGTGATTTTGTTCTAAATACTTAACATCAATTTCATACTTAACACCAAAATCATATATGATTTTGTACTAAATAACTTGGCTATAATACTTGACACCAAAATCACATGTGATTTTGTTCTAAATACTTGACATCAAATTCATACTTGACACCAAATCATATATGATTTTGTACTAAATAACTTGGCTATAATACTTAACACTAAAATCATATGTGATTTTGTTCTAAATAACTTAGACAAAATGTTTCTATTAGGTTTGCAACTTTAAATCATATGTGCTCATCCAAATAAGATCATAAATAATCAAAACTAAAAAACAAATGACCATGATTAATTTCCTGAAAATTTCATCCATATAAAACTCGTAAATTTTATTAATTCATAACACAAACAATATATATGCTACCCATTGCCATTGGTGCAAACGTCGGAACAAGCACGTAACGAGAATTATCACTCAAAACATTTTCACACCTCATAAGTCGCGTGAATTTGCACGAATCGGTTGGAATTATAAAATCCATCGGCCGATTGAGAAATATCGGGATGAGTTTCCTTCGCCAATTTCCGGAAAGAAGCTTTGATTTCTGCAAAAGTACAAGACTCAGAAACCCCTAGGAGGTCGTAAGCATTCCTACCGGACAATTCTGGCGGCTCCACCACCAACTCCGCGCTGGTGCTCATCGGCCGATTATTATTGAATCCGGTGATGTTGTGATACATCTGCAGCGGAGATGAAATAAATGAATGATAGCGGTGGTGGTGACGACGGCATAGGCTGAGGAAAGTAGAGTAGGCTGAGAAATTATGGTGCTGCCAGTGATAATCGAGAGAAGAAAAACTTGCTGACCCCGATCGATCCATCCCTGAAACACCCTCTCAAATCGATCCTCTTCATCTCTGGAACCGGCCCTCTCAAATCGGCCCTCTCAAATCGGCCCTATGGATACGTGATCATCAGAAGAAGGATTAGGTTTAAATTGAGAGATAGAGAGCTAATAATTAGGAAATCAATTATATTTAGTAGTTGAAGATTATCCTAAAATAATCAGGAGTAAAAAAAGACCAAAATATCCTTTTATTTATTTCTTTATTTAAAAAAATAATTATTTGTTTAATAATTATGATTGGTCCAGAATTGTCCCTTTATTCCTTTAAATCGTTACCATTCTCGTATGAACCTATCTCTCTCTCTATATATATATATAGAGAGAGAGAGACTTTTCTTCGGTCACTGAATAAAGCGCTTATTTCTGTAAATATAGGGGGTGTTTGGGATTGCTTATATAAAAGTTAAAACAACTTATGCTTATTTTGAAAAGTGTTTATCAACTTATGCGATGTTAAATCGGAGTTTTCTAAAAAGTGTTTGGATTAGCTTATTGTGGTACCAAAACGTAATAAGTTAATAAGTTGTTATTTAAGGGTGTTTGAGATTACTTATACATATAAAATAACAAAAAAAGTCATAAACACTTTTCAAATAAGTTAAGAAGTTAGAACCAAATGACTTATAAAAAACTCTTTTTCAACGGTTTGTCACCACTATAAGTCCTTTAAATTTTTCTCCACCCAAACACTAAAAAGTGCTCATCTCCGATGACACACCGTAATAAGCTAAAAAGCACTTCAAATAAGCAATCCCAAACACCCCCATAATCGACTTGAAAAGGCTACAAATGATCACCTCTAGAGAAAAAGACCGAAAAGGTTGATTATGAATTTTGTTCGAGTGATGACTCGTTTCAGGTGTGAATGATCAGACCCGGACCTATCAAATTAGATGTTCAACAGTTGAACACCCAACCCTAATGGGCTCGAGCCCGTTTATTCGGGAGCCAGCATCCGAACACCGAACCCAAGTGGGTTCGACCATCGATGGAACCGAAGCAATTTTTCAAGAAACTGAACTAACCAACAGACAATTTGACAATCAATGAACAACTCAATGGCCAACAATGGGAGAACCCGGTTCAAAATCTACAATGAATAATGCGGCAATCGAACAAACGAAACTTAAATTCCCGTAAACCGGAACAAGTAGTTCCTAACGAGACCCCGGTTGCCACCCTCTCGTGACAATCCGCAGCGAACCCATCATCCGCTAGCCTCAAAGCGGCCTCGTGTGCCGCCCTCGAGCTCGACCGCAAAGCAGTGCGTTCTTCGGGATCGGTAACTCGTCCCTCCACGAATGCGCCGGAGAATACACCCTCAAATAAAACTGTTGTCCTAAATACTGCCGTGCCCAATTCTCCGACCGAATGTTCCACATCCCGACGTTATCGAGCGCGATATAGATCGCGGTCCATGCCCTCGGGTACACCTGAGTCGTACTACGAGCAACGGTATCTCTCAGATTGTATCGTGATCTACTTGCCGGTGTCCACTGCCCGCCATCCATCCTGTTCCACACACCAAATCACGTTTTACAAAAAACAATTTTCGATAACGAAAACGCATTCTAAAGAAATCTTTTCTCACCCGACAACAAAGAACGAGTAGCCATCGATGTGCCACGATTGAACGGTGTCCTCCCAGTTTTGGAACACAATCTCAGCAAACGACCGGAAATCGGCGTGCATTACGGAGGTCGAAAGATATGCGTTTCCGTTGGAGTACGTTTTGTCAGGAATGCCTCCAAGATTATAGACTCCGCCAATCTTGAAGTAATCGGCTAGTTTCAAAGGCGTGTCTCCGGGAACAAACGACACACCATTGACCGCATATCGTTGCTTGCCGTTGATCCACGGAGCCGAATTCGACAGCATTATCGTACGGCTCGGTTTTATCATCCCGTAATGGTACGAGCCTTGCGGGTTCGGTCTGGGCCCGCTTGCGGTTAAGTTCCATCTGATTCAAGAACCAAAAAAGATCAGATTTTTATGCCAAAATCACATCACTTTTAGAGAATTAAGATATGGGATGTGTTCTTTTTTCATAGATGGAAGTTGGGCATGAATCAACAATGCATAAAAAACTTGTACTGTACAAGTTGCTAATGCATGCCAAGAACAAATATGCAGATCAGATTTTTATCCCAAAATCACATCATTTTTAGAGAATTAAGATATGGGTTGTGTTCTTTTTGCATAAATGGAAGTTGGGCATCCATCTTTATAATCAACAATGCATAAAAAACTTGTACTGTACAAGTTGCTAATGCATGCCAAGAACAAATATGCAGATCAGATTTTTATGCCAAAATCACATCATTTTTAGAGAATTAAGACATGGGTTGTGTTCTTTTTTCATAGATGGAAGTTGGGCATCCATCTTTATAATCAACAATGCATAAAAAACTTGTACTGTACAAGTTGCTAATGCATGCAAAGCACAAATATGCACCAATCTTTCATGCTCTAGAATAGTAGAATCAATCTTTTCTAGTGATACCAATGATCAAGTTGTGAACTTTTGACATCAAGAATGGTCAATGCATCACCGACTTGTACCGTACAACTCGACAATGCATACGAGCCCATCGGAACTTGAAACTTACCTCATGCTTCTCGCCTGCATGAGGGACCATGCGATCTGGGTCGTCGGGCCGCCAGGGGGCGGGCCTGACACTCCGATCCTCGAGTTCTGGTAATGGAGGACGCCCGTGGTCAAGAGGACACGGCGGGTGAACCGCGAAGACACGACCACGTAGTAATCTCTCACCGGCTGGTTCGCGGTGACCAAAACCGACGCCGACTGCCCGAGGTGGAGGTCCAGGGAATTGTAGGTGTTCTGGACCGTATGCGATCCCTCCACCTCCACAAGTTTCATGGTATGCCCCTGGATTCTGAAGTTGATGGATGTTGTCAACCCAACATTTGATATTCTAAACCTATATGTTTTCCCTGTATAACCAAAGGTACAACCATCAATGCACAAGGTACAACCACTAATGCACAAGGTACAACTAACCAAAGCACGCACCTTGATCGACACCGAAGCTGTAACCGTTCCAGCCACGACCGTTGATCAAAAGCCCATCTGGGGACGGAATGTTTCGACCCGAGTCCAATATGTGTCTTAGCCTCTACAAAAACCAAAAAAAAACATCACGTACTTTGACTTTTTTGGTCAACCGTACTAATTATGTAACGAAACGAGTGGGGTCAGGGGAGGGTAAGATGTACCTGGTGGCCTCTTTTGTACCAATCTCCGGCAAGGACGGTGTGGTCGCCGGCAGGGAAAGGGAAAGGGACGGGAATCCGAGGGCGGCTGTAGATTTTGATGCCGCCAAAGCCGCCAGCGGCCTTGTGGAGGCCGAGTGACGGAAAGTAGAAGAAGCTACCGATTTGATCTTTCGCTTGAAGCATGTATGTGAAATTCTTTCCGGGTGGGATTGGACAAGTTGTACCATAAGTACCATCTTGCCATGAGTTTCTTCTGTGTTGCAGCCCATTCCTGCAAAAAGAACAAGTTTCGGTTCGCGGGTTATGCATCTATGACTTGTACATTCTTGATACGTTTGATATAAAGAATCGGGTTATGCATCGATGAGTTGTACGTTCTTGATACATTTGATAGAAAGAACCGGGTTATGCATCGATGACTTGTACATTCTTGATACATTTGATATAAGGAATCGGGTTATGCATCGATGAGTTGTACGTTCTTGATACACTTGATATAAAGAATCGGGTTATGCATCGATGACTTGTACATTCTTGATACATTTGATATAAAGAATCGGGTTATGCATCGATGACTTGTACATTCTTGATACATTTGATATAAAGAATCGGGTTATGCATCGAAGACTTGTACATTCTTGATACATTTGATATAAGAATCTATAAAAGTTTATCATGACCAGTTGACCACCAGTGTGCATCAAGATTCCTAATCTTGGATCTAATGAACCAAAAAACACAAGGTCATAAAAGATTGATTCATGCATTGGTGACTTGTACATTCTTCATTATACCAACCATATAAACAAACCCCACAAAAGGTCAGTCTTTAGGCTACTTTTGGTACATGGGACCGGACAGAACAGAACAAAAACTCGTTGTTCCATGTTTAGCGCGACATAGGACAGAGAGTCTTTTTTGTATATCAAACTAGGTGGAACAACTTCTAAAAAATTACTAATCTACCCTTGTTTGATATATCCCTAAAATGGTATTTGTATTAATGGTCACCACCGCCCATCACCGCCACCACCACCACCTTAATGATCAAAACAAAAGGGGACTTTAATGTTCTTGACTAGTTCTTCTCAAGGTTATTCCCTTCTCATCAAGGTACAATTTTTAATGCATAATGTACAAGTTTGTTATATATACAACACTATTATTTAATTTCCACCATCAAAGGAGTGACCTTTTCAAGAAATCTTTACAAAACAATAAAAACAAAGAAACCTCACAAGATTTAAGATCTAACAATGGGCCCAATCATTTACTACAATGTAAAGACTGCCAGCCTTTTTATTTATAAACATTATCAAGATTAGCAAATACCATGTTCAAAAAAAAAGAAATTTATAAAAATTAAAATTGTCAGAGATCTAGCAGACATATACAACCAAGAGCTTAAAACCACCCTCCTCCATACCATATAGTAGTACAAACAACACAATTTAATATGAAACTTGTAATAAAATTGAACTTATAAACCGTTCTTCGATGAGATGTCGTGTTAAAATTACCTATTTGCCCGTCTTTTGGTACACAAGATTCGCCATTTTACCATTAGAAAAGGGTGGTTTTTTCGACATTTGAGTGTAGCATGCCCAAAAATGGTCCAGAATGGCATGCTAAAAGAAAATCTTGATTGCCCACATCTTGAAATAAAAAACTAAATATACCCTTTTTCTAGTTTAAGAGGAATCAATTCAATTCTATGAATTGAAAGTTTGAAACCAATGTACATCTATTCAAATTTAGAGGAAATCTTTCAAAATCAAGCGGAAATCCCTTTCGATTTGAATTCAGAAATCGACATTTTGATCATAAAGATTGAAGTGTTTCTTTGAGTTTTTATAAGATCAAAGTTTAAGAGGAATCAATTCAATTCTATGAATTGAAACCAATGTAAAAATCTATTCAAATTTAGAGGAAAACTTTCAAAATCAAGAAATCACCTTCGATTCGAATTCAGAAATCGACATTTCGATCATTAAGATTGAAGGGTTTCTTCGAGTTTTTAAAGAATCAAACAAGTTTATACAAATCCAACTTCAAATTAAAAAAAAAATGGGACACAAATGTGTTACACAAATTCAACACATTAATTTCCAAGTTTCTTGAATATAATCTTTAACCCATTAATAATTTTAGTTTCTTGGGTTGTTGGAGATATAAATTGAGTTCACTTGCATCATATTTTTTTAATTACATTCTTCAATTTTTGTGGGTCATATTCATTTCTACCCACATTGATTACAATCTCCCATGATAAAATAAACCCATAAAAATATAAGTTATACCCACATGATTAAAAACTAAAACTAGTAAATTTGGGGGAATCAAGATTCAAAAAAAGATCCAAAAAATGAATCAAGAAACTTACCAAGAAAGACTAAAACTAGAAGTTATAAACACATAAAAATAGAAGTTGTACCCATATGATTAAAAAGACTAAAAAACTAGCAATTTAGGGGAATCAAGATTCAAAAAAAGATCCAAAAAATAAATCAAGAAACTTACCAAGAAAGGAGAAACGGCTCATTCAAGTAATTGTAGACACTAATAATCAAGTTATCATTAGTAACACAATTGATTTGAGGTCCAGGAAACTGCCCATTTATCAATATTCCCTGCAAAAACAACACAAAACCCAATAAACATTCAAGAACTTAAACCCCCAAAATCTTGTGTAAATTTAGATAGTAAAAAAGAGAGAGATTTATACCTGTTGTTTAACACCCAGAGGATAAATGTCACCATAAGTAACTTTCCAAGTGAAAAATCTATATGGGTCTTCAGCATTGATGATATTGATGACCAAAAACACAACACAAATGAGAACAAGATTTCTCTTTTCCACCATTGTTAAAAAAGATAGCTTTTCAAGATTTCTTGAAAAAAAGAAAGAAACCCCTCTACATATAAACTTGTAGATACACTTTATGTATGTATATGTGTGTGTATTTCTACATATATGGGTGTATAATGGAGGGAAGAATCAGAGAGATAAGTGTGAGTGAGTGTGTGTGTGTGTGTGTATTTTTAACAGAAGCTCGTGAGTTGTCAGAAATGTGATGTATAATGGAAACAATATATAGAGAAAAAATGGAGAATCTGAGGTGGGTTTTAATCTGGTGTGAGATGGGGTATGGTGGAGATCAATGGAGTTTTTTTTTTTTTTTTTTTTTTTTTTTTTTTTTTTTTTTTTGTGGTTATTCATCTTTATGATTACAAATAAATGTTAACATGGTATTCTTTAAATTTGAAGCTATATTCTTTTATCAATAAATTAATGTATTTATAATAATATAGAGTATAAAAACTTGCGAAAAGATACTTCGGATTTGATCTAAAAATACGTCAAGCAGTAAACATATGTTCGTAGAAGATGATTTGAGCTCTCGAAAACCGATATAGGTAAAGTCAGTTGCTACAAGATGCTCCATTGGTTTCTTGTTCTTCTTAAAACACACATTGAACTTGTAGATTTTAAAGTGAAATTTAGTTTGGTACATCTAGTTTTGTGATCACAGTTGTATAATTACGGTATGGGATAGATCGAATAATAGGGTATTAGTTTATAGATGGTGAAATGTAACAGTGGGAAAAACCCTCTAGTTCAAACACAATCGCGAGTGTATGTATTCGTTAATAGTTGGCCATAATTTAAGCAGTGGTCGAACTTTTCAATCAATATATGATGTTATATAAATATTAGTATAGAGAAATATGCCCAAAAATGTTAGTTTTAAGATTTGTGTGATGGGGATGTACAAAATCGGGATTTAACCAAGCGTCCAACTGGTCTTAACTGGTCATGGGCCTAGGTCTTTTTATTTTTATTCATTTTACTTGATAACAAGATTTTAACTTACTTGGTATCAGTTGATTTTGATGTGATATTCTTCTACGTAATCAATAATTACAAATTTTCACATTTATGTTATCAATAGTTACAAAATCTAACAGTTATCGGTAAAATTAGATATGCAGTATAAATAACATAACAGTTGTTAAATTAACTGAGAAAAACGTTCATTGTTTCACTGAATATGAACAAAGATACAAATCGTTACATTTTGATCTTGCAAAATTTTCTCCATTGTAAGGTTAAAGGTAGTGTAATCTCACATATATTCTTGGAACCATAAAGTCAATCCTTGGCGCAAAAAAAAAAAGGAATATTGTGAAATTGACTTTAATCTGGTTAACTAACAACTATTAATACATGTTCTTGCCATATGATGGTTTAATCTAAATATTGTGAATTCTAACTGATATTGTGTCGTACAGATCCATCATGAGTAGATCTATGCAACTTGTCATATACTTAAATATTATTATACTTTGATTCATATTAAAAGAATACTATTCCAATTCATACCCATGTTGGAATTTTCGAATCGATGGTGAGGACCATGGTTAGTGGATTAGAATATCATACGCCACTCAAGGGGGAAGATGGGGATACCGTGTTTTGTGTGCAATAATTCAATTATGTAATTATTAAATTACGAAAATGCCTCTTTTGGTAATTTATAGACATGGTATGTGGTTTGTTCTTCTTCTAACACACACCGACTATCAATAATTGTTGGAAACATGGTATAAGTTTCATCGGTGAGTTAGTAAACGAAAATTTAAGTTTTTAACATTTCAAAGTTGTTGAGCACGAATGAGATATGTAAAAACACCCCAAAAGTATTGTTCGAACACAATCATATGGAGATATGCACAAGGTCCGGTCCTTCAAAGCCTATTTTCAGTGAGTAAAAAAAGACTCGGGCTTTGGGGTTGAAAAAGGACCCGATCAAGCTTTTTTCAAGTTGTACTTTTTCCGCGTATGCCTGCACCCAAAAATACATGATCGAGCTTTGAGGCCTACCCCGAACCGGATTTCCGACTAACTAGACTCTAGGCTTCAGGCTTGGATTTTTTTTTATGCATCTCTAATCATACATGTAATGTTGTCATTACGTTTTAAGGAAAAAATATCAGTAAAACGAAACAAAACATCAGAGTTAATTTCCTAAGTTTTGTGTCATATATGGTATTATGTTTGTACGCGTTTTTCTTTTTGGGGAGGGTGTCCTAGGTCATGCCTAGACTAATCTCTTAGCAAATTTTGACTGTAAGACATCAGCTTTGATTAAACCTCAGTGACCACAATTGTTGTGTACGCCTGGATTTGAACCCTTAACAGATGGGAAATTCCACCACATCCCTAGGGCCTTAACCAGTACGTCACAACCCTTGTGGTGTACGTTTGTACGCGTTGATGACCAGATATGCCCAAAAGTATGAAGTAATGATGAAACGAACAATTTTAACAAGTAAAATAACGTAACTTTATTTTACTCGATAATACATGAACATGATAGGGATGAAATTTTAAACGATTTTTGTTTCAAGGACTGATATTGTAATATCCAAAACTAAGAGATAAGAAATGTTATTTGATGAATAATCAAGGGGTAGGTTTGTAATTTGTTAAGTCAACTACAGTTTGGAATCATAACATGTTTTCAATCAATTCCCGCCGGTGATTGTAAACTCAAATTGTTTACTTTTGCATGTGGTACATTTAAATTGACATATATGCCCTTGAATGAAGACCTTAGGTTGTAGATGCATAGGGGTAAAAAAGGGAAAATATTTATGTGAAGTTTTTTATAATTCTGTTTTGAATGAGACAAATATAACACGATGAATAAATTTAAATTGTTTGATATATGAAATAGCATTGTGAAAATACAGTGTTTATTTATATGTAAAATATTTATGACTGTTTTAAATTTTCACGCACAACACAATCTTAAACATTTCACTTATGAAACAACATTGTATAAACACAGCATTTTCCACATGCATCGTTTCATATGCAAAACAACATATGAAAACTTGTTTGTAAATTTGTACAATCTATTAAGTTTGTAAATAATTATGAATATATATATATATAATAAAACACTTATCATTTTAAGTTGTAATAATTAGTTTTTGTTGACTTAGGGGTTGTTTTTTAAGCAGTTTAATGAGAATTATAACTTATTTGGACAATTACATATGATATTTGATAGTAACTTAATGATATATAAAATAACTTATTCAATTAGCTTTTTTAAGGGGATTTTTATGCTGAAAGCCAAGTTTTTTTCCCAAACTTGTCCCTTTTAATTAAAAAAAACACGTTTCTTTCATTTATGAAAAACTTTCTCAATCTATATAAACAGATTAATTTACACGTACAACTTTATCAATACAGTACTTGATGTAAAATTAACCAAACAACCTTTTGAGGCAAATGTAGGATAGTGTAAAAATAAAGGTAGGAATAAGTAAAATAAAATAAAAATAATGTATGAAATAATAGTGAGAATATAAAAATAATTATATCCTATTTTTTAATTAAAACCTCATGATTTAAAGTAATAATAATTATTAATTCAGAAAACAAACCATAAAACTTTTAGTGCTTTTATTTCTTACATGATGTAAAAAATAAAAAAAAGATAAATTACATTTTATGGCACAAAGGATATTCTTTTTTTCAATAAAAAAAAAAAATAAAGCTTCACCGACAATTATTTATATTATTTGCTATGATTTTATTAAATTAAATGAAAATATAATTTTTTTGAATTTATTTTATCGGTTATTTATTGCGTTTTGGACCCTGTTGTCAGAGTTTTAGCAATGCCAAAGAGGTGCGCCACTTGTGACCTTTATTTATTCATGTGAGAATATATTATTGAGTTTTTAATACAATTTTTTACTTATTACTGGTAGTTTTAAGACATTTGTCTTTATGTTTATATTTTATTATAACTAGATTACTTAATTATAATAAAATATTAAATGAAATAGAATTCATCTTTTGGTAAATTGACCAACTAGGGTAAGAGTTTTCTTTTATATAGGGAGAGGATCATGTGAGAAACAAACTAATTTGTAAGAAGGTGAGAAGGAATGTGAGCCATATAATTTATTAATTAAAAAAATCATAAATAAAAAATAAAAAATAGTTTTAAAAATTAGGATAATTATCATTTTAAATTGGATAAATCCTTAAAATTCTTATTATATCTTTTAGATTTATTTATTTTGTAATTTCAATTATTTATTAATTTTATTTTCTTAATATACTTCTAATAAAAAAATCACAATTTTAACCAAATATTACACGTGATATCATTATATGTAGGGGTGTTATTCGGTCGGTTAAATCGGTTTTCGGTTTATTCGGTTCGGTTTAATCGGTTTTCAAACTTTTTAAAAACTAACCGATAACCAAACCAAATAAGGTTCGTTTAATCGGTTTCGGTTTATTCGGTTTCGGGTTATTCGGTTCGGTAACCGGTTAAATCGAATAAGGATTTATATTTTTTCGTTGGACATTTGCTCAAATAATGTTTTCAAATCAAGTGTCTATTGCTTATAATATATAATTGTGTCATACATTATTACTCAACAATTGACTTATATTAAGTAAAATACACCATCTATCAAAACCTATTTCTACCATATGACATTATTTTTCTTCATGCGACGATGTAATTCAAGCATAAAATGTAATCTAATAAAGAAACATTATCTACCCCGAATAAAAAACATTATATATCAATAAAATATGTAAAATAATAATAGTATAACATGTCTTAGGTTTATTTTTTATAAACATGCAATATATAAAATATTAGTCGAATGTGTTATTCGGTTTAACCGAATTAGGAAAAAATTAACCGAAAACCGAACCGAATAAGGATCCTTATTCGGTTAACCGAACCGTTTAACCCGAAAACCGAATAACCCGAAACCGTTTAACCCAAATTTCATTCGGTTCGGGTGGGTTATTCGGTTTTGGTTATTTTTGACACCCCTAATTATATGAATATTTATGCATATCACATATCATATTATTACATGTGATAATTATATATATATATATATATATATAGGGAGAGGTTCATTTGAGAAATGGTAAATATATGAGAAATAGAGAAGTAATCTTAGTCATGCATCTGATCAACATTTGCGGCTTTGATGCCATCACCGCTTTAAATGCACAAATTGTAGCTTTGACTAATTTGGTTAAAAACAATTTGAACATTAATGGAGAAAAAAGTCAAGTGCAAACAATAAATCAAGCTTTAATTGAAACGTGCACTTTTTGCGGTGAAAATCATCCTTTTGAGTGTTGTCCCGGTAACCCTGTTTCGGTAAACTATGTTGGGAATCAGTCTAGAAATAGTCCGTTTTCCCAAACATACAACCCGAATTGGATAAATCATCCAAACTTCTCTTGGACTGGAAATCAAGGACTTCAACCCCCTGGGGCAAGTCAAGTCCAAAACCGACCACCAAATCCCCCGGGATTTCATCAAGGCCCACCTCAGAATTATCAACATGAACAATCTTCACAATCCCAGAATTACCAACATGGTCAGTCTTCACAATCACATGCACCTAGACAACAAAATGCATCGGACGGTAATGGTTCAATCGAATTATTGCTTAAAGGTTTTATAAACCAAACCAATGCAACTTTGAGGGATTTTGAAACCCAACTTGGACAGTTTGCTGCCGAGCTCAAAAATAGACCACAAGGGACTTTACCTAGTGACACGGAAAATCTCAAAGGCATTCACAAGGAACACGTCAAGGCCATAAGTATTAGAGAGATTGAAAACATAAGTGAGTCTAGAAAAGTCGAGAAAACCTCTCCCGCACCAGTAGTGCAAAAGGACTCACATTTGTTTGATGCCTCGAACTTTTCAAACCTGTTTCCATCCTCTAGTGAAGTGTCAAAACAAGAATTTGTGGCCCAAACTGCAGGCCCAATTGTCCTAAGTTGTCCAGCACAGACTGCACCCACTCCAGAACCACTCATCTCATGCACTCCCGACAAGAGCAAATCTGTTCCGAATTGGAGGGACTTACCTTTCCCTGAGAGATTAAAAACCAAAAATGTTGATGAACAATTTAAAAAGTTTTTGGACGTTTTCAAACAACTCCACATTAGCATTCCTTTGGTATAAGCTCTTGAGCAAATGCCAAGTTATGTTAAATTTTTGAAAGATATTCTCAACAAAAAACGAAGGCTGGGAGAATTTGAAACCGTTGCTTTAACCAAAGAATGTAGTGCACTCTTACTTGCAAAATCCCTCCAAAATTAAAGGACCCGGGGAGTTTTACCATCCCGTGTTCTATTGGGGGACAAGAAGTAGGACATGCTCTATGTGATTTGGGGGCAAGCATAAACCTCATGCCTTTGTCGGTTTTCAAAATGTTGGGAATTGGTGAAGCTCGTCCCACCACAGTCACTTTACAACTTGCTGACAGGTCTCTAGCCTATCCAAAAGGAAAAATTGAGGACATTTTGGTCAAGGTCAATAAATTTATCTTTCCGGCCGATTTTCTAGTTTTGGACTATGAAGCAGATCAGGACGTCCCCATCATCTTAGGAAGACCTTTCCTTGCGACTGGTCGAACGTTGATTGACGTCCAAAAGGGTGAACTTACCATGAGGGTAAATGACCAAAAAGTGACCTTTAATGTTTTTAAGTCCCTTAAGTTATATGGTGATTTGGAAGATTGTTCAACCATTAATCTACTAAGTGAAGACCTTGGTCTAGATATTGAAGAGTGTGTTGAGCATTTTGAAGAAGGAAGTGAGGATGAGAGAAAATTGGAGAGTCCAGTTAAAGTGCAACCACCAATGAAAGTGAATCAAGGTATGAAAGAAGTGAGGTTGAGTCATCATAAACACAAGAAAAAACGGTTTTTGTCGAACGATGTGCCCTCACCCCCCGTCTTGTCATCCTAAAAGTTCGAGTGTTGGGTTGGAAACAACCTTGTAAATAGTCTTGTCTAATTTTAGTAGTTTTGTGTTTTTGTTATTGTGTATTTGCAGAAGTTGGTCGTGATTTTTGCAAAAATGCGCCCACGAAGAATTTAGGCGGGATTTTAAACAAGAGGAGGGTGATTTATCACTTTCAAAATGAACCCTCTCATTTTCTCCATGGCACGCTCCAAGAAGTTGGTTCCCAACCCTCACCCAACTCCTTCTCACCGATCATGTCGCCTTCTGTTGGCCACCACCATACCATCCACCATCGCCGACGCTAGCTCCGCCATGCCACCACAGACGCAACCGTCCACCTCATTGAATACCGGATCATCAACTCTCGTAGTGCAAACCACCGCCGTTCATCAGTAGCAAGCACCGATGACAAAACACACTCCTCCTCACCGGCAACATTCATCCATAGTTTTGATGAGTGTCACGACATTTCCCCTGGGTGTCTGTACCCCATAAGTTCGTCATGCTGCTTCACGCCCTACTTCTCATGTTTCAACCTCCGTTGACACTATAGACTTTTGGTGTGGGATTCATCTTTTGCAAACTTTAACTCATTTTGTTGTTTATTCTGACCGTAGGTATTGTGTTGAAAATCCGGAACTCGTGCTAACCATTTCCTTTTTGTACCTACTCATTGATGGATTTTCAATATAATTCTTAATGTTTCCTGTCACTTTCGGTATTATGCATCTTAATTTTCAGGTACAACTTTCATTGGAAATCATTGAGTTTGGAAATTAAAAGGACGTAGGTCTTTATTGAATTTTGGCCGAAACACTTCCTTTCGTAACCAAACCTTTTGCCAATAAATTCCTTTTTTTTTACCTTCACCAATGAGGACATTGATGTGTTCTAAGTTTGGGGGGGGGGGGGGGGGTTGAACGTTAGGATATTTTGTGAGTGTTATGATCATTGACATAATTTTGATCATTAAAAAAAAAGGAATGAAAAAAAAATGCAAAAAAAAAATACTTATATATAATAAGTCTTCAAATAAGAAGACTTGTGGAGCCCAATAAATTAGATAGTTACATTTGGGGTTTCATGGCCCAAGTCACTAAAGAGGGCCTAATTTTGAAAAAAAAAGAGAGAACAAGCCCAAAAACCCATTTTTAGTAGTTTACCACAGGTTTGGGGGGAAGAGAGGAGTGAGAGATAAATCATAGCCATATACACAAACCCAACTCAAGCCCTACCGATTAATTACAAATACGGTGATTTCCACAATGAAAGTTTGTGCCTCTTCAATATCATGGCGGATGCATCAATACCTTTGTAAGTTTTCTTCGTCTCCTCGTAACATTCTTTGTGATTCTTTTTCTTCCGTCACTTGAGGACAAGTGACATCTAAAGTTTGGGGGTGTGATAACCCTCATTTTTTAGTGTTATTTGTTACTCTTTTCCTTCATTTTATTTACCTTTTGTAACACCCTCAAATCTGGAAATAACAACTTATTAAAAAATTTCTAAATACATCAATAATTGATTCGTCTACAAACATAATTTAAGAATTAACCTCAATAGTCACATTCATTCTATACATACAATCTATGACAAGGACGGGTGCTACTAAACCCAACAAACAGTTACTAACTCCAACCTGCGGAAGATTTCACCAACTACTTACTCTTGTGTAAGGCTAGGGCTCAACTCTTCGTGAGGCTACTAGAATCCGAACCCCAAACTGGAACCTGATGTACATGCCGACAAATAAAAAGGTTAGGCTTAACGCCTAGTGAGCTCAAGAGTTTTAACATGAATGAATAAATCTTTAGAAAACAGGAAATCAATTTTAAAGCAAGATCCTTCAAATATATTATACTTCAAAATGGAAACGACACATTTCCCCATAATATACACTTTTAAAGACAATGCTTCCCAAACATGCATTTCTTATAAAACGATGCATCCCGCAACTCACCCAAAACGGGGTCATAGTTCGATACTCAAATGTACTAAAATGTAAACAATACGCCATATCCCAAAACACCCAAAACGGGGGTGGGGCATAATAATCGACCCTTAAATAACGGAGGACAATTCATAAAGATATGGTGCGTCATGGAAAACCCGCAACTCGAAATAATACCCACACGACCATAAAATAGAATGAACTCGAAATATTAAAACGTGGACAATTAAATATCCAAATACGACGGGCCGACGACAGGGCTTCCCGTATCCGTTGAGAGTGGAGGAACACAAAAGTATGCCACTCATACAACGTTAATCGTATGACACTTCACGACACACAAGCCCAAGTGTCCCTACGACTCCCTCCAAGCTACACCAAAGAGTCAACTGACCTTAGCGATATATTAACGAAAATACCGCTCCAAGGCCCGGCCTAAGGGGAATACAACCAAGGCATTGCCCCACCCGGCAGAGGTCTAAAACGCCCATTCAATGGCTACTCCACGCCATGATAGCACCACCCGGACTCAGTCCTCTTAGTGTACTCCTTGAACGGACAAGGTCATAAAACATGTGTCCCGGAGTCCAACCCCGTACCACCCAAATGACCATCAAACAAGACTGACTCATGTGCCTATGGATCCAATGCAACACAGTCTAAAATTACCCGACTATACCTGAGTGACAACAACACTCGAGCCTGTAATTATAAATATGCAATAAAATGCATTAAGACGTAAACCATGAAATGGGACTCTACATCGAGCCATTAAACCCGGACAAATATCCTCAAACCCCTTTTTTAAGCCAATACCGAGCTAGGATGCTCAAAATCCGTTTGACCAACAATTACCGGTTCCCCAAATAATGAAATGTCTTTAAACAACGTTTATGAGGACACATATCTCAAAGACGAGATTAACCCAAAACTCCACACGAGATGGGACTAATGATTTTCCAAAAGGTTTATGAATGCAAATACACCAAAATGCATATAACATGAAATAGACTCCATTTGTACAAAATCATCAAATATGCATGAATCATGAAATACATCTTACTTGTACAAAGTCACCAAGAATACGTAAATCATGCTATTTAGATGCTAAAGTGTTTAAACCCAATATAAGCATTTTAAGAGGTTAACACAACCCAAGTTTACCAAATATGAAAACTTATCAAAATACTCATACTTTGACGAATAACCAAGTAAATCATATTTTACTTCGAAATACCCAAAACTTATCAGCAGTTAACCATTTCATGTAAAACACTTTAAAATAAACATTTTGGCATGTACACCGTTTTCACAAATCAACTTGAACTCACCTCGCTAGATTTAGGCTAAATCTAGATTTTCCCCCAACTAGAGCTCCTTTGAAGAAAACTTGGATTCTCAAGACCAAACTTCCAAAACCTAAATCCATACATATTCAACCATAAATAAACATAATATACCACAAGAATCGTTTCCCAAACCTTATACATGAATACCTCAAATGATACTGAAACCCTAACTTCCATAAATGAAGAGAATAGAAGATTACCTTAACCCAATCTTGAATCCACCAACCAAAACACTTATAGTTCACCAAAATGGTTACAAAACTCCAATCTAAGAAAGGGAGAACAAATGGTGGATGAAAACCAAGAAAACTTTGGGGAAGAAGATGAATAGTGAGAGATGAGAAGCTTACCACCACCAAATACTCTAGTATACTCCAATATACTTCCAATATCTTTCCATATCCTTGAAATTTTCTCAAAATCGAAACCGTAGCAACTTGAATCGCCCAAATCGGAGTTGAAATGAGAGAGTTATGAAGAAATGAAGTTTGGGGCTGAAAATCGCGATTTTAACACCCTGAAACACCCAGGCGATTGTGCCAGGCTATAGTGACAATGTCATAATCGCCGGGCACAATCGCTGAGATTGTACCGAGCATTTCTGGTCTCCGGCGACCTTGACAGGCGATTGTGACACTGTCACAATCGCCGGGCATTATAGCCTAGTGCGTACCGAAACTGGTTTGGCCATAACTTCTTCGTTATAGCTCCGTTTTCGCTCCGGAAAAAACCGTTGGACTCGTAATTGAATCCTTCATCCATCTAGACTATAAAATCTAGGATTCAAGTCCAAAATCAAAAATCTTATTTTTCCTTGATATATCGGTTTCTGTATTAACTTGAATTGATACCTCACGAAACTCGGGGTGTTACACCTTTCTAGCCACGTTTGCTTCCATCTCTTTCCTTTGGTCTCTAAAGTTTGCAAATATGATGAAAACACCAAAGGATGCGGTTTTGTCAAGAAAATCTCGTTTTTGTGGGACTGTGGGCACTATATACCCTCCGAGGGCACCCGAGGATGCATACGATATTTATATTGCGTATTCGTACTCGTATTCTGGGGGTATTGCAGTATTCAAGGCTGGAAAATATCTGGAAATAAGATGGTGGATGCAAGCTGGAGGAATCTTCAATCATTGTACTTTTTTACCCAATGGTTATTAACCCTTTAACTTTTGGGTATTACCCATTGGGTAAAAGCCTAGTTTTTTAGTATAAATAGGTTGTTAGTTTAGCATTTAAATCACATCTCAACATTCTCCAGTTCTATTTACTCTCTCCTTAGAAGAGTTTTAGAGTTGAGAAAGTTGCTTTTAATTTTAAGCATTTAATTTCTTGTATTTTCGTTTCTGTCCTCGGTTTTCCACCGTGGGCATGTCTGTAGTTTAATTTTAATTTTATGCAAGTAGAGTAACAAGTATTTCCTTTCTTTCTTTACGTCTTTTATTATTTCCAAGTCTTTTATTATTTATATGCTATTTATTATTATGCCTTTTATTATGTCTTTTATTATTATGCATTTTATTATTATGTCTTTTATTATTATGCATTTTATTATGAACTAATCATCTTTTGGGTAAGGGTGTGAGCCAACTTAAGACTAGTAGGCAACACTTGGGTGTGGCCATCGTTACTAGCTCTTAAGCTTGGTCACTTAAGTCGAGACTTAAACTCAACGCTGATAAGCCGATCACTTTGAAGTGTTAATATTAAATCTAGACCTCGAGAGGGGCGGATTCGAAATACGGCTTAAGGGATGCACAAAGATTTGAGAGAGTCTTTGATAATCACGTAGAGATACGGGTTTTGCATGATTTATTACGGTTCAAATGTCGGAGGAGATTTATATCCCAAAGAGATTTGGGTGTAAATCTCCGCACCGGTAGAACTTGATATTTATCAACGTAATTAAATCGGTAAGATTAAGAGTTGGTGACGATGGACACTTTATGGGTATTTTGTAGGACCGGTCTTTAAAAATTTACTTTTGAGAGATCGGGATTTTTATAGCCTTTCCGTACTACAAAAGACCTAACCACTTGTTACTACGCCCATCTCAAGAAAAGCTTACACCCGTACCCATTCTTTAATTATAAAGTTTATTCCGTACATTTAGCTTTAATCAACTCCAAACAAATATTTTTCTCACACTCGAAACTTGTGCAAGAAGTTCATGAAAATATCTGTTTCTCAGTAAGTCAGTCCCTGTGGATACGATACTCGGTACTTGTACCATTATATTACTTGTAGCGATTCCAGTGAAGGTATATACTTGTGCTCTCACTGGGTAATACTGTGCCCCCGCTGTGCAGTACACGATAATTAGCTACCAATATATATATATAAAGGGAGAGGTTCATTTGAGAAATGGTAAATGTATGAGAAATAGAGAAGTAATCATAGTCATTCATCTGGTCAACATTTGCGGCTTTGACCATGAAGCACCGGATAATTCTTTGCGTGGTCTATAGAAGATAGAGAGGTAGTTTCGTAAAATACACAGGTCGAGTTCATATATGAACATGTATAATTCACATATGAACTATACGTTCATATATGAATCAGTTAATTAGTTCATACGAGAATCAGTTAATTAGTTCATATGTGAATCACAAAAGTTCATATATGAATCTGTTAATTAGTTCAACTGATTCATATATTAACCTACAGTTAATTAGTTCATATATGAATCAGTTAATTAATTTATTTATGAATCACAAAGGTTCATATATGAATTAGTTAAAAAAGTTAATATGTGAATTACACTGGTTCACATATGAACATATAGTTCATATGTGAATCATACAGATTCATATATGAACTCAGCCCGTGTATTTTGTAAAAATTACGAAACTGTCCTTCTATTTTGAAATAGCCATAACTTTTGACCAGTCAAAGCCGCAATTCTTGACCAATCAAAGCCGCAATATTTGACCAGTCAAATCCGATCTTGACCGTATGAATGACTAGGATTACTTCTCTATTTCTCATATATTTACAATTTCTCAAATGAAACTAAGGCTATATAGAAATATATATAAATAGGGCTACAGAAAAACCAGAAAGATGATCAGGTTGATTATTCGATTCAACTAAAAAAAACATTTAATATTTATTTATAATCAAAATATGTCCAGCCTAGTGGTAAGGTAACATCCTGGGGGGTGAGTGGATGGTATCCCTGACTACCCGGGTTCGAACCCCGTGGTGAGCATGTGACGATATCCAAATCATGGGTCTGTCACTTAGTGGTACCCTTAATTGGTTCGAGTCGTGGTCGACGGAGATTAGTCGGGTGACATCCTTAAGTGGGAGCCCGGGTACCCCGGGAACGTGTGTTTATGTTATCTGTCGTTCAAAAAAAATTTAATATTTATTTATAGATAGAAATATGTACCTAAAAGGTGGATGAACTTAAGAAGAAGTATTGCAACTTTATGATGACCGTGGAAAAATGTAACACCCCCATTTTACCCTTGGGTAATGTCACATCTTTCATCCCAAATATTACCTTATGTCGTCGAATGTGACATCAAGATATAAGCAAATCACCATCACAGCGGAAGTCTTAACTTAAAGTAACACAAGTCTCCAACATTAGTCCGTCCCATACCGGACTATATTACATAACGCTCCAAATACATAATAAATAAGTTGATAACTAGCAAAACATTAAATAACATAACAAGAGTAATCTAATTACGCTTTACCCTTTCCTTTGTCCACACCTGAACCACCGGCTTCTGAAATGCATACTAGTAGTTAGCTAAAAAGCTAAGTGAGTTCATGGTTTACGTGCACATAAATACACACTCCGTCAAGTATAAAATATTAAACCCCAATTAAATAGTATGCATATTGTTTTCAGAAAACATTTTGACACCAATGAGATCTTCTAAAACCCTCTCACCGGGTAGGTCCGCTCTGTCACTGGCATTCCCTGGGTCGCACGGCTCACACCCGTCCGACGCCCATTACGGGGTCGTGCCACCCCTAAACGTGACATATCAAGCCCGATCCCATACCCAATATCGACACCAAAATGTGTCACATGAAATCAACCCATAAATATGACATGCTAAGAATGTTTATAAACCGATGAAACAATAGCATGCAATCTCCTTTATAAACATAATGTACATGAAACATTTCACCCGTAACCATGTACATAACCCATTTATCATGCATAACATACGTACTCCAAATAATAACACATTTATATACATGTAATAATACACCGTAAACATGCACATAAAAATGTATTATTTTTACACCATATACGTACACCAAATAATTATCATGTCAACATAATTTTTAATTACGTATGTATGCATCCCAGAAAAGTCTCATGAAAACTCACCTCGATTTATTGTAGGTTCACCCTTCACAAAGTAGCTCCCGAATCCTACATAAATCATAATAATTTCTAAGTACCATTTTCTTATAAATTATTCGTTAGTCACGAGTCTTTAAATAATCCCGTAATATTTTACTCAATCTCCTTTATAAATTAGGTGTCTAAAACCCGGACACCACCAACACCCTTCCTTTACCGGCTCATTAAACCACACGATATGTAAATACATTATATATACGCATGACCATATCTATCTATCTATATATATATATATGTATGTATATATATTTAATATGCAATAATATTCATATATATATATATATATATATATATATATATTTGCACCGTTGCACATTAAAATGTATATATACATATATGTATACACACATAATTATATGATCATACCTATAATAACATAATCTGCCCATGTCATGATTTAATTCTTAATTTCTCATGCATGGCAACCTTTCCTTCCCCAAGATTTACTCTTTTTTTTTAAAACCGTCGCTAAAACATTTGTCATTTCCTACACATTAACACATCACCCCAATCTATGTTCCATTCGTTTTTATATCCATACATGCAGACGTGTATATATATATACATACATGCATGACTTGTAAAATACATCGATCAATCGACTCTTCTTCTTTTTCTTTTCTTCATTAATTTTACCGGTTAATGGGTACCACGACAAAACATGCCTTAAGCAACTTAAACGATCCGACATCGTAAAAACCTTGACCCAAATCGTTTCCGTAAAAACGTTGAATTTTCGTTCGACTCGGTAGGCCAAATTTTAAACCCGGAAACATCTCGATCGAGTTTAACGGTGGGGAAAACGACGACTACCGGTGATGTTTTATTTAAGAAAAACTAAACGTTTTTTTAAACCGCAAACCATTTCGTTGTATGGCTCCAACATCGTGCAACAACATCGGTTTTCACGGCCTAACGTCGTTTTCCCAACATCGAGCCATTTCTCAAGTTTGAGAGTAAACCGAACATAAATTGCTTCGGTAAGTAGAAACGCCCAACATAGGCAACCGGGAAAACGAAAATCTTACAGAAAACGCGCGCGAGTCTTACCCCAACGACGTTGTGATCGAACTCCGACTTGAACCGTACCCTTCCCGTTCGTCGCCTCTTCTTTTTCGTTCTCCCGAGTCTCTCCTTTCACTTTATCGATCTCTCTATCTCTCTCTCACTTTCGCAAACATGCAAAAATGAAAATGACGGACCTTCTTCATAGTTCTATTCCTAAATGAAGGAAGCCTCAAACTGTTGCCGACACAGTTCACAACCACGTTTCATTTTAAAAAATTTAGAAGTTTGGCAAAACAGGTCCCTGAAAGTTACATTCATCACCCTTGATCTTTTCTCTATTTTTCACTTTTAACCCTTCACTTGAGTTTGAATTATTTTCTTCCCTCAACCTTTATTTCCAATTATTACGTTTTTTTTTCCGAGTGTTACACAAAATGAAATTAAATAAAAAAAACCTCGAGATTTTGGCTTTTTCGAGGATAATTTAGAGAAGAATATCACAAAAATGAATAGGTAATTAGGAAATATAGAAATCGTTAATATTATGAGGTAGGATCATACGAGAATGTTATCTATTTAAAAAAATAAGAGAATAATTATAGTTCAATTATTTCATTAAATAATACCTTAAACAATTAATTTTAAAAATAAATAAATAAATGTATATAAGTAATTTAGTTATATAAAAGTTATTTTAAGTATTTATTTAAAATTCTACTTTTACCATATTTGTGAAATCTAATATTATTTAATTTTTTTATTTAATAATTTTTTATATATTTAATTCATTTAAAATAAGTGTATTTAATTTTCATTTAAAGAATTCAATTTTTTTATTTAAAGCATTATTTTAAAAAATTAAAATTTTCATCAAAATCACATGTGATTTACAATGAATTAATTTTTTTCAAAATGTTTTACTAATCATATGTGATTAAAAATTTGAAAAATAATAATTAAAATTGAAATTGAAAAAGAAAAATAATGAAACAAAATCATATGTGATTTTTAACAAAACACATTTAAAATGTATAAGATCATATGTATTTCAAAACGTAATTCATAATTTTCATCAAAATCACATTATATTCACAATGAATTAATTTTTTTTCTAAATGTTTTCCTAATTATATGTGATTTAAAATTTGAAAAATAATAATTCAAATTGAAATTAAAAAAGAAAAATAATGAAACAAAATCATATGTGATTTTTAGCAAAACACATTTAAAATGTATAAGATCATATGTATTTCAAAACATAATTCATATTTTTTTTCAAAAAAATCATATGTGATTCACAATGAATTAATTTTTTTTTTCAAAATGTTTTCCTAATGGTGGATATCACATGTGATTTTTGACGAAAATTGTAAAAAATTCTTAAATAAATTAATTCAATAAAAATAAATATTTAAAATGAAAATTTAAATCAGACATATATTAATGTTGTAAAAATAATAAGTAAATATATTAAAAAATCATGAATAAATACCTTAATTAAATTATTTACATAATTTATATAGAAATAAACGAGTTTTCATATATAATGTATATATAACAAATGACACGTATGCTATTTTGGGTAGTTTTTAAGAAAGTTTTAATTAAGGTATTATTTAATGAAATGATTGACCCAGAATTATTCTCTTATTCTTTTTAAATAAATTTCATTCTCGTTTGAACCCGACTCTATTTACATAACTAGGTTATATTAAAAGTTCATTTTTTTATTAATTATCTTTTTTCTCCTAAATTTACAACTAATCTATACTATATTATAAAACACGGATAAAAAACTCTTAAATACAAATTATTAGACATAAGATACCATCATTTTATGGAAGATTTTAAAAATCTCTTAATAGTATCAAAACACAAGATACATATTACTACTGTAGACTTTTAACACCCACCAATTTGGTATGTGCAGGGTCTTTCTTTTATGCAGACATTTCCCTGTATCACTATTAATTAATATATTATATTATTATAAATTTGTTTTAATTATATTACTAAATATGTAATTGGTTATTTTTTCTAGATGTCATTAAAATATATAAGATAATCATTGAATTATAACAAAATACTTAATTTTTTTATATAAAAAACATTATATTATTAAGTCTAAATTAAACAAATTTATTAAAAAAATATTATCACTTTCTCAAAACCATCCAAAATCGTACTGTAAATCGACAAAAAAAAAACAAAAAAAAATAAAACATTAAAATCGTGATGTATCTCGCTGTATTGCGTGAGTATGCTTCTAGTTTATCTTAAAAGATAGCGACATTTATAATTAAGTTGCCTTTAAAAAAATTAATCTGGAGATTTTAATAGAATTAAGAAATAGTTAATAAAAAATAAAAATACAGTGGTCACTGATCAGCAAGAAGAATGGAACACAAGTCACAAACAATAGATATTAACCACAGGGAAAAATTGGTTTTGATTAGGTAAAAGACAAAAAAAAATCAATAAAATGACGAAAATATCCCTTATTTAACTGAGTTTTTTTATGGTCATGTGAGGAAGAGACCAAATTCGAACGTTTTTACAAGTCATCTTGTAATTCCAAAACTGCAGAAACGAAAAGTATTATTTTCAACAAACCACAAGGACCAAATTTGTAGTTTACTATAATCTTTTACTAATATGACAAAGGTGATCAATATAACTCAGGTGGGATCCAATGTAAATCCAACTTTTTGCAGACAATTATGTTAGTATTATCCAGTCGAATCTAATTTAATTGTGTATTTATTAAATTTCAGATAAGTTATTCTATGGCAGGTTCAAACGAGAAGCTAAACAATTTGCGAGAAGACGAGAAGTGTTTAATCATATATGATACACAAGTTTAATCATATATGATTAAACATATGTTATATTGACAATACATAGACGTTTAATCATATATGATTAAACACACCTACAGGTAGTGATGGCCAAAAATTGGGCTCGGGCCGAGCCGGGCCGGGCCAAAACGGGCTTCGGGCCCAAATAGTAAACCCAAAATCCGGGCCAATCGGGCTTTGGGACGGGCTTCACCCGAATATGTGTGGCCCGTTTAATGTTGGAAAAAACCGGTTATAGGAAAATCGGGCCGGGCCCAAACCGGGCCGTGATCGGGCCGAGCATTTTTCCGTATTTTTTCAAAAAAAAGAATTTCTTTATATAATAATTAATTACTAAGCTTTAAAAAATAAAAATTGGATTGAATCACTAAAATACACTTTAAAAATGCGTTTTATTTATAATAAATCACTAAAATACACTTTAAAAATACGTTTTATATATAATTTTAAGTTACAAACTTACAATACAAGTATTTATAGGGGTTTGGGGAGGTAAAAAATACAAAAAAAGGTCAAAAAAACGTATATAAACGGTAACATAACGGCTCTTTTTTTTTAAAATACGAATCGGGCCGGGCCGGGCCAAAAACCGGGCCGTGAACCGGGCTCGGGCCGAGCCGGGTCGGGCCGCCAAATCCTCCAAAAACATGAACCGGTTCATGTTTTCGGGCTCCAAACCGGTTTTCCACCGGGCCGGGCTTTCAAGCGGGTCGGGCTCGGTTAACCGACCGGGCCGGGCCGAGATGGCCATCACTACCTACAAGCCGTGTAATCATATATGTAATCATATATGATTAAACATTTTTCATCTTCTCGCAAAATGTTTAATTTCTCGCATGATCCTTCCTCAAGTTATTCTAATAGTATGTATGTAGTTTTAAGTTGGAAAGAAAGTGAAGCATTTTAAATGGGCGTATAATTTTATATAAAAGATAAAAGAACTTTTAAGCCCGTTTGACCCGTTGATCAGCCGATAAGGGCAACATATTGGGGTTGTTTGTTTACCTCTTAATGGTTCCATTAAGAGGCAACTTCTGAATCGCTAAGAGATAAATCTTGTTTGGCAAAAAAAAGGGTTGCCTCTTAATGGTTCCAAAATTCTCTTAATAATTTTGTATTTTGACCCTCCCTTAACCATTAAGAGCTCTGATTTCATTATGAACAATTAGCAAACAACTATATTTTATTTTACATTATATCAGTAAAACCTCTTAATTATTCAGACCATTTAATCATTCAGACCACTTAATCATTCTGCACTAAACCATTCAGAACTGCCAAACAACCCCTAAGTTGACAAAAAGATGACTTGATTTCACAACATTAGGCTCGTTAGACAAAAAAAAATGGTTTGGCATGGCCTGTATCCACCCAAAACCTGCATATGATCACCTCTATCCTAAGGGTTGTTTGTTAACATCTTAATGAGACACACAGCTTATTAGATCAACTATACAGAACATTCGATAGTGGCTTAATGATATATAAAGTTGTTTATTCAGTAAGTTCTTAGGAAGAGCTTTATGCAGAAAGCCAAGTATTACCCAAACCCCTTTCCCATCGAATTAAAAAATATGTTCATTCCATCTATGAAGAAAAAAAAATTCAAACAAAAACCCTCTTAATCTATACAAACAAATTAATCCACACTGTCAGCTTAATCCATATATGACTTGATGGAAAACCAACCAAACAACCCTTTAGATTTAATTGCTTCATGGAATGTATACGCATTTACGAGTTACTAGTAATATTGTTTCATGTTCGTATTCACACGAAAATTTCACAAAATTGTGGAACCGGTCGATCCACGAATGCATACGAACCCATGATCAGTCATCAATCATCGACACAAAAACGAGACCATCGACCCTAACGAGTTACCTTCCGGAAATAGTCAACAGCAAGCCGAAGTGATCACTCGGCAAAACGGGAAGCTCCAACTCTTTCCCGCCTTTTTTCTGCTTCAAATACGTCACACCCGGTATCGGTTCGGTCCCGACCATCGTAATCCGCTCGACCCTAAAATCACGCAAACCGACCAAGAACCGGTCAAGCCGTTTTTGCAGTTTCCGGTTAGCCGACAACATCACGTTCGACTTCGTATCGTAAGTCCATCCCGTTTCTTTCGGCTTCAGTTCCGTCCAAGCGTCGATCCACCCGTCCGGCAGCGGAAACTCGCCGTCCAACTTGTCGTCCCAATTCATATCGCCACAGAAGATCGCATTCGGGTGTTTCTCGAGAAAGTCAACAGCTTCGTTCGCTTGTTTGACCCGTTCTTTACTGTACATTTGGTCCCATTTCGGTGGGCCCGGACACGGGCTCTCGAGATGGCTGGTCGCAACAACCAACGGAGTATCTCCGAAGACCGAAACTTCGGCAATACACAACTCTCTTCCCATTGCAGAATAACTAAATTGCTTACAGCTATAAGATTTCACTGGCAATTTGCTAAGCTGCAAAATAAGTGTCCACTTTCAAATTTCCAATTCTACCCTTGATTACAAGATGGAGAATTTCATTACCCTTTTTATTATCAGGGGTAAAATCGTCATTTAGGTAATTAAAAAAGTGTAATAATTTACATATTTCTAAAACGAGCGTATTAATGAACGGTGATCGTAAGTGTCCACTTTCAAATTTCCGTTTCTACCCTTGATTATGAGGTAGAGAAATTCATTACCCTTTTTATTATCAAGGGTAAAATCGTCAATTTAGTTAATTAAAAAAGTGTAATAATTTACATATTTTAAAAAACGAGCGTATTAATGAACGGTGATCGTGTGGTGTGTGTGAATGAAGCTAACCTGCATGCAAAAATACGGTCGTGTGATCGCCTTATCGAAAGAAAGCGAGCATTTATACGATTTCCACCATTCCGATCGTTGAAGAATTGCGTAGATATCGGGAGTGACCTCCTACACAATAACGATCATATTAACAAAAACGAAACAATGTTGTATCTGCGTACGTGAGATATATACTGAGTTTGTTTGGTTTGCTATTTTTATAATGTCTAAAATACCCTTTCGTGTTGTGGGCCTAATGCATAGTGCTCGATAGTGACGATGATGCGAAAATAGGTCGTTTTCGCTTGAAATTTTTTAGGGAAAACCGAAAACGCTTTGATCTACATTGGAAATCCCGGAAACAAAAATTGTTGTAATTTTTGTGTGATCGGGATATTCGTTTGTATCGATTATTTAGCAAGAAGATACCTGCAAACATATGACGTTCGGAGAATGCAATTGAATAATGTTGCCGATGGCTCTCATTCTTACACGAAGCTCGATATCTTCTGCAAACCAAACATTATAACTCAAAATTTTCAAAGTCGTTAAATCCTCTTTTGGTCGGGTTTCATCTGCAACACATTCAACGACGTTAATTGGATGAGAACGACATCTTGTGATCATCAAAACGACAAATTTAGATGAAAACTTGAATTCAAGAATCGACATAGATCACAATAACGAGGTTTTGAAATTTTGTACTTACCGGAGGAAACCAATGCTTTATCAACGGATTTAATGTCACGAGACCGTCCCAAATCAATAAAACGATCGGGAATTGTAACTGTATTACATAAATCACAACCAAGATCAAAGTCCATGATTTCAATTCGTGAATAAAGGCAACATCGAATGATTATGATAGGGAAGTTCAAATGAGAACTCTAAATATTTTGAGAACCTGGAAAGCAACTATTTCATGTATTGTTCATGATGAATAAACCCTTGGATAGACATGAATATAACACATTTTAATCATGAACATCATGTATATTCATTATGAATAACTTTCATCATGAAAATCTATCACTACATTCATCATGAATAAAGCATGAATAGTTGGTTCCTAGGTTCTCATTTGAACCCGCTCGTGATACCACATCCGTAAAGAATGAACTGAACACATCAATCCCATACAAATAGGACAGATATTTGAAGCTAAACAACTAAACACTCTACAAACCACAAAAATCACCGGTTCAAAACGCCTAATTGTAACTAAACATGTGCGAAATGAGAAAGAAAACCTACTCGATTGTATGACAAGTATTGCAGACATCAAAATGCCAAATTCGAAAGAATCAACAGAAGATTTTTCGTACAACGAATTCCGCAAGATTCGCCTAAAAATCAACCGAATTATCGGCAGCCTCAAGTGCATTACAAAAAGCACTACTAAATAACCAGTATAAATCCTCAAGTACCATTCTTTACACTGAGAATATGTGGAATCCCTAGATATACTCTCCGAAAAGACCCCTAAAGAGAGAAAGAAGGTTCCAACATATATATATATATAGGGTGAGGCTCACGAGAAAACCGCAAAAAAATAAAAAAATTGAGGAACACCCTGGTAACTGTTCATCTAGACGTTATGCACATGTGCATACAAGTAATTTGTAACATGCACACGTGCATACCGTCCATATGAATGTTTCCTAAGGTGTTTCTCAGTTTTTCATTTTTTTTGGGTTTCCCTTAACCCCTCTCTCTCTCTATATATATATATAGAGAGAGAGTATATATATATATAGAGAGAGAGAGAAGATTTGGTCCAAATCTAGCCGATGGGAAACTCTAACACACCCCCTCCAGATGAGGTTAGACGGGCAAAGATGTCCCAGACCCAGAGTGTCGAGCCCTGGACAAAAATTTCCAGGATGGTAGACGTTGGCTCTGATACCATGTGAGAATATGTGGAAGGCCCAGATATATAGAGAATTGGTCCAAGTCAAGCTAACATGAGACTCTATCATGTACCGAAAATTGTCCAAAATAGCCAATCTGACCCCCTTCTTCACTTTATAGCCAAATTTTCAACTTACTCACCAAAATAGCTGAGATTACGCAAGTGACACCTACACAACTTGCGTAACCCATTTTTTCCAATATAATATTCAGAATAAAAAAAGTAGGCTTGCATAAGTACTACTTGAGGAGTGTGTTCTGCATAGATTGTCTATGTAGACATTAGCACTTACACAACTTATGTAATGTCTACTTCTCCACAAAATTATAATCATATACCATTTTCGTTTGTTCTCCAATCCTTACATATTGTGTACCAAATCTTTATTCAACTTATCTCTCAAACCCACAAATTAAATTGCTAAATGGTGGTTGTTTGGTTGGTTTTCCATTAAGCTGTATATCAATAAAGATGTCTATATGGATTAATTTGTCCAAAGATTTTTGTTTGGGAGGGATTTTCATAAATAGAAGAACCATGTTTTTTAATCGCGAGAGGTTTGGAAGAAAAAAAAACTTGGCTTTCCACATAAAGTCCTCCTAGAAGCTTACTGTATAAGCCACTAACAAACAGTCATGTATAGCTAACCGAATAAGCCGCAAGTCCCATTAAGTTTGTTAGGCTACTAACCCCTAGAAGCTTATTGAATAAACCACTTTCTATATCCTTAAACCACTACCAAACAGTTATGTATATCTCACCAAATAAGCCACAAGTCCCATTAAGCTCATTAAGCTACTAACCCCTAGAAGCTTACTGAACAAACCACTTTCTATATCATTAAGCCACTACCAAACAATCATGTACATCTCACCGAATAACCCCTAACTCCCATTAACCTCATTAAGCTGCCAACAAACAAACCCTAAACACCACCCAATAAACTACAAATTTCCAAAACCAAAACCCTACCAAAACAACAACTCAAATCCATAACCAATAAAAATCACAAAATAAAAAAAAACAAAAAAAAAACAATAATTTAAACTCACCTGAATCACCCATCTTCCTATCTTTAAACCCACGAAAACCCCCCAAATCATCAACATCAACTGGTTCATCATCTATCTTCCTTTTACCATTACTACATCTTTGCAACAATGGCAAGAAAACATTCCCAACAATCGAAGAACCCATCTCCAATTCGTCATCCTCCAGATTCAAATTCGACGAAAACGATGAGTTTCTAGTCCCACAAATCTCACAGCTGGATACTTTATATGGGTTCAAAAAGGTGCAAGCTTTACAAGGCCATTTTTCTTCGTTTGATGAAGATGAAGATGAAATTGGTGGTGGGGGTTTTGATGAGCAGATTTGGCATTTGGGGGTTAGGGGATTTGGGTTGATGAATGTGCATTTGGAGCAGGTCCATGAAGAAGACATTGATTTGGGTGAAATTTGAGATGGAATTAGGGGTTTTTTTCTAGGGTTAGGGTTGTTGAAGAGAAAAGGAAATGAAAGGGTTTTGGAAGTTTTGATTGAGGTTAAGATTGAGAATGAGAGTGCGATTTTGAAAGATGACATTTGCCCGCGTATCATGTATTCGATGCTTCCCCTTTTGGGTATGGATCAAGAATTCAAGATTACGATTTTTGAATTCAAAATATACCAAAATTAAATTAAAAAAAATAAAACTTGATATATATCTGTATCTATATCTATACTATATTATAAAACACGGATAAAAAACTCTTAAATACAAATTATTAGACACAAGTTATCATCATTTTATGCAAGATTTTAAAAATCTCTTAATTTACAAGTATCAAAGAACAAGATATATATTACTGTTGCAGTCTTCTAACACCCACCAATTTGATATGTGCAGAATCTTCATTTTATGCAGACATTTTCATGTATCACTATTAATTAATATATTATATTACTATAAATTTGTTTTAATTATATTATTAAATATGTAATTGATTATTTTTTTCTAGATGTCATTAAAATATATAAGATAATCATTGAATTTTAACAAAATACTTAATTTTTTTATATAAAAAACATTATATTATTAAGCCTAAATTAAACAAATTTATAAAAAAATCTATTATCACTTTTTCAAAATCATCCAAAATCGTACTACAAATCGACAAAAAAATAAAATGAAACATTAAAATCGTGATGTATTTCGCTGCATTGCGCGGGTACGCTTCTACTATATATCTATATATATATATATAGGGATGTAAATGAGTCAAGTCGATAGGTAGGTTAATTGAGTCGGACACAAAAAGTTAATACTGGGTTTGAGCTAGATTCGAGCTCGATTAACTTTTTCAATGTATGGCTTGAGCTCGAGCTTGAATATTTTTGAGTTATTGAACTCGATGCTCATTTATGGATTTGAACTCGCCATCAATTGACTCGTTTATCGGCTTAAGCTCGATAATATTTATATTTTTATTGTATGATTAATAAATATATAAGCATGTTTGGTCCGAAAAAAGGGTATGCTCGAATGGCTCGACTCGACTCGAAAAATTGAATCGAGTTTTCGAACGAGCAAAGTCGAACATTGGTGTTATAAAACTCGGATCGTTAAGTTAAACGAGTTCTATTTTGTGTTCGAGATAAAATTGAACTCGAGTTCGAGTAGCTCTTTAAAAGCTCAACTCATTTACACTCCTATTTGTATATATGGGGGCCATGTTCAAAGAAAACGATAAGAAAATGAAAATTTGAGTAACCATTCATCTCTATGGTGTGCACATATGCATATAAGTTATTTGTATATTGTATGCATATGTCACTAAAAGCAGAAAAAATGTCCAATTACTTGTATGCATAACTTACCGTACAGATGAATGGTCATAAGGATGTTCATTCATTTTTCATTTTTTTCGTGGTTTTCCCTCTGAACTTCACTCTCTATATATTATTAGGAAAATATACATTTTTAAGAAAAGGTTTATTTGCGAACCTGATTTTAATTGCCGAGTCGGGAATAAACCAAATCACGCCACATCTCTAGTACATTTACAGGATATTCATCATGAATGTTTTGAAGTATTCACATCCATCATTCAATATTCATGATGAATGGAGAAACATGTTAGTGTTCTCGTTTGTCCCCAATCTGCAACGGAAAACATTTTCGCAGTTGAACTTCTCTCCATATTCATAGATCAATATACCGGATGCGTTAATCTACAATAACGATCATAAATATTTGTACAAGTTGATGGACTTATATGACACAGAGTCTACAACTTCGCTTACACGTTACTTCAAATAAGATATACCGAGTAATTCTTTCTTTTTGAACTATACGCATCAAAAGGCGCATGCACAGTTCCAAAGAGATACAATTCGACCCTAATCAACCAACTTTATCAAGAAATTACTTTTTTCATGTCAAGAGGTTGATAACAAGATCTCGAATCAACTTATTGGTCTTATGATGCATCATAGTATCGAAGATAATACCAATATATGTATTTGTTTATAAACTCTCCTAACATATGGATAATATTTGTATCTGGGATGGCTCTTTCTTTTTTCTTTCTTTCTTTCATTTTTTTTTTTTTTTAGGGGGGGGGGGGGTGTATAGCTAAAAATGGTGTTCTAGGTTATGCCTAGACTAATCCCTTGACACAAATTATGATTGTAAGACATCAGCCCTGAACTGTTGTGTACACCTGGATCCGAGATCCGAACACTGGACAGATGAGATATTCCACCACATCCCCAGGTCTAAACCAATACCCCACAACCCTTGTAGTTAGTTCCCTAGTCCTTATAGACAACAAGAGAGTACACTTCTAATTTCTTAGAATTTTCCAAGTCTTATTACACACAACCAAAATGTAGAGCAAACTCATCTACTTATTAAGCCTTCACTTCCACCATTGACCCTCTTTTCTTGATCCTTCCCCCATGAATTACATTAAATACTACATACAACATTATACAAAAATTTAAATCCACACCAAAAAATATCAAAACCTCCATCTTCATCTTTCCTTTTACCTTGCAAAAATCATCATCATCATCGTCGTCATCATCATCATAAACCGACCCGAAGAAGTTTCATTTAATATCGACGTAAGTTCACAAGTTTACCTTCAAACGAATAAACAAAACGCGACACCAAGAATGAGTCCCCAAAAAACGTGCAAACTGTTCTCAAAGCGTGTGGTTCCGATTAATCTTGACGCATCCACCCCACTTGTTGCATTGGTCGAGTTCACCACCGTGTCCGTTCTATTGCTTATGATCTTACTGCACCACATTGAAACGACGTCAAGATGAATATTTCGGTTGGAATATTACAAAAAGGTCGAATCTTGGAACGAGTTAACGGAAGATTATGCAAGAGAAACAACGAGTAGAAAGACTTCCCTTTTAAATGCTAACAAAACCAAAGAATCTTGGGTTGTGTTTGACAAACTTGTTGGTTAATAAGCTAGTCACGTTTGGTAAAATGAAAAGCTAGATGACAATGTAAAATGACATGAAATAAAAATATAAAGGGTATTTATGTAAAATATAAGGGCCATAATCGGAAAAAAGTAACTAAAAAACCCCAATAAGCTATTGAAACAAATTTTAAAAAATATAACGCATATTTATGTAAAATATTACGGGTATAATCGGGAAAAAGTAAATAAAAAAACCCCAATAAGTTGTTTGAAGCAATTTATAACGGGCATTAATCGGAAAAAAAAACAATTAAAAAAACCCATTAAGTTATCCGAAACAATTTTTCAAAAATATAATGGATATTTATGTAAAATACAAGGGGCACAATCGAAAAAATGTAAATAAAAAACCCCAATAAGCTATCTGAAGCAATTTTTCAAGAATATAATCGGTATTTATGTATAATACAAGGGGAATAATCGAAGAAAAAACAATAAAAACCCCAATAAGCTATTTGAAGCAATTTTTCAGAAATATAAAGGGTATTTATGTAAAATATAAGGGGCATAAATATGAAAAAGTAAATAAAAAACCCCAATAAGCTATCTGAAGCAATTTTTCAAAAATATAACGGGCATTTATGTAAAATATAAGAGGCATAATCGGAAAAAAGTAATTAAAGGAACCCCAATAAGCTATCTGAAGCAATTTTTCAAAAATATAACGGGCATTTATGTAAAATATAAGAGGCATAATCGGAAAAAAGTAATTAAAGGAACCCCAATAAGCTATCTGAAGCAAATTTTCAAAAATGTAACGGGTATTTATGTAAAATACAAGGGGCATAATCGGAAAAAAGCAATCAAAAAACCCCAATAAGCCATCCGAAGCAACTTTTCAAAAACATAACAGGTATTTATGTAAAATATATTCAACAAGATTACTCCTTTTTTGCTATAAAGATCATATGTTCAAGTTCAACACTTCCGAGTCTTCGCTAAACAAGCAAAAGATCCGCTGTCGAAAAATACCCGATTTGCCCTTCGCCAACATTCACGTAAACCGAAGATTAACTACTCAAATCTTGCTCACAAAACCCAAAAAGAAAAAAAAACATTTTTCTTGCAAGTTTCAATGATAGATTTGGGGAAATGAGAAATGGGACAAATAAAGGTACAAAAGATGGCAGAAAATGTAGCTAACCTTCCTGGAAAGATACAAACCCCGTGACCTGCAATGGGTACACACACCAAACCAAAAAAACAAGTTATTATATGCTTTACAATGTATATATACAAAAATAATGGGTCCCTTTTAATGAATGTACCAAAAAGGGGCATACTTTATATAGTATACAAGATCTAAGTCCGGATTCCGCTACCTCTTTTCGTTCCCAACTAAACCGAACGAACCCGGTGAATCCGACTCAGAGTAGGGTGTCTGGGGAAGGTAGGATGGTAGGATGTATGCAGATCTTTCCCCCTTTTTCCCGTTTGGTATGCAGACGTGATTGGACACAAGGGTCCGGGGGCGGGGGCGGACTTACTATGGTGGGTATGGTGGCATGGGCCACTCTTTCGTACCTCTGTCGTAGTGTAAGAAAATTTAGGGTCATGAAAGGTGTCACTGTATTATTTAGTTGGGGGTAACTATATATTTCTTGAAACTAGAATGATGACACGAGTTTCTTCTGGTAGAGTTTGTTTGCACGTTCTTTTCTCCCCCTCTAGGCGCGGGTTTGAATCCCATTTGTATTATTTTCTTGGTTTTTAGCTTTTAGTTTTAGGTATATTATGTTTCTTGAAAAAAAAAATTGGAATAAAAGACTCGAACAGAGGATCTCAAATACAAAAAGCAAGGAACTAACCAATAGACCTATGACGATTTTTATTAAAAAAATATCCATAGCTTTGTTCTGTATAGTTCAAATGGTGCCACCACTTGAAAAAAATTGTTGGTCAGCCTCTGACTGAATGGGACCGGATACTCGGATAGGACTGGACAGGCAACAGCGAGGTAGGTAGTTGAAAGAATTCTAGAAGGTTTTAGAGTTTTAATTTTAATAATGGGTAATTTAGTAATTTATCAATCTTGTATCATCTTCTTGATTTTTGTTCCAGCTATTTTGACGTGAGAGAGAAAAAAATGCAATTCTGTCACACTCAAGTCTAGTCATGTCTCAGTCTAATGTCACGCCAAACATAGAACAAAGAAGTTTTTGTATTGTCATGTCCCATCCTGTTCAGCGTACCAAACATCTGAGAATAAGGTATAATGCAACCCTTTTTCAGGGGTAAAACAGTCATACCAGAATAATGTACAACTTTCATTGCATGATTAATGAAAGAAATAACCATTCTACCCTTTAGGATAAGGGACAGGTCTGCATACATCTCACCTCACAAACTCTGTTTTCGAGTGTGATATACAATTATCACTCCATCAGTCAGAAAAAGAGAACAAGTGTGTTTTTTTTCTGTCTTTTAAGTGGACAACACTGCAAACACCTACTGAGTAGGTGTTTTTTCTACAGTGTGGAATAGTAGAAGCATCCTATGAATCATAAAAAAGACTTTAACTTTGTAAAGCATTTCAAAAATTGTTCCAAATCCTAAATATGTCTTAATAAACTGCTTTATAGGACTTAAGTTTATATGACTAAACAATCGTGCGTTCTATTTACACTAGGATGTTATGACGTATTTAGGCACCCTAACAAGGTTTTTATGACACTTTTGAAATAAAATGTTCTATTAGGTTTTTTATAGGACACTTTTGAGAAGTGTCTTATGAACAAATCTTTTTTATGAGGTACTTTTTCAAATAATGTCACATAAAAAGATTAACAGGACACTTCATTTCAAAAACGTTGTAAAAAACTTGTTGGGAAGGCAAAAGCGTGTTATCGACATATTGTAACATCTTTACAATAAGACGCATAATTGTTTCATCCTATAAATTTAAGTCCTATAAAACAGTCTATTGTAACATTTAAACATATTTGGCGTACGAAGCCGACTTTGTTGGAGTGCAAGCAAAAATGATGTAAATTGTGCCAAATGAAGGGAAATTGTCCAAAATAGCTAAGATTTCGCAACTAGCACTTTAGCAACTTGCGAGATCCACTTTTTATGAATATAAATTCATAATGTAGCAATTTCGCAAGTTGCTAAAGTGCTACTTGCAAAATGCTGATGTGGAAATGCCACTTATCCAACTTGCTAAACTTGTTAAATAGCTATTTACCCAACTAACTATAGTGCTACGTCAGCATTTCACAAGTAGCAATTTAGCAACTTGCTAAAAGATCACTTTACGAATACTAAATGCATACAAAGTAGATTTCGCAAGTTGCAAAAGTACTACTTGCGAAATCTTGGCTATTTCAGTCAATTATGTAGAAAAGCGGCAATAAAATGAAATAGGAGGAGGTCCGGAAAGGCTATTTTGGACAAATTCCCCCTAAATGAAAGTAATACTCACTTGGATCAGTGGTGGTGATCATGGCCACGCCTTTGAAATCACAAGAACCAGCAGCCCTTCCTTCTTTTTCATAATAACTATCAAATGCATATGAAGCATGATTCTTGACATTATTTGGTGAATAACATGTCTCCCCTGGTTGAATCTCTGAACAATTTGCTCTTCCAGGTCCACAAGCCCAATCCAAAGCTGTTTGCAATGTTTTACCATCAACCCCTTCCATTGCCACACAAAAAGTTTGGTTCGTAGTATCGTTCGCCAAAAACTCCCCACTTCCCGACACGTGAAGCAAGTAAACCGGCGTCGAATTCGCGTAAAAAAGCCCCCAATTCGCCTCGGAAACCGGCGGTGACCTCAAATCCTCGTTAAACAACTCGTAAATGTAAACACTAGAAGTGACCTCGGGATGAAACGGGGTTCCACTTCTGTCGAAGATATGCCGGATCAAGTTGGAATTATACGTATCCGCGTTGTCGATCGTTGCGTACGGCTCTTTCGAATCCCCCTTTGACGGCCAACCGGTTTCGGTAACGAGAACCAAGACATCGGAAACGTTCAAGTTCTTCATTGAAGAGTACGCCGAATCAATCATGGCGTCAAGAACGTTTGTGTAGTGCAACAAAGTGTTGGGATCAACCATTTCTTTCGAAGGCGTTAATGGCTTAAATAGCGAATTATCGAGAGGAACAACCCCTTTGTTCTGCATAAACACATAGTAAGGGTACAGGTTCATCATTAACGGCGAACCGGTCCTCGAAAGAAACCGAAGAAGTTGAGCTAAAACGGGCGAAAGGGTTTGGTTAAAATAGGCTTGTGAAGGTGGGAATGGATCAAGAATGATGTTGGAAGCATGTGGGGTTGAAATCTTGATTTGGGTATGCAAATTTGCAGCTACTAAAGCACTGTAAAGTGCTTCAATGGCTGCCATCAACATGGAAGATAACGAAGGGACGGTTGTTAACACCTCGTCACCGACAGCCACGGCGGTGATGAGGGTATCGGGGTAAAATGCAGCCACATTCCGGTTGATCCAGTTGGCGGCGGTGGTGTTGGATGACCCGATTCCAAGGATTTGGTTGTTGGGTACCGAGATTATGACCCGAATCTTGGTTTTCGATAGGGCTTTGAGGATATCCGGGTCGGAATCATAAAGCCGGATATGGGTTACCTTTTGTTGTTGCAAAAATGAAACTAATTTTGTTGGGGGAAGCAAGTTTGATACATCTGTACCTATGGTAACTCCCACATAGGGTTCATCTTTAGCTTGTTGGGCATCAATCCCTGCAAGTAAATAAGAAAAGATTGCATTAGTGTTTCACAGATTTCATGATTTCTTCAACAAAAATGGAGTCTTTTTCAAGTGGGGTTCTTGAATTTGTGTAAAAAATATCAAAAAATGGTGGTTTTGAAGTGGGATTTGTGAATTTGAGTGCAAAAAGGGGTTTCTTGATGTGGGTTTCTGAGAATTCTTGATAAAATGGATTGATTGAACTAGGCATTAGGGTTTCAAAGATTTCATGATTTCTTCTACAAAAATGGAGTCTTTTTCAAGTGGGTTTCTTGAATTTGTGTTCAAAAGATCAAAATTTGGTGGTTTTGAAGTGGGGTTTGTGAATTTGAGTGCAAAAAAGTGGTTTCTTGTTGTGGGTTTCTGAGAATTTCTGATAAAAATGGATTGATTGAACTATGTTTTCTGATATTTTTGAATATGTTCATGGGAAATTTGAGTTGTGTACCTGGAAATGCAGCAGAAAAGATGAGAAATAGAGCAATGAGTTTAAGAACCGCCATTAAAGAGAAGCTTAAGCTCTGCAAGTTTCATGTTCTTCTATCTGTAGCAGTTGAACAATAAGAGCTTGCATAGTATCAACTTTGAGCAATAAATCTTTGAAAAAACTTGCAAACAAGAAAAATGCCATTAGGGTTTCACAAATTTCATGATTTCTTCAACAAAAATGTAGTCTTTTTCAAGTGGGTTTCTTGAATTTGTATACAAAAGATCAAAAAATGGGGTTCTGTGGCAGTTGAACAATAAGAGCTTGCATAGTATCAACTTTGAGCAAGAAATCTTTCAAAAACTTGCAAATAAGAAAAATGGCATTAAGGTTTCACAAATTTCATGATTTCTTCAACAAAAATGGAGTCTTTTTCAAGTGAGTTTCTTGAATTTGTGTACAAAAGATCAAAAAATGGGGTTCTGTGGCAGTTGAACTATAAGAACTTGCATAGTATCAACTTTGAGCAAGAAATCTTTGAGAAACTTGCAAATAAGAAAAATGGCATTAGGGTTTCACAAATTTCATGATTTCTTCAACAAAAATGGAGTCTTTTTCAAGTGGGTATCTTGAATTTGTGCACAAAAAAACAAAAAAAGGTGGTTGTGAAGTGGGGTTTGTGAATTTGAGTGCAAAAAAGGGGTTTCTTGATGTGGGTTTTTGAGAATTTCTAATCTTTTTAAACAGAAAAATAATTTGATTCAACTAGGTTTTCTAAGATTTCTAAATATGTTCATGGGAAATTTGAGTTTGTGTACCTGGAAATGCAGCAAAGAAGATGAGAAACAGAGCAATGAGTTTAAGAACCGCCATTAAAGAGAAGCTTGAGCTCTGCAAGTTTCATGTTCTTCTATCTTTGGCAGTTGAAGAAGAAGAAGAGGAGGTTGCATAGTATGAAGTTGGACAAGAAATCTTTGAGAAAAAAATGTGTAGTGGGTTTGAGTTTGACTAGTGAGATCTAGAGTAATTGAAGAACATTGAATTTGGGTAGTAAATGACTATTATACCCTCAATGGGGGCATTGGGTACCCACTCTTTTTGGAGCTTTTGGCCTTTGCACTTTGATTCCTCCCTTTGCCAAAGATCTATACACTTATTATTTGTGTAAAAGTAATGAGGACTTTAATGGTGGTTCTAATTCTATGAATAATGTTTTTATGTCCCAAAAAAAGATATTTTCTTTTTATGGTTTTAAGATAAATGTTTATTTCCTTTAAAAAAAATGTTTATTATTCTATTTTTTTGAAGTATCATTAACCTTTGTAACTATAAATTAAATATAAATGGTTTGAATATTCATTTAAAGGAAGAAAATAAAGGTAAATAATAAGTAGGGGTTGTCTGGTTTGTTTTGCATTAATTCTTATATAATTATCTTTACAACTTGTGATTTTTTGTTTGTGAGAGTTTTTTCATAAATGAAATAACATGTTTTTGATTGGGTGGAACATGTTTGAAATTTTTTTTTTCTTTCTGCATAAAACTCTCTCTTAGAAACTTAATGAATAAACCACTTTCTATATCATTAAATCACCGGTAAACAATCATGTATAGCTGTTCAAATAAGTTGTGAGCTTCATTAAACTCATTGAGCTGGTAACAAGCTCTTAATGAGATATTGAATAAGATTTTGTAAATAAATTCGGCTTATTATAATGTTTGAGATGTTTACTTTTTTAGCCTATTTGATAATTTGGCTTTCAAATGGTGTTAAAAAGTTTTATTTTATTTAGTGAATTTCATATTCAATTTTGTCACGTTAAGACATTTTTATTATTTTAATTTATAATATTTTTAACATGCTATATGATATAATTTTTTATATTGTTTTTTTTTTTTTTTTTTTTGTAACCGTGGGTTTCCGGGCCAGCTTACGCGCACCGACTAATCCCCGGGCGACCACGAATGGTCTGGAGTCATCGCAGGTGAACTTCCATGGCCACAAGAGCTTTGGCAACGCCTGGATTTGAATCATGGGTAGATGAGATCTTCCACTACATCCCCCAAAGGTTTTACCAGTGCGCCACAACCCAAGTGGTTTTGTTTTGCTTATTACTCATCAAGTCGAGAATTTATACAAATGTAAAATCCGCGGAAACAAGCTTATTTACGAGCTACTCGAGCTTTAGAAAAGTAGTTTAAACATTTAAACCAGTATCAAACTCGAGCCAAACACGTCCATTAACGCCCATCAACGTAAGTTGATCATTTAATTTATAAAGATGGAACCCCTACAAGAACCAAACTTGTACCTGACCAAAATCGCGACTACCAACAACGAAAAAAGAACCAACAATACGAGTATTATACATCCACCAAAAAAAAACGAGCTCAAATCATCTGAGCGCGTTAATGAACCCCATTAACGACTCGACGTCTCGCTTCTCAGACTGGTACTTGATCGGCCGAGATGCGTGTTTCGGGAAGAAAAGGATTGTCGGAAAGCTCCCGAGCTGCAATTCTTGTTGTGCATACGCCTTTTGGTCGCCATCCGCCCTAAACTTCCCAACCTTCACGCCACTTCCAGCTAACTTATCAGCCAATTCAACATACGATGCTTCCATTGCCTGCAACACACAAAATCCGTAAGCGATCATCGTATAACGTTAAATTATCATTAAAAATAGCCAATTTCGAACGGGACCCACCTCACTTTTTCCAAAATAGCAAAAAATACGCACGAATTTTGCAAAAAAAATCGCAAAAAGAGGCTATTTTGTGCTAGTTCGGAAAAAGTTGGTCGTTTTGTGACGGAAAAATCTAAGTACCTGACAGAAGGGGCACCATGGTGCATAAAGAACAACCATCCATGGCTCTTTCCTATCTTCCATCTTGACCAAATTTTCGATTCCGGGCCGACTCAAAGTCACGATGTTTTGGTTCTCGAAGATATCGGAGTTTGCGGAACTCTCGTTTCCGTTAACGGCTCCATTTCCGTTAACGTTTTCCTCCTTGAGGTTTCCTTTATGCAGCCCACATTCTTTAGCTTTGGCATCCTCCCACCACCACCTTCCTTCCCGCTCGTGTTGACCGGGCAACACCGACCTGGTGCACGGCTCGCACCCTATCGACACGTAACCCTGAGCGTGCAACGAGTTAACCGGCACGTCCATGGTCCGGAGGAAGTTCCATATATCGTTACCGGCTACATTAGCCACAGGGTTCCACTTCACCAAACTCCCTGAACCACCATCCATCCCTTCGAAAACCGGATCCACCTGGACCACCGGAACTTCGGACCGAGTCCCGGGAGACTGGTCTTTCCTTTGACCCGTGATCCAGGCTCGCAAACCCTTCAAAGCCCGCCTCAAAGGTCGAACCTTTCGCACACGGCAGCATTCTTGATGACCGTCTTCGTAAAACGAGAACAGACCTTTGGTCCTCACCAAGGCCTGAACTTCTACAGCATCCGGGAACATGTACTCGATGTGGATGCCGTAGTGCTTTTCGACAGTGTCGAAGAATTTGTACGTTTCGGGGTTTAAACGACCGGTGTCGAGGCTGAACACCCGGAACGGACGTCCGGTGAGGTGGGCATACTCAATCAAAGCAACATCCTCAGCACCACTGGAAATCAAGAACATGATAAATGGGATGTTAAAGATTCATTCTTACATGCATTAGATACTTGTAAACTATGCATAAACAACTTGTACCATGGGATTTACCTGAAAGCAATAGCAATATCATTCCCATATTTTTCAAGGGCTTTATCCATGATTTCAAGTGGAGAAGCTTTCTCAAGATCCTTGGCCAATTTCTCAATGTCCTCAATCTCTACACCTTTCTCCACCACATCTGTAAACATATAATCAACCATCACAAAGGGCATTTTGGTCAATTCACACATCCTCCATTGTTCATTCTACAAGGGCATTTTGGTCAATTTACACATCCTCCATTGTTCATTCTACAAGGGCAGTTTTGGTTCATTTACACATCTTCCATTGTTCATTCTACATTCATACTCCCTAAGCTAAAATTACCAGTTATATATCCTCAAAATCATTTCATTCAACCACTGGAATTAAACTAATACACAAAAAGCATGAATACCCCTTTAGAAAAACATAATTAATTCCAGGAAATAAGATCAATTAGAGATGAAAAAGGGCAAATTCTAAACTTCAAAATCAATATCAAATTACAAAATTCCAACAAAAATTTAGTGATTATATGTATAAAATCTCATACTAATTTGGACAAAAGGACGATTATTATGCTTATTGGTTCGCAAAATTCACTCAATTAATCCTAATTACTTAATTAACATAAAAAAACCTAGAAAAAAAAAGTGTAGATATATACCAGGAGCAAAAACGGTGGCAGCAGAAGGAACAATTGAATCATTCCTCTTAGATTCAGCATTCAACCGCTTCACCGCAACAGATCGTTTCACCGATAAATTCAAAGCCGCCGGCGACGGATGAAACCGATCCGACGGTTGAAAATTACTCGAACTCAACTGAACACCTACAACACAAATCCAAATCCATCAACAAAAAAAACCCAAATTCGAAACAAAACACAAAAATTAACCGATAGAAACAGTGAATTCACCTTGTTCTGTGCGAGAATTAGAAGAAGAAAACGCGATTGAAGTAGAAGAAGATGATAAAGTAACAGACAACGCCATTGAAGAAGGTTATCAAGCTAATCGAAATCGATTGAATTGGATTGAAATCTGTGAAATTGATGATGAATTTGGGTGAAGAAGGGGGAAATGTATGTATATATATATAATAAACAGAGAAGAAAACGGATTATGAAAGGTGAGGGGCGGCCTTTGAGGTTCATTGAACCTGGACGTTTTTCTTGATTTTGTGTGTGTTGTGTGTGTTTTTTCTTACAGAAAAAACGAGTAAAATACGTTTTTGGTCCCTGTGATTTGTTAAAATATATAGATTTTGTCCCTGTGATTTCGAAATTTCAGTTTTCATCCCCATGGTTTATAATTTAGGAAAATTGACTTAAATAACTAGACCTGACAAAGACACGACACGAACTCGACACGAAATAAACGGATTTAGATAATACATTTCAACCCGTTTAAGTAAACCGGTTGACACGACACGACACGGAAATTAAACGGGTAAGGTCATGATCAAAAATTTTAACTCAAAAATGACCCGAATAACCCGTTTATTATAAGTTTTCTTTTTAATGTTTTAGATTTTTAATGTTTTAGATTTGGTTATAACTTATAAGTTTGAACTATAAAATTTGGATTTCTAATGCTTTCATTTGAATTTTGGATTTATACTATTATGTGAATTTTTTATTTTTAGTTTTATAAATGTTAAATGGGTTAGGCGGGTCGTGTCAGGTTAGAGTTGGGATTTTATGACCCGTTTATTAAACAGGTTGGGTTATGATTGAGATTTTCTGACCCGTTTAACTTTGAACCGACACGACACGTTTGTCAAGTCTATAAATAACCAAAAAAAAAAAAGAAGTCAAATTGATCTCTTAGCCACCCCTCTTCCGATTTTGCATTTTTGTCACTACATCCGCAATGACCAGGTCTGCAATTGTGGATCTAGGTTAAAAATATAGATATTTTTACGAATTTCACCTATTTCCACAATGATACTTCCGCAATATTGCGAAAGTGCTATGTGTCGAGCCCACATGGGTTGATCTGGTGGTGACACGTGGCACTTCCGCAATATTGCGGAAGTGTGTAAAATCCAGAAAAATATCTACATTTTTAAACCAAATTCGCAATTGTGGACGTTGTCATTGGGGATGTGGTTACAAAAAATGCAAAAGCGGAAAGAGGGATGGCTAAGAGACCAACTTGGATGCGTATTTTAGTTGTTTGAGTCAATTTCCCTATAATTCACTTTATTTCCGTCCTTATGATTTAAACTTGATTGTTCTATTCATCCCTTTATAGTTCATTTTTATTTTAGTCTTTCATTTAGAAAATATAAATTCATATTAAATTATAGGTAGAAAGTCGAAATTTTAAAACCACAGGGATGAAATCAGCAAATTTTAACAAACCACAGGACGGAAAAAGTAATTTACTCCGGAAAAAACACACAGTAAACGGAGGTTGAGGGGTCAAAGTTTTGACCTTAGCTAACGGCTTACGTCACTTGGTAGGCTTGAAAGGCCCAAATAGAGTTTTGTGTGGGGAAATTAATTATTGATTTAAATAAATAAATAAATAAAAAATGAATGAATCTTCAAAGTAATTTCATGTGAACATCCATGCATCTTTCCTTTCACCTTTTTGTCTTTTCGGAAAGGTAGGGGCATTTTGGTCAAATCACATGATCGAATCTGAATCTTGGTTATGTCTACTTTCTTCTTCTTCTTTTTAAGAAAATTGTCTATATAGTTTCGAGGAACTCTGGTATTCGTCCCTTGAGTTCAGTAATTACATCAGTAATCTTTTGGTTCGCATTTCAGTATGGGAATCGTCTATGGATGTTAGGAACAGTAGCGACAACTGTTAAGTGCCCTTCATATGAGACCCTCGAATCTTATAAGTACTAGTACCAGGGTCGTGGTTTAGTGGGTGAATTGATCTACATGCACCAGTAGTTGTTGTTGCCAGCTTTGGTGCCTAGACGCTACTGATGCAATGTGAACTCCAATCATATTTACAAATAGGTTGTGTTTTAACAAAATATTTGTTTCGACCAATAGTTAAATTGCTCGTTCTTGTGATAAATGTAGGTGTATTGCTTTTGCAGGTTTCGTTGTTGACTTCACAAACTTTAGAAATACCTTTTTGAGGAACTCGTTTGCAAGATCCTTAGTGTTTCTAAGTTGCTTTTAGGGCTCTGACGATTTCTTAGATTTAAATTTTTTAAAATGTTTTTTGAACTTAAGATTTTGATTTTTGGTTTTGTATCACAACTTTTTTGTAATTAAATGTATTTAAAAAAAAACTTCTTTCTCGATGTTCATGGTAATCGTTTGTAACATCACACACCAGTTGGATAGTAGAACTGTGATTGCCTTATAAGGGATTGGATACCTCATATATCAATCGCGTTTTAGAACTTTGAGTCTAAGTGGACAAAACCGACAATGGCTGGTGTGGTTGCCTGAGATGTTACAGCTTCATCTAGGAAAGGATTTTTGGAACGAATTTATACGACTATTGAATTGATGTTCTTGATCATACACTTTCTTTTACTTCTTTAAAAAGTTTTAAACCCACTCAACCTTCAAACACTTAGGTGTCGTTTGTATTTTATATCCGAATTCTGAAGTCTTATTATACTTCAGATTAATAAGAGGTGGTGTGGAAGTCTGAAATCTAAATTAACAAGACTGTATGTTTTTGTAATGTCTGGAGGCGTCTTGAGAGAAAGAAAAGCATATGAACTGAGATAGGGATAAGAGGTTTTAAGAAATTAGGTTGCCACTTCTTATTTCAAGCGTATTTAAGAGTTAAGTAGTTCTGAAAACTGGAAAAAGAACAAGCAGTCTAAATGTAAAAATGTCTAAATGATTCAGACTTAAATGTCATTAAGAATTTTTTTTTTAAACAAACAACCCCTTATACAATAAAATGACTAAAATGCTCATCAGACAACTAGCACATGGATGCATTTAGGCTATGTTTGGCAAACTAACTGATAAACTAGCTGGTAGCTGATAAACTAGTTTTTCAAAACGTTACTATGAGTAGCTTTTCAATAAACTAGCTTATAAGTTACCTTATAAGCTAGTTTATGGTCATCCAAACATGTATGTCAAACAATGCCTTAAATGGAAGATGGTAACAGTCGTTAAGGACCAGGGATGATTTTGTAATAAAACACAAACTATAGGATTATTGGTGTAATTATTGAACTAGAGGAACAACAACCAGATTTTCCCACAACCACAAAATCTATTTTTTATAAATTAATATTTTTTTTAAAATGCGAAATGAGTGAATATCCGTACATAGCATCATAATTTATACCGATCATTTTCATTCGTTAATATTAAAAAAATGTAAGAGCATCTCCAAGTGCATTGTTAAAATAGAAAATTTTGGTTTTTTCTTTACTATTCTTCTTCAACAACAGCTTTGCTAAATGGTTTGTTAAAATAGAGAAAGATCAAAAAATATATAAATATAGAGAATTCTCTATAATCTCTAAATTGGAGAGAGAAAATATTATTTTATTCAATCCAACCAATAAGATTTAATTTTTAACATTTAATTTTAAGTTTTTTTTTTAAATTGTATTGGGATGATAAATTATGGAATATTATAATAATATAAATAATGATTGATTCTCTAAAATAGAAAAGCTGTTGGAATTAGAAGAAAATGTTTTTAGAGATTTTGACTTTTCATTCTCTATTTTAGAAAAATGTTAGCAACGCTATTGGAGATGCTCTAAGGGTTTTTATAAGAGTATCTCCAACAACATTACTAATTTTTTTTTTAAATAGAGAATGAAAAGTCAAAATCTCTAAAAACATTTTTTTTCTAACTCTAATAGCTTTTCTATTTTAGAGAATCAATCATTATTTATATTATTATAATATTCCATAATTTATCATTCTAATACACTTTTAAAAAACCTAAAATAAAATGTTAAAAATTGAATCTTATTGGTTGGATTGAATAAAATAATATATTCTCTCTCCAATTTAGAGATTATAGAGAATTCTCTATATTTAGAGATTTTTTTATCTTTCTCTATTTTAGCAAACCATATAGCAAAGTTGTTGGAGAGGAATAGCAAAGAAAAAGCCAAAATTTTCTATTTTAGCAATGCTGTTGGAGATGCTCTAAAAAATTTGGTCTTCTAATGAACTTTATCATGCTTGATTATAATCAAACTTATACAGTTTATATACATATAGATATATAGATGTATATAGTGGGGTTTAGGAAAAAACATTAAAAAATAAAAACCAAGAAACACTTTAGTAATCATTCATTTGTACATTATATACATATACATGCAAGTAATTGAATATGTTTTTCTGATTTAAGTGCACATGTGCATATTATGGACTTAAGTATGCTGGACAAATTACTTGTATGTACATGTGCATACTGACAAATTATTTGTATTTAACTATTTATATGTGCATATCGTACATGTGAATGGTTACTAATGTATAACTCAATTTTTCATTTTTTGCAAATTTTCTTGAACCTTATCCCCCTCCCAATATATATACTAGATTCGCCCCCGTGTATTACACGGGGTAATTTAAAAAAATTAAATCATGCAAAAAAACTTATCTTACAGATATGAATTATCATCGAAAGTACGATGCTATTTTTCCAAGTTTTTTTTCCTTCAGAGTTGTTCTTTTTTGCAACTGGTTACAAAATGTTCTTGTTTTAGGCAGTTTTCACAAAGAATGTTTTGCAAAAAAATAATAAAAAATATGAATAAATATTAAGAATTTATAAAACAAAATTTATAATAGAACGTAAATGAAATTATAGAAAAGTGCATAGTTAAAATATTAATAAAATAAAAATCACGTATCATAAATTACCAAATACTTCTTTATATACAACATTCTTTGTTCTATTGCTAATTATATTTTCATCATCTATAATTAATATTTTTAAAATTAAAATATCATAATGTCAAGAAAATAAAATATCATAATATCATAACTCTTGAAATAAAAATTGATATGAAATAGCCAAAAGAAAATGAAGACAATTTAGTGATTATTTGTATCAAATCACATACTAATCACGACACATTAATTCGTATATATTTATAATATAATTAAATTTAAAAATATCCAATATTTGACTCGTTTCGAAGGTATTGACGAAACGATTACAATGATATAATTTGTAAAAAATAAAAATGTTTTTTTAATATATTTTAGTTCATATACATTATTTATGTTTATATGATAAAAGTCTAAAATGAAAAATAAAAAAGTAAACTACATACATAATTATAAGAGTAGTAAACGTAAGATATAAATTAAAAAAATTGAATTAATGAAAGATTTAAGGAGGAATGAATGTGGATATGTTAAATGAACTTATAATGTAAAATGCGTCAAGATACATGTTTAGACGGAAAAATGAAAAAATGGGCTCACCAGAAGGCGACACGTGTCCTTCTCGTTACTTATTTATTATATGTATATATATATATATTGTTCACCTGTGTCAGTTTGGAGTACGGTCAGTTCACCGGGAGGATCACCGTCCCAATTCGAGTATATTGTTAGAGAGAGAGAGAATAAAAAAAAATTAGGTCATATAAGAACATTAACTAAATTAAAAAAAAAAATAAGATAATGAGTATAGACCACATAATTCATTAAAAATGGCTTAAATAAAATTTTCCAAAAATAAATAAATAAGGACATAGAGTTATTTAAAGCATTTATTTAATGTTCTTCTTGTACAATTTTTGTGATTTTAATATGATTTAATTTTTTATTTAAAAATTTTATTTTCTATTTAATGCATCTACAATAAGCTTAATTTAATTTTCACTTAAAGAATTTATTTTTTATTTAAGGTAATATTTAAAATATTACAATTTTTGCCAAAATTACATGTGATTCACAATTAATTAATTTATTTTTTATTATTTTTTCTAATCACATGTGATTTAAAACGTGAAAAATTATGATTCAAATGAAACTTTGAAGAAATATATATAGAGAGTCGGGTTCAAACGAGAACAATACATATTTAAAAGAACATGAGAACTAACAAAATCATTGGTGGTTTTATATTAACACACAAAAAAAGGACATTGGTCGCGACTTCAAGTCCGCGTGTCTTTTTTGTGCGTTAATGTAAAATCATCAATGATTTTGTTAGTTCTCGTGTTCTTTTAAATAACTATTGTTCTCGTTTGATTTTCCTTTTATATATATATATATATATATATATATATAGAGAGAGAGAGAGAGAGAGAGAGAGAGAGAGAGAAACAGAATCACGTATGATTCAAAATGTAATTCATAATTTACAAATATCATATGTGATGTTGTAGATAATTTACATTTTTTCCACTTAAATTTTATTATGATCAATATCATATATGATACTTTCACGAAAATTAGCCACTTTATAGAAAAAACATCGATTAATAATGGATATTACATGTGATATTTGACCAAAAAATATAAAAAGAACTCTTAAATAAATTAGTTCAATAAATAAATAAATATTTTAAATGAAAAATTAAATCACCTTTATTTTAAATGTCATAAAAATAGATATTTTAAATGAAAAACTAATCATGTATAAATTGTAAAAACTATTTTAAAAAAAAAATCATAATTAAATAATCTGTTGGGTCATCTGAAGATTTGAAGATGACCTCCCGATCTTCCATTTTGTATCATCATACTTAGAATATTTTGAGGTTCTTTTAGCAGTTTGGTTTCTATACAAATGTTCGGTGAAGTCGAAGATCAACCGAAGAAGACAAAGAAGGAGAATATCTCTCAAAGCGGATTGAAGATAGACTCCTCATCCTAAAGCCAAGTATGCCTACCTGATCAACACCATTGGCCAGGACGGTGTCGATCTCAAGTCTTCAGGAGCCGAAGACCTCTTAATCTTCAAAGCCCGAAGATCTCTCTAACACATTGTACTTTTCTGACAAAGTATATTTGTGATATCTTGAATTGACGTAGACCTCATTTGAAGATCAAATAAAGTAAGTTTTGTCTCATACGCCATTTTAAGAAAAGGTCTACACCATCATGCAGGTCAACACTTCAAGCCAAAACACCTCAAGACAAAATGTACATTGCTGAAGACCTGTGTCCATCATTTGCTCAACAGGTGTCCCATGCATTTAATGCATGAGGCACTATATATATGAAGGATGCTTCAACATGCAAGATACCCAGCATAACCAGCTCTACAACTTTCAAGTTCTCTAAGTGTCTGGCAACTTTCCCTCTACGAAGTTCAATTGTTTTCTAAGTGTTTTACAATTGTTCTTCATTCTCTTTGTGTAAGATTGTTTGAATAGATTTCATCTATTATCTTCCGCAACAATCAAAAGTTTTCTATGTGTAATTCTTGATTTCAAATCAATAAGAATTAAATTAAGTGAAAATCTGTGTGTATTGTATTCAACCCCTTATTCTACAATACTTTGCTTGTTTATTTACTGCTATTCGGGACCAACATAATCCTTATAAGAATAAATAAATTTCTATATATAATTCGTATGAAATAAAGAACACATATGTTCTTTTAGGTTATTTAAAAAAATTTATTAATATATTATTTAAATAAATTATTCGCTGAGATTTATTCTTTTATTTTTTTATTTAAATAAAATTTTCGTTTTAAACCTTCTTTTATACACACACATATAGGGGCTTAATCAAATGAGAACTCAATATTTTGTGAAAACTATGAGATCTAATGTGAGTCACTTGTTTTATGTAATTAATGTTTATTTCTAATTAATAAATAAAGGGTAAAGTAGTAATTTTATATATTTAACAACTCAACAAATCATTTATTTTATTTGATCCATATCCCTAACCGATGCCATGATGATTTCCTTAATTTTCTCATGCCATGATAATTTCTTTAATTTTCTCATCCATACCCCTACTTTGATGCAACACCATTAACTCCGACAACCTTCCCCCCACCCCTTTCCAGTGGTTTCACCGACCTTCTCCACCCTCTTTATCGTCTTTGATGACCTCCTCCATCTTCTCTACTGTCTCTGTTCCCTTACCGATATCGGCTTCAACGACCAACCCTACCCCCATCGATGTAGCACCACAACGTCGCACATATGTCAACAATGCACCACAACACGATATCGATGATGCACTAAAGCCCATATATTCTGAAAGACCTCGACGGTGCACCACAAAACCATCTTGTCTAAGAATTCTATGGTTTTCATTTTTTTTAGATTTAGGTAAATCACAATGGATCATATTAGACAGTGTTTATGGGTTTTAGATAGTGGATCATGTTGTATCACAATGGGTAAATAGTGGTATCACGGTATGTATCACATCCAGTTTGTGTTTTAATGTATAGGAGTTCTTAGGTAACCACAATATTGGTTTACCACATTGTACCTCACAATATGAAACACAAGGTACCAAATCATATGGTTTTTGACATTGTACCACATAGTACCATACTTTGTACCACATTGTACCCCACAATATCGGTCACTACCATCGTCAACATCGATGAGTTCATCTGGTTTGTTGGAGAAACTGAACCTTTCTTGGTTCTAAACCTGTAAATTTTTCTTCCTGATTCACATCCATACGAGAAATCATAAGCACAGTGTGATTCATTGTGAAATCAAGAAGAAGAAACCTTTAATACCTTCACCTTCATGTCCCTCCATTATGCTTCACGAGTTTTCGTCGTCTGATGTAGCGATTTCTAGGGTTTCCTCTAACTTCAAACTTCGTTCCTGTTCTATACGATGAAGATGGTTAGAAGAAGATTTAGGTGAAATTTCTTGATTTCGATGAACTGATCGGTAGATGGTATTGATTCGATTGCTTGATTATTTGAGTGCACCAAAAATAGATGATCACGAATCATAATGTGTAATGACATTTATACCCTTATTCAATATTCCATATTAATTGATTACTCGTTATTTTTGGGATTTTATAAATTATTTTTTAAGCCATTGATTATTACTTTATGTAAATGAGATTGGATCTTATAGTTATCACAAATTAACCAGTTTTCGTTTGAATGATCCTCTCTCTCTCTCTCTCTCTATATATATATATATATATATATATATATATAGGTGAATCATCGTGTGAGAAGTTAAGTTATCGGTGAGAAGCGTGAGAAGTGGATCTGAACCGTTGATCTCTATTAATCTCAAACCCTCCCATGAATTGCGACTTAGAAGGGAGTTGATCTGGTGTATCACGGTGCATCTAATCCTAACATGCGTCAATTTTTCATCCAACGGTAGATAGTCACTTCTCACGTTTCTCACCGTTAACTCAACTTCTCACCGGAACTCAACCCTATATATATATATATATATATATATATATATATATATATATATATATAAGAGGGAGGTTCAAGGGAAAACCTCAAAAAAATGAAAACTGAGGAACATCCTGGTAGTATTTAATCTGGACGGTATGCACTTGTGCATACAAGTAATTTAGAACATACACAAGTGCATATTATGCACTTGTGTATGTTCTAAATTACTTGTATGCACAAGTGCATACCGTCCGAATTAAAGACTACCAGGGTATTCTTCAGTTTTCCGTTTTTTTGAGGTTTTCCCCTAAACATGACTATATATATATATATATATATATATATATATATTCTTTATTTCCATGTTGCCCCGAATATTCTTTTTGATGAAAGTTGATACAGTGGCCACTAATTAATTTCGTCATCAAATAAATTGTTCTTTGGACCAATTTAAATTTAAAGAAATAGAAAGAGACAAGAAGCCACATATGGATTATATAAAACATGTGGATGTAATCACTCTTGTGTTTATTTTATTAAAAAATAATAAAATTTATATAGCTTCTAATTTAGTTTTAATTATTTTATGAGAATCAAATATCTTTTTACTTACTACTCATTAAACCGTCATTTATGTTCATTTGACGATTTTTGCTTGCAGTTTATGTACGTCATTTATAGGTACTCGTTCTGTCCTTTTTAATTGTTTTCGTGAGGATAAGACAGGAAAATATCGAATTTTGAGATATGCACGTTTACAAGGTTCGGTTTATTCATATGGTTGTTGCTTCCACTCGGTTATAAATCATGAAATGAAATCAAATTGGTTCATTCCTCAGACGAAGATGAAACTGGTGTTGCTTTTAGAATAACATGGCCTATAACTTGGAATGTAAGAGATACATCATTTATGAATAATTGTGCCATTTAAAAAAATCATATGAATTTTATTGTGTGGTTGCTTACGAATATTGTATGGTTATCTGTTCAGTATTGAAAATGACATTTAATTAAAGTAAAATAGAATATTGTGTCGATTGCAATAAATACAGTTATAACACCTATCGTGTCAGCAGACAAATAAGTAATTTAACCATCTAAACATGTTTTTGAAAGTTCAATAAACATGTTTTAAGGCGATGATTTCGATAATAGTGTGTAGTTGAGAAGATTAGTCCTTTTGAAATGTTTATTGTTGTTATTATTATTAACAGTGGGTTTTCACTTTTTAGGTCAGTTTATGCCTACCGACTAATCTCCTGGGTGAACACGAACGACCTGTGCACACCTCCAAGACCATAAAGGGCTTTGGCAAACTTGCTGATAAGCTAGCTGATGAAAAAGTCACGTTTAACAAAAACTAGTTTATAAACATTTAAATTACCAAAAAGGACATTAATTATTTATTTATAATTAAAAGTTAATATATAATTATGAATATTAATGAGGGGCATAATTGGAATAATCACAAAAAACTCCTCATAAGCTACTCCAAGTAGCTTATCAAAAAACTAGCTTATGACCATCTAAACATGTACCCAGAAAATAAGCTAGCTTATTTTTGCCAAACAATGCCTTACTAGTGCGCCACAACCTAAGTGGTGAACCTCAATGTCTATATGGTTCTTGATAATATAAAATGATGAGAAAGTTACTTAAAATCTTCTTGAGATTGGTTGTATTAATATGAGGATTGTATGTGAATTATATAGGTGGTGAGGTGTGTATGCAAGTTGTTCTTAAACCAGACTTAGGTGTTGTTCGGTTCATTTTCTGTTAAAACCTGAATGAATATAGATGGTTGTATTGATAAAGTTGTCTGTATGTTGACGGATAAGTTATTGTTCGGTTTTTGTGCTGAATAAACAGTCTGAATGTCAGAAATGACCATTTTATCCCCAACTTGCTAGATATACCGGAAACAGATCGATAAAAAGGCAGAATCATGAATCTACGGATCGAAAAAACAGATCGAAATAATCTACAGAACGAAAATCGATTTTGTAAATCCACAAATCCAGAAATATGCACAGATAAGAGGAAAAATCGATCCACAAATCTAGAAAATTGATCGATACACATAATATTGATTTTGACCATAAAATCGATACACGTAAAATCAATCGATCCAGAAAATTGATCACACAGATCGATACGCATAAAATCGATCCACAGATCGGAAATCGATCCACAAATCCAGAAAATTGATCGAGATGGAGAGGAGATCTAGGAGATGGAGTGCGGGGGAGGGGAGGAGACTGCTTGAGATGGAGTGTGGGGGAGGGGAGGAGACCGCCAGAGATGGAGGCGGCGGATGGAGTGTGGGGGAGGGGAGGAGATCGGCCGACTTCAACGTGCTTCTTCTCTTTTTTTTCTTTTTCCTTTTATGAAGAGGGGTAAGGATGGAAAAGGAAGGATTGAGCGTGGAGGACTTACATTTTGTAGCTGATTCGGTCAGCCACCAGCTGACCGATTAAGCTGCTACCGAACACTCAGATATGGCTGACCGAATCAACCATGTCCCTTATTCAGCCCATTAAGCTGCTACCGAACAACCCCTTACAACAAATGGACAAAGGTGAGATCAAGTTGTTTTCAAAACTAGGTACACGTCAAATGTATGCATTTTTACTACTGATTCATGTTGTTTGTGTTCGGATTTGTGTTGTGGAAAATGCATTGTTTAAATGGTGTTATGAAATGTGGTTATTACATGCTTATACAACTGAAACAAGCATGTCGAGTGATGATGAAGATATGTTGTAATAATTTATTTAAATCTTCACTTTTTTTTATTTTATTTTAAGGAATTTGTTGGTAATTTTATAACACACTCTTCATTTTCTACATGAAAAGGATGTTGTAAATAATAAAGCATCAAATTTAATCTAACACTATTAATTCACTATATTTTTATTTTTAAGTTTTTATAATTAAAGCATCTTCGACAAATTATCTAAAATGGATATTTTGCAATTTTTGTTCTATCATATTCCCAAAATGAGAAAGTAGGAGAGAGAGAGAGAGTTAAATTCTAAGAACTCTCAAAAACTAATTATTTATGAAATAAAAACTCTTTTTTTTTCTATCAATATGAATCTTTGAAATTAAATATATATGGGAAAGAAAATAATATTTTATAAAAGGTATTGAATATCTAAGATATTGTAATCACCAAAATGAAGAAACTATAGAGAAGAACATATATATATATTTTTTAAAATTTTAACTTTTAATTCCATTTTAAAGAAGGCATTGAAGATAAGAGCATCTCCACCAGTTGCTCCAAAATAAAGATTTTGGGAATTTTTGTTCCAACAGATTCTCCAAAGTTTTTCTCTAAAATGAAGAAAGTATGAGAGATAATGAAAATCTCCTACTTTGGAGATATCTCTAAAAATGATTACGTATAAGAGAGAAATGGTTTTTTATTCATTCTATCAATGAAATTATTTTAAATTAAATGTTTAAGAGAGAGAAATAATATTTTAATAATATAATTAATTATGTAATCTTCAAAATAGACAATCTATTAAAAATGAAAGTGATTTTTTTTAAAGATTTTGACATTTTACTTATCCATTCGGGAGGAATCGTTGAAGATGCTCTAAAGAAATGTATATGATTATTTTATTTCTCCGTTGATTAAAAAAATTGGGGTAGGCTAATTGCACCCATAACTTTACTAAGTGCACCATCATAATTAATTTTCTCCTCACACACATCAACATCAACATCTGCTTTTTACATTCCCAATGCATTAATTACATTTCCAACGTATTAATTGACCTGATTTTGACATAATTTTGGTGTAAATAGCACTCCCCAAAAAAATTAGAGTAAACTACGATTTTCGTCCTTGTGGTTTGTTGTTTATAACAATTTTCGTCCCTGACTTTAAAAGTTGTTTTTTTGGTTATTGTGATTTGCAATTCCTTTCCATTTTCGTTAATATTTTCAGGGACTAAAAATGAAAGGAATTGCAAACCACAAGAATCAAAAAAGCAAATTTTAAAGATTAGAACCGAAAATAGTTATAAACAATAAACCACATGGACGAAAATAGTAGTTTACTCAAAAAAATAAAAAAAAAATATTCAAAACAAATGAAAATGGAGTTTAGAAAAGGGCAAGGAAAACATCATCTTTTGCTCACTCCACTGAACATCTCTCTGTAAGCATTCTCTCTTTCTCTCTTTTCCTGACAACAACAATCAATCTTGATATTATATTCGTTTCTATGATCTAAAATCAACTTTAATCAGCTACTTTTTTCAAGAATTTTGTTGGGTGTTGCTTAATTCCACTAAAATCTCCTTAATTTCTCATATTTCTCTTAATTTTTAGGGTTTAGGGTTCTTAGTTGATTGATAAATTGAAACCCCTTTTGGTATCTTCTTTACAAATCAGGGTTTATTATCATATGCACCAAAACGATAAATTTTGCACAAATAAAGGCGTACCCACCTTGAAATTCTTGATTTTTTGTTTAGGGTTCTTAGTTGATTGATAAATCGGAACCCAATTTTGGTACCTGCTAAAATTAGGGTTTACAATCAGCTAAGTCTGCTATGTTTTCTGCAAAAATTAGGGTTACGATCATATACATCTGCTCTAGTTCCTGCAAAAATTTAGGGTTTACTATCATATTGTCTTAAAAAATTTAGGGTTTACAATCATACAAGTCGGCTCTAGTTTCTGCAAAAATTTAGGGTTTACGATCATATACTTCAAAAAGATCAAATCTTGCACAAACTAAATGGTATACCCACTTTGGCAATTGAACAATTCATCATGAAACTTATGCTGATCTTCTGTTTTTTTGAGTCTTTATCGTTATTTGTACGTTTTTTCATATGATTTTGTTATGAAATTATCTTTGAACAGAAGTCAATTCTTTAGTGGTTTGCATAGCTATCAATGTTTAAGTGATCCCAATTCATGGTTTCTATTTGATTCTGCATAAATTGTGTTGAATTGTTGATTGCCGTGTGTGTTAATCACATTGTCGTTTTCGGGTTACTTGTTGATCAACAAAAAGATCGTTTTTGCTTTTAAAAAAACTAAACTTTATTTCGATTTTGTTGGGTATGTTTTCTGTCTTATTCGAATGTAATGATGGATTTTACAGGAAATGACCACACCATGAAACTAGACTGAAGTTTTTCTATAAGATTCATGTTTAAAAGATCATGTGTATAATGTAATTAGTACATTTTTTAATTAACTAAACGACAATTGTACCCTTAATAATAGAGGGATTAATGAATTTCTCCATCTCATAATTAAGGGTATAATTGGAAAGGGGTTGTTTGGCTCGTTTTCATTAAGTTCTGAATGGATAAAACTGACTGAATGGATTAATCTGTCTATATAGATTAGGAGGGTTTTTGTTTGGGATGGTTTTTTCATAAATGGAAGGAGCGTGTTTTTTTTTAATTGGGAGGAGCAGATTTGGAAAAAAAACTTGGCTTTCTGCATAAAGCTCTCCCCTTAGAAGCTTACCGAATAAGCCACTTTCTATATCATTAGGCCACTACCAAACAATCATGTATATCTGACCGAATAAGCTGTTAAGTTGTTAACAAACAAGCCCTAAAATAGAAATGTGGACACTTATTTTGGGACAGAGGGAGTAGTAAACCTTTTGAAAGTGCAACTTATACGATGCAATTTAATGAGCACTTAGCATGCATTTCCTTTTTTCAATCTTCTGATCCGAGTGTGTATTTATGAGCAGAGTAGCAACCGAACGTTTTCAGGCATGGCTGAGGCTGCATCCAATGTCCCAAGTGCGGACTTGTTGGAATTCCCAAAGAAAGATAAGCGCCGTTTCTTACATGCGGTCTATCGTGTTGGTGATCTTGAACGCAGCATTAAGTACGTTTCACCCATCTCAAATCATTAGATCGTTCAACACGTTATTAGCATATTAGTGTTCTTTTTGGGGTAACCGTGGGTGTCTGTGCCAATTTATGCGCACCTCGACTAATTCCAGAGGCCCTGAGGGGACTCGAATTGGCGACCTGTTGGGAGGAACCCAACCCTCAAAGTTTCGTGTTTTATTTGTTTGTATCAGGTTTTACACCGAAGCCTTTGGGATGAAGTTATTGAGGCAAAGGGACATACCCAAGGAAAAATACTCGAACGCGTTTCTTGGATTTGGCCCTGAAGAATCAAACTTCGCGGTGGAGCTTACGTATAGTATGTTCCTAAATATTTCAAGCTAATTGTTTTCGTATTTTGGGTTCATGATTCTTGTGCTAAATATCATGTTTTACTCGATTACATTGTCCCTTGCCCACCATTGAATTGTCTGCATTCTGTGCGGATTAATTTGTCTGTATAGAATGGGAAGGTTTTTGTTTAGGAGGGTTTTTCCATAGATGAAAGGAGCGTGTTGTTTAATTGGGAGGGGTAGGTTTGGAAAAAAAACTTGGCTTTCTGCATAAAGCTCCCTCTAGAACCTTACTGAATAAGCCACTATTGATATCATTAAGCCAATACCAAACAGTCATGTATAGCTGACTGAATAAGCCGTGAGTTTCATTAAGCTCATTAAGCGGCTAACAAACAAACCCTTATTGTCTACTTGCACACACCTTTGCTTCGTGCACAAGGTTCTTCACGGAAACAACCTCTCGATCCTAGATCCTACTTTCAAGTGGGATATACCGAGTTCGTTTGGTTTGGTTTATGCTTGTAATAAATGTCGACATATCGTGCTTATTTGTGGTTGGTTTACGTTAATGCGCAGATTACGGAGTGGATAAGTATGACATAGGAACCGGATTTGGGCATTTTGCAATTGCTACCGCGGATGTATGTGCTATGTAATGTTACTCGATATGATGTCGAATTGGTTGATATTTTTAGTGCTAAGTTGCGTTCTTTTTTGGCAGGTCTACAAACTTGCGGAAACCGTCAAGGCTAAAGGTGGAACCATCACAAGGGAACCAGGTCCGGTTAAAGGTGGATCGAGTGTAATTGCTTTTGCTAAAGATCCCGATGGTTACCTTTTTGAACTCATCGAAAGGGGTTCGACTCCTGAACCGTTATGTCAAGTGATGCTTCGTGTTGGTGATCTTGATCGCTCCATCAAGTTCTACGAAAAGGTAGAGTTTTTACTCGTTTAATTAGTGACGAATCTAATTGAATTAGGACTTGATTTGTGGGAAACAACAAATGATAGCAAATATTTCTTTGAAGCACCCTGTTATTGCCCCACCTATATTTAGAGGGTATCTTCGATATTTTCTTGAGTAGGTTTAAAAAATTCAAACTTTCACTTACGAAAGAAGGCGAAAATTGGGTGGGGAGGGGGGGGGGGGGGTGTTCACATGGGGGTCTTCACGAAACCGCCTCTCTACCCTTTATGGTGCGGTTGAGACGGGACAAAAACTTGTTGTCTCATGTTTGGTGCGACGTTAGATGGGGACAAGACAGGACCTCAGTGGGACCCACCAAAATAGGTGGAACAAAAATCTTGGACATGTGACAAGATTGACAAATTACTTAAACTACCCTTGTGAAATTAAAACCTCAAAACCTTGCACAATTCTTTCATCTGCATACCTCACTGTCGTTTGTCTAGTCCCATCCAGTCATATCTGCATACCAAACGCACCCTTTAGGGTAGTGGCGAGGTCTCTTACCCCCCCCCCCCCCCCAATAAATAAAAAGACCCTATCTTTGTGTGGATATGTTGGTTTCATTCGATTTGGTTTGTTCATATAAAGTTGATATCTTGGTCCAATTTTGTGCAGGCATTGGGGATGAAACTATGTAGGAAAATTGATAGACCAGAACAAAAGGTAAAGTCTTGATCTTTTGCAGTTTTCCCCATATCACTTTATTTTTTAGAGATGCACGAAAAAGCCCAAGCCCGAAACCCGCCCCACCCTGAAAAAGCCCGGGCCTAGTGAGTCTGAAGCCCGGTTCGGCCAGGCTTCAAAGCCCGATCACGCCGAATTTTTGGGGGCAGCCCGGACCTAGGGGTGTAAACGAGCCAGTCGAGTAGTAGGTTATTCGAGCTCGAATAACTTTTTCATTGTAGGGATCGATCTCGAATTTTCTTTTCGAGCTATCGAGCTCGATGCTCGTTTACGGGCACGGACGGACTCGCGATCGATTAACTCGTTTATTGGCTCAAGGTTTATAATTTATATATACTTATTGTATTATTTATGAACATATGAGCATGTTTGGCTCGAAAAAGTATATGCTCAAATGGCTCGGCTCGACTCGACTCGAAAAATTTAATCGAGCTTTCGAACGAGCCGAGTCAAACATTGGTTTTATGAAGCTCGACTCGTTAAGTTAAACGAGTTCTATTCTGTGTTCGAGATCGACTCGAGCTCGAGATTTATTAACCTCGAGTAGCTCGTTAAAAGCTCGACTCGTTTACACCCCTACCCCCCCACCCGGACCTAATCTCGGCCCAAAAAAGCCCGACTAGAAAAAGCATGGAAAAGCCCGATCGGGCTCTTTTTTCAACCCGAAAGCCCAATCTACTTTATGTTACCGAAGCATTCTTTGGAACACAGTACACTTTGGCAATGATGGGGTATGCTGAAGAAAAGGAAACAACTGTTTTGGAGCTCACTTACAATTATGGTGTAACTGAGTACACCAAAGGAAATGCATATGCACAGGTGAATATTTGTACTTTTAAGTTCCATGTATTCGTTCCGTTTTTTATTCCGTATTTTTCTTGCATTGATTTATTGTGTTTTGGGGTTTATGATTATGAACGAGGGTGTTTTATAGGTTGCAATTAGTACCACCGATGTGTATAAAAGTGCCGAAGTAGTGAACCATGTTGTTCAAGAGCTTGGTGGAAAGATAACGAGGCAGGCCGGACCACTTCCGGGGATCAATACCAAAATCACCGCGTTCCTAGATCCCGATGGTTGGAAAACGGTATGTGATTGTGTTTTTTTCACGTCAATAAGATTGAATATATTATAATTTTTTATAAAGTTTTTTAAGTGTATTGGGGTGATGAAGTTATAAAATATTTTAATGATATAATTAACGTTGGAATTGCTAAAATAGAGTAGCTGGAGTTGTGTGTACTTTTGAAGATTTTGATTTTTCATAATCTGATTTAGAAAAATTATATCTTAAGTATTGAAGATGTTCTAAAATGTGAGCTAAAGGTTGCCAAACATGGCGTTACGTTATTTAACGTTTCAATATCATTGAAACTACAATAAAATACGTAATCTTTCGTTTGTTGTTTGATCGTAGGTTCTCGTTGATAACGAAGACTTTCTGAAAGAACTTCACAAGAAAGAGTGATTTTTAAAATGTCTTTATGGTATGGTAATCGTGTAATTTAGGATGATGCGATCGTTATGAATAAAGTTATGTGCCGATTTTCGGCATATAACGTCTATGTGTAGAGCTTCGTTGTATTAAGAGACGGTTTGTTCGACGGTTGATAAAGTTAGCATATAATCTTTCGTGGTGGTGGTTAAGCGAACCCCTTTTTGAGTCGGAAATCATGAAGATCAAGAATTTCGGCCCAAATTTGTCATGTTCTTTTGATGATTTAACATCAATAATAATGGAAATCGATAGTTCGATACTGAAATTGAATCAGTTGATTTATGTAATTAGATTCACAAGAAAATATGAGGTCACTAGTTCAACTATAATATGTGCCAGAAGGTGTGGAGTACACGCTAATTAGAAGTTTAGGTTAGCAAAGGCAGCTACAATTTTCGGAACTGGAACCGAAACCGGAACCGGCGTTTCCAGTAATGAAGGAACCAGAACCGGTTACACTTACACTGGTTCTTTATATTTGGGACTGGTTCCAGTACCGGGTATCTACTGTCTACTTTTTTTTTTCTCATTCATATTATAAAAAAAATATTAATGTATTACAAAGTCCAACGTAAAGAAATAAATACTACAAACGTGAAATCTAATATGATAGAAATTAGAAACTAATAAATACTACAAAAGATGCTTACAAAACAAATAAATATTACAAACAATACTTCCAAAACAAATAAATTGTACAAACGGTGTTTCCAAAACAATTCACGTCATTAAAATTAGTTGATGCTAATAAATACTATTAATGGTGTTTCCCCTAAAAGATAGTTTATTAAATTTTTATAAATAAATAAATAAATTTTATTAAAAAAATAAAGGATACCTGTCGGTTTCGGTTCTAAGTACCCAGTGGTTAACGGTTCCAAAAAAACGAGAACCGGCAGTTCCAAAGCGGTTCCAAAGACGGGTACCCGCTCCCGATGCTCACCCATAATTAGAACACAAGATCATTGGCGCCATATGGCGGGGCCCAAGGGATAGCGGCCCGAAACAAAAACAAAATTTAAGAGAGCAGACACTAACGTGGTTCAAATTCGGTATTTATCGGTGTTTGTAAATACCGATAAATGGTGCATCAGATGGTTAGCAGTTGTCGACACACACGTGATTCAGACCGTAAAACAATCGAATCTAACACATTATAATCGTGTATTTGAATTCATATAACTATGTTTAAAGACGAAGAATTTACATTTAGAAATTTTCATTCGTAACATCGATCATTACTGCATTTCTTGAAACCCAAATGTGTTTTCGCCGCTATAGCTCATGTAGAGGAACCCGTCTTCGTCCTTGTTTTCCTCGTAAATTGCCGACATCAACGCCGCTGTAAACAATCGGAAAGCAACTGGAATTAAGAATTTTATCGTGAAGAAAGATTATCACAACCTCAAAGACAATGCCCTGGTTCACCACGGTGGGAGAGATACACCGTGCTCGTTCGGTTTGGTCTGCGTACATTTTACCCTCAGCGGACCCACCTCCAGGTGGGATATACCGCGCTCGTTTCGGTTTGTAAGCAAGCTCCGAATATACTTAGCTTGAATACATTCTAAACATGAACATTTTGCATGATAACACAGACAAAACCAAACAAACCCAGTATATCCCACCTAGAGGTGGGGTCCACAGAGGATAAGATGTAGGCAGACCTGACCTCTACCCAAAAAGTAGAGCGGTTGTTTCAGTGAAACCACCTGGTTGTGATAACATATTGCATAATAACGAGATACTCAAAAATAAAATTTAGCTCTCACCGGTTGGTGGTAGCATGTTCTTGACGAAAACGAATATAGCCTTCTCGGGGCTAAGCTTGATCCTCTTACGAACCACGTAAACGAATTGACCAACGGTCAAATCAGCGGGTACGAGATATCTGCAATGCAAAAACATACATGATTAACTTTCATACAAACGGAGAAAAATGGTAAATCTTGACATACTTCTTTTTGTCTATGTCGGGAATGTCGGTTTTTTCCGCTCTCTCAACGATCACCTGAAACCGGAACTTGATGTAAGAGACGGTTTATCACCACGAGACGGATGGTATCGCAAACATTGATAGTAAAGAAACGGAATGTCTTTTACCGGTACTCTATCGGGATACTTCTCTCTGATGCGAGAGGATTCAGCCAGCCGCTTTTCTGTGTAAACAAAAACGAACGAAATTTCGTTAAAGATGAGAGCAAGATTACATTTTCTAACGTTCAAGATCGTGTTAGACCTAAAAATATGCGATAGGATCGTTGATCAAGAAAAGAGATCACGGTATAAAGCTTGGTTGGTTTTTCATTGTTTGTTAGCAGCTTAACGAGCTTAATGAGACTCACAGCTTATTCAGTCAACTGTTTGGTAGTGGCTTAATGATATAGAAAGTGGCTTATTCAGTAAGATTTCAAAGGGAAGCTTTATGCAGAAAGCCAAGTTTTTTCCAAACCAGTCCCTCCCATTAAAAAACATGTTTCTTCCATCTATGAAAAAACTCTCTCAAATAAAACCCTTCTAAATCTATACAGACAGATTAATCCACAAAGACAACTTTATCCATACAAAACTTAATGAAAAACCAACCAAACAGCCCCTAAGTGAGTTATGGATAAAGTTGTATATGTGGATTAATTTGTTTGTATAAATTGGGAATTTTTTTTAAAGAAAATAAATGGAAGGAGCGTGTTGTTTTTTAACTGGGAGGGGCATGTTTCGAAAAATAAAACTTGGCTTTCTGCATAAAACTTCCCCCTAGAAGCTTACTGAATAAGTCATTTTCTATATCATTAAGCCACTACCAAACAATGTATAGCCGACCAGATAAGTTGTGAGTCTCATTAAACTGCTAACAACCAGACTCATACTTCTATATGTGCATTACTAGGGATAGTTGCATCTAATGATTTTGAGCTTGAGCAATAAGATGTATGAACACATTTTTGAACGGGAGCTCGTTGAAGACATTTTCATGCAACAACCAGAAGTGTTTGTAGTTTTCCGTGCAAATTGAAGAAATCCATGTATGGCCTCAAACAGTCTCCAAGGCAATGGTATAAGAGATCTGATACAATCATGACCGCATATAAGTCGACAAGGTGCACCTATGATAGCTACGCATACTACAAGAAATGTAACAACGAGTTAACACTCTAATTGTTCTTATATGTCGATGACATGCTCTACTAACAACGGTAAACATGAATAAGAATCAAAAAAACCAAATTATTATTGTAGTTTCACAACAATCTGAATAGTGATCCTACATCAATAGATAAAACGCGCTCTAATCGAATCATGTGGCAGACGGGCTTGAACCACTCAGCTAGCCTCGACTAGCTGAGTTAGCTCTGAAATGCCTCCTCACATGTGGTTCATAGGGGACGGGTTCCATTCACAAGTGGTTTCCGAGGGCGGGTTCCATTCACATGTGATTCCTAGGGGGCGGGTTCCATTCACAAGTGGTTCCTAGGGGGGCGGGTTCCATTCACAATTGGTTCGGACGGGTTCCATTCACATGTGAATCCTAGAGGATGGGTTTCATTCACATGTGAATCCTAGGGGGCAGGTTCCAATTGGGGTTTGCCAAAAATCAAACTTTGCTCAAATAATCAAGATTTAACATGCATAGTTTACCAATTAACCAAAGATTTAACTCCTCATAGCAGAATAAAAAACATAAAAAATAACACAATCAAAACAGAGATAGAAACCAATGGCACAATACCCAAAGGATGATCAAGCTTGAAGGAACATTTAACCATGGCTGCACTCTGATTGCTTTCTGCAAATTTCAAGCATTTGAACAACATTACAACAAAAACCAAATTCACACCAAAAAACCCACAATTAGGGTTGAATCTTTATGATACGATCAACCAACGAACCGATAATTTTGGGGGAAAATTAGACGAATTAAACGTGAAGGAGTTGCTTCGATTAAACCTAAATAAGAACGCAAAAGAAAAAGAAATTCAAATCGAAGTGTTTACCTGTCAAAATCAAAAGATGGAGAGAATGATTGGAGAAATTGGGTAGAATCCAACTTATTTAGGGTTTATTTTAAAAGGAGAGATTGAAATTGGATAGAAGAAAAGATGAGGGAAGGGGGATTTTGATTCCTACACGAAAGGGAATACGCAAGTTTTGGGATTTCCCAATTCTACAAGAAAGCTAACGAACAAAATCGTTAATCGGATAACGAAAAATGTTTTAATAAATATTTATATGTAAAGTATAGAGATGAGGCTCAAACGAGAACAACATTTATTTAAGAAAGTACGAAAACAATCAAGTAATAATATATGATTCACGTGACTAAGCACGTGACCTGTGAGTCGCGGTTGACATCCCATGCGTCCGAATTTTTAGGGTAGTGCAAAATCATATATGATTTTGTACACGATCTGCTGTTTTTTGTTTTCTTAAATACTCCCTCCGTCCCAAAATAAATGTCCACAATGAAAATGACACACAGTTTTAGGAATGTACAATTATTACACTTTTTAAATAAGCAAATGATGACATTGATTTGATAATTTGCATGGGCAGTTGAGTTTAGTTTGTACGGTGTGTAAACATTTAGGCTGTTTATATTTTGATTTCACACACACACATACACATACACACACACATATATATGTATATATATATATATATGTGTGGAGTCGGGTTCAAACGAGAACAATATCTATTTAAAAGAACACGAGAACTAACAAAATCATTAGTGATTTTACATTAACACACGAAAAAAAGACTTTGGTCGCGGCTTCAGGTTTGCGTGACTTTTTTGCACGTTAATGTAAAATCACTAATGATTTTGTTAGTTCTCGTATTCTTTTAAATAGTTATTGTTCTCGTTTGATCCTCCCTCTATATATGTGTGTGTGTGTGTGTGTTCTAGTCTAAGTTTAATTAGATTAAGGGGGTGTTTGGGATTGCTTATTTAAAACAACTTATGCTTATTTGTAAAAATGTTTATTAACTTATGCTTATTTGTAAAGTGTTTATTAACTTATAGAAAGAAGGGGCAAATATGTAATTTGGTTAAATAAGTTAATAAGGAGTTTCAAATAAGTCAGTTGGGAATGACTTATCAAAAAATGTTTATTAGCGAGGTGGAAAAGTCATAAGGAGTTTTCAATCCAAACACTCAAAACAACTTATTTGCTGTTTGAAAACGCAATAAGTTAATAAACACTTTTAATAAGCAATCTCAAACACCCCTTAATTATCAAGAGGACAATGAGAATAACAATTTGATTGAGATTTTGATCATCTCAGTTATATTTGAATTTTCATTATAAAGTTTGATAATCAAAGAAAAATGATATGATTAGGACTGTACACAATTATGATTGATAAATCTTTTTGTTAGTGTATGCAACCAGGAAACCGGTAGAAATTCAATGACGACATTATCTTTTTTTTTTTTTTTTGGAAAGGGTGTCCTAGGCTATGCCTATAGTACTAATCCCTTGGCAAATTGTGATTGTAAGACATCAGCCCTGATTAAACTTCAGTGACAATAATTGTCGGATTCGAACTCCAGGCTGATGAGATATTCCACCACATCCCCCAGAGTCTTAACATGTATGCCACAACCTTTGTGGTTGACGACTTTATCTTTCTAAGAAGACATGTATGGTTTGACTTTTAAGGTCAATTAAACAAGCTGCTTTTTTATTCAAAAACGGATATCGGATACTATAGTTTATGTGAAAAACTTGCCAAGCACATTTGGATGTATAACCAATGCCATTGTCATCGAAAATGTGGGTATTTAACTTCTCAAAATTTATAATAATTAAGTAGTCAAAAAAGTAACTTCTTTAACCTCAAAAGTTAAAATTCATGAATACGACGTGGGAGTGTATGATTTTTCGTATCTCTGTGCAATTTCTTGATCCTTATGATGATATAGTTGATTTCGTTCACTATAAAGAAAGAGAGAATTAAGATGTTCAAATTAAGACATTGTTTTTAACAAAATTAAAAGGTAACAAAAACCCATGGAATGATTTTTGTTTCTAGTAGCTTTAATGAATCTTGATGCACAAGAGTTGTCTTTTATTGTTGGTTCATAAATCTTGATACATGGTTGAGATTCATTCATTGTGTAATGAACGATAAAGATAAACTTGTAAAAATTAGAATTATTCACCTCACAGTAAAATCAAAGAGAAATATTATAAAAGATTTTTAATGTCGATTGTGTGTCCACTACCTTCGACTTTTATAATAACCCTTATTCCGATTTAAGATTCATGAAACCATCCCAACATTCTCTAGTGATCAACAACTTACTGACTTATGATTCATTTTTAAATCATCAAGAATATACATACATACATACATATATATATATATAAAGAGAGAGATATCAAGGATCATTTGTTAACCAAGTATTTCTTGTTAACTATGTGAACCTTGTTCAACCAATAGGAATGCAAGGTTATTTGATGTTTAATTTATTTATTTATTTAATCCAAAAGGGCATAAACGTCATAACAGTAGTAATCTTTTGTCATTAATTTCATGTAAGTTACAAAAAATGAAGATTCCAAAATTACTTTGTAGGTTACGATTTTTGAATATCATCCTTTTTCATAATACTTTTTTGAATCATTTCAATATTATTATAATAGTTTTGGTTCATTATTGGATAAAACCGTATATCGTATAGTTATTCTTCTCGAAAAGGTGAACATAGATGAACTTATATGCATAACACGAACAGAGGTGAACTTATATGTTTGGTGTTAAAAGATATGAACCTATATGCATATCATGAACAAATATGTTAACATATTTGCACATGAACGCTGTTGTTAAAACATATTTAAATTTCACATAAAGGTGAACAATCATCACTACTAAAAGGTGAAAAGATGTGAACTTATATGTTATGAACATTATGTTAATTGAATGCAATTAATGATGAATTAGGGTATCATCCGTTTCTATTGAATGCAATTAATTTCACAATCAGTGTATCATCCGTTTCTATTGAATGCAATTAATGATGAATTAGGTGTTTCATTTGGTTTTTTTTTATCCATAATACCCTTACTAGTCATGTTCACCTTAATTAACAATAAATGAGACATTTTTTTTAATAAAAATTGACTATTAATCTCAACCATCCAATATCAAGATGGATGACTTGGATGAGTTCACAAAGTTAACAAGAATATCAAGGTTAACAAAAGAACCCAACCCTATATATATATATATATATATATATATATATGTATATATAATATGAAGAACGAGAAAAGTAATCAACATTGTCTTTTTGTGGTCATATATCAAGTTTCTTTAAAAACATATCCTTAAAAAGTTATATAAAAAGTTAATTTTTATGTCATATTGGTAAAATAGACACATAATCATTTACAAACCCAATAAACAAGTTTTTATATGTTGTTTTACATATGAAACAAAATATATGTGAAAAATACAATATCCATATAATTTTGTTTAATATATGTAATGTTCATTACTGTTTTGTATTTAGAAAAACAATCATAAACGTTTCACATATAAAACAATATTGTATTTTCACATATCTATATATATAAAACAACAATTAAAAACTTGTTTGCAAATTATATTCAATTACTTGATTTATAAAAATAAAAAGTTTTTAGAAAAATAATAATGAATTATAATGTTGTCATTAGTGGTAGTTGAGTGGATGGAATTTGGGGAACCAAACAATGAGTGGACAAAAAAATATTTGTAGGGTCCAAAAATTTCCACTTGTGAATAATAATATTAAATGGTGGGGTGAGGCTACAAAAAGCATCCAAAACAAAAATATGTGGCTCTCAAATTCTTGTGAGTAATGTATTTTTCTTGAAATATATAATATCTATTATGTGATAAATATAATAAATAAAGTTATAAATATTAGATCATTAATTTTGGATGTTAAACGTTTGGAAATGTGTGTATCCATATATATGTTCAGGGGAAAACCTTAAAAAAAAACGGAAAAACTGAGGAAACACTCTCATGGTCCTTTATCTAGACGGTACACACTTGTGTATACAAATAATTTGTAACATGCACACGTGAATATGCACAACTGCATAATGCACACGTGCATAAAAACCAAAAAACAACTTAATTTACTTTTATGCACATGTGCATAACGTATAGATCAAAGACTACCAGAGTGTTCCTCAGTTTTTAATTTTTTTGAGGTTTTCCCTTAAACCTCTCTCTCTCTATATCTATCTATCTATCTATCTATATATATATATAACTTTAGGTTCATTTGAGAAATGATAAATATATGAGAAATAGAGAAGTAATCATAGTCATTCATACGGTCAAGATCGGATTTGACTGGTCAAATATTTCCGCTTTGACTGGTTAAAAGTTGAGGCTATTCCAAAAATAGAAGAACACTTTCGTAATTTTTACAAAATACACGGACTGTGTTCATATATGAACCTGTATAATTCACATATGAACTATATGTTCATATGTGAATCAGTGTAACTCACATCTGAACGCTTTTAACTGATTCATATATTAACTAATTAACTGATTCACATATGAACTAATTAACTGTAAGTTCATATATAAATCAGTTGAACTAATTAACGGATTCATATATGAAATAATTAATTGATTCTCATATGAGCTAATTAACTGATTCACATATAAACGTATGGTTCATATGTGAATCATATAGGTTCATATATGAACTCATTCCGCGTATTTTACGAAATTACCCCTCTACTTTCTATAGACCACACAAGGAATTATCCGGTGCTTCGCGGTCAAAGCCGCAAATGTTGACCAGATGAATGGCTAAGATTACTTCTCTATTTCTCATATATTTATCATTTCTCAAATGAACCTCTCCCTATATATATATATATATATATATATATATATATATAGGGAGAGGTTCATTTGAGAAATGATAAATATATGAGAAATAGAGAATATATATGGAGAGGTTCATTTGAGAAATGATAAATATATGAGAAATAGAGAAGTAATCTTAGCCATTCACTGGTCAACATTTGCGGTTTTGACCGCGAAGCACCGGATAATTCCTTGTGTGGTCTATAGAAGGTAGAGGGGTAATTTCGTAAAATACACGGGATGGGTTTATATATGAATCTGTATGAATCACAAAGGTTCATATATGAATCTTTGTGATTCACAAAGGTTCATATATGAATCTTTGTGATTCATACAGATTCATATATGAATCACAAAAGTTCATATAGGAATATGTTAGTTAGTTCAACTAATTCATATATGAATCACAAAGGTTCATATATGAATCAGTTAAAAGAGTTCAGTTGTGAATTGCACTGGTTCATATGTGAGCATATAATTCATATGTTAATTATACATGTTCATATATGAACACAGCCCGTGTGTTTTGTAAAATTTACGAAATTGTTCTTCTATTTTTGGGATAGCCGCAACTTTTGACCAGTCAAAGCCGCAATATTTGACTAGTCAAATCCGATCTTGACCATATGAATGACTAGGATTACTTCTCTATTTCTCATATATTTACCATTTCTCAAATGAACCAAACACTATATATATATATATATATATATATATATATATATATATATATATATATATATATATATATATATATATATATATATTTCTCTAGTTATCTTTCGAAAATTCTAAATACTAGTTGGCCGTACTCTTTTCTAATCTCTAAACCTAATATCGATTTCATCAATCCTATTGAATTCATCCTCAAATCGATTGAATATATATTATTTTTGCATTTTAACTATACATGAACCCAACCGATCCCAATCCGAATTCCGACCAACCCGAAGCAATTTTTATCTAAAACTTAAAGTTCGTGACTTGCATATCCGAAATTCGACTGAATTTTTGGTTTGCTCACTTGAACCCGCATGACCCGTCCGATGCACACCCCTATCTGTATCCCACGTTCCGTAAATACCTGGGACATTGAGGAATATCCAGAAAGACGTTTTAGGAATAATTTTGATTCTCTCTGTTTGTAGAAAAGACGGATCATAAAGAATTGATCTTTCTTTAGTTGTTGAGACTCTTTTTATTGATATTATTTAAAAAAAAAATACTATGATATTAAAATTAAACTTGTAATCTATCAAATAAATCTATATATATTTTAATTTTATTAAATATTTAAATAAAATTATTAGGTTTCTTGATTTTAAAATTGCTTTGAAATTACTGAATTGTATATCGTTTTCACAATAACTATAATTTCAGGGGGTTTTTTGGGGTCTAAAAACGATTATTTGACAACATTGATTTTACTACTATCCTGCTAATTTTGATATTTTTAAATGGATATTAATTAAATATTTAAAAACAAATTTTAACAAGAATAAAATAGAGAAATCTTTACATATAAACTAAAACAAGAGTTACGATGTTTAATTTAAATCATTTAAAAAGATATTATCGTATTTAATTTAATACAGAAAATAAAATATATTTTACAAAATTGTTTATTTGTTGGATCACAATAATTGTTTATTTAGATGATTGATAAATATTTGACAAATTTAAGCTTGTACTATTGAGAGTACCAATAATTGTACTACAATTTCATATATTTTTTAAAGAATTGGTTAAATTATATTTTTGGTCATTATAGTTAGCACTCACTATTAAGTTTGTTTTATACTTTAAACTAATTCTAACTTTAATTTAAAAAAAATAGTTAATTTAGGGGTATTTTGGTCTTTTTATTTTTTTTTAAAATTTAGATTATAGAGTAATTTGTGATTTTACTCCATGTAGTTTGTCAATAGTTTCACTTTTGCAATTTAATTTTTAAGTTACTTTTTGTAAATTATAAATTTTATTTATTTTCTTTTACTTCCCTTTTTGAATTTTCATTTATATATTATTATCATATTAATTAATTAATAATGTTTTTAACTAAATTACATTTAAAAGATATGCATCTTGTTTTACAAATTACGTTATTAAAAAAGTTTCGCCAATACCCTTGAAACGAATTCTTTGAATATTTTTAAGTGTATATTCATTGATGCATTTTGTCTATATTCAATTATTCATTGATGGATTATGAATATACCCTTATTCATAAAACAAAAAACGAAGTTAACTACTTTTCTCAATTTACGTACATATGTTCACATTTACTAAACATATATACGAAAGAGTTATATAAAGATGGAGAAGAGATTGAAAATATATGTATATGAAGAGGGTATGTGACGGTATAATTGTCTGATGTGCATATTAATAAGAACTTAACAATCATATTAAATCCAAGAAAATAAAATGATACCAGGCTCATCAGGTTGAGTTGGGTTCAAATGACCGTAACCCAAATCCAACCCAATACCTACAGTTTGAAGATTTGATTTTACAACTAAATTAGACATCTGATTACTTCAGATTAATTATTTCATGTTAGGTTGGATTGGGTTGTTCAGGTTTTTGAGCATTTCTATCAATTAGGTTTACGTTCCAAACGTTACCTTTGAAAAAAGAATTACTCAAAAATAATTATATTACTCCCTCCGTCCCAAATTAAGTGTCCACATTACTATTTAGTTTGTCTCAAAATAAATGTCCACTTTCAAAAGTAAGTTTCTAATTTCTCATTTTACCCTTAATTATAAGGTGGATAAAGTTTCTCTCTCTATTTTCAAGGGTAAAAGTGTCTTTTGGTTATTTAAAAGTGTAATAATTGCACATTCCTAAAACTGTGTGCCATTTTCATTGTGGACATTATTTTGGTACGAAGAGAGTATAAAAAGTTATGGATCCACACAATTAATGTTGGTATCCCATCTGCCAAAAGGCACAATTTGCACACAAGTAATTGAAAAAAAATCGATATGAGTATCAACTTAAAGCAACATACAAGTTTTAATGCATGTTGTACAAGTCATTTAAAATCGAAATTCTACAGTTGTAAAACAAAATTTTGTACATCATGCGTTAAAAGTTGTACTTGTACCTTATGCATTAACAATTGTAGATCATTGATTAAAAGTTGTAAATAATAAGTAATTTGTATCACTAATGATATAAAATAATTAGCCTGATAAAAAATAAAATAAAAAATTACTTACAAAGTAATTACACTGGTTCGGTTTTTTGCCGTTTTGGATTGATTTTCAACCTTCATAACATGGCAAGGAAGTTTCCGACATTTTGACACCGAAAAAATAACAGAATCCACTAAGAAATCAGTTTCAACTTCAACAGTTTTACACTTACAACAGTTGTGTTCCTGCAAGTTGTAGCCTTTCAATTTTCCAACAATGATACCCAGATGTAGCACAAAGCGAATCATATTTATAAGTATTACCACAGTTAAGCGTAATAAGCATTTCCACATTACAATAAACAAGTTTGCTGGCGGCAACTAGCATGGCTGTCAGTATCCCAATAGCCCCTGGTTCCGAACACCTAGAAAAACTTATATCAGTATGTCGATTGCGTTCATCCAAAATCAAAATCTCGAACTCTAAAACGCCATCTTAATAAGTTCTAACAATTTGTATATCGTGCATTAAAAGTTGTACATTTTTTATAAAAAAAAATAAAATTGATAGAAATAGTAACATGGTGTGTGCAAATATCTATGTATAGTTTAGCTTTGATTTCCCCTTTGAAGCACTACAAATTTTCTTAGTTGTCTTTCTCTGTCATTGGATAAGGTTATATTCTCAACAACCAATCACAATTCACCACATTTCACCAATCAAAGTCCAGCCTTTTTCAGAGCTTCCCAGATGATGATTATCCATTCATATTATCAATTTTACATTTTCACACACATACACATATGGGTGTGTGTTTCTATGTACATACAATTAGGTTCAAGATTTGGATCGGATTCGTTTGGTTTGGTTTTATTTCAACCGTATTTAAGTACGATAGAAATCACTTGTCTTAAATTCCACGTCCTATTAATTCTGTCTTGTCAATGAAATTAAGACATATCAAACTTTTATTTATTTTAAATTTATTGGATCTGTGTTCGCATTTTCACTGATTACAATAGGACATGAGAATTTGGAACATGGTATTTTTATCAATTCAAGTATGAGTCCTTCTCTGGTTGATAATTAGAAGAATACGTGGACTTGGATAAAAGATTTTTACGGTTCATTCCCATTGTGAAAAAACGGGGTTTACGTTACATTTGAGAGTGCCTCTACTATTTCGGTCCCCACACCATTATGGTTACGTAAAACGCAATGTCCTAAGTCAGGAGTTGTGGGGTCGGATTTGAACTTGATGTTTTGCTGTGAAAACTTCATCCCCTTTACATTGAGATAATTCAGCAGATACTAGGTTGTTTATTATTTTATACTATAGCCTTCTTTTTCAGGGGTTTTTTTAATAACAAAAATGATGGTTTAAAAGACTTAATCCAATTTCATAATCCTAGAGCCAATGTATTATATGTTCTCCTTAGCTGAAGAAGAGCTCTTTAGACAGATCTTTTGCATCTTATAGACAATGTACTTATTGTTTGTTGGATGATTGATTACTGATATTGTGGAAAAAAAATTGTGGTGCAGTTAGATATCAGCATCTTGATGCTATTAAGTCCTATTGTTTTTGTACGATTTTGATGTCTATAGAATCACTGTTGACAAAGACGTTACAATCAATACCTAGTCCAAATCTTCGAGAATGAGGATGTTATGTTCAAGGTCGAGAGCAATATGACAATAGCTTGTACATCATGTAATAAATGTTTATTTTTATTAGTAATTGTGGAATCTAACACATATGATTCAGTTAATTTGTGAGGTTCATTAAAAAGCTCTCTCCAAATTCCTTAAGCAAATTTCAGGTGTGTTAACTGATATACATGACTCTTACAGAGCAGATAACACATAATATAATATAATACAAACTCTACACAAAAATTCAAAGCAAATTATATCATCACATAGTATATCTATCCCTTACTATGATGGGGTCGTTTCAGATGCAAATCAAAAATTTCTTTTGTTTTAAAAGATGGAAAATATTGTTTTCGAAAAAGAAAAATGGGATTTAAAAGTTGTATGTTTGAGATAAGAAACAAAGGATTTAGCCAACAAAAAACACATGTCTAATTTAGTTTTTTCCTTTTCAAGTTTACAAACAAAAATATTTCTTGATTCTTTATTTTCTTGGCTTCTTTATTCATCTTAAAAAGGTGGCAAAATTTGTTGGCTTTTTAGGCCTCTTTTTTCCAAGAACTATTTCAAGAAAAATTCCAACTAGACCCAACACTTCTTTCCCCATAGTTGGGCAAAAAATGAGTCATGATGCTTCTTTTCCCACATTCTCTCTCTATATATACATATACATATACATATATATATATATATGTATGTATAGATTGTGCTTCAACTTTCTTGCATACAGAAAAGTTGACACCTTTCAGTTTCATATCATGTATTCATTCTTGTGAAGAGTGACTGAGATTCTCTTCCAATTTTTTTCCCTTTAATTATTTAGGCTATGTTTCTCAAACTAGCTGATAAGCTAGCTGGTAGCTGATAAACTAGTTTTTTAAAATGCTACTATAAGTAACTTTTCAATAAGCTAGCTTATAATCTAATTTATAGCCAACCAAACATGTACAAAAAAAAAACTAGTTTTTTTTTGCCAAACAATGCCTTATTCTTTTTGAGTCTGGTTTTTAAGGATAAAATATTGGGTAATTAATTAAAATACCCATTTTTCACTTATGGTTTGACCTATTAGTCATTTCTCTCTGAGTTTTTACTAAAATAGTCCTAGGTCCGCAATACTCTTAGTTACTTCTCTTCAAGTTTTACCAAAATAGCCATAAGTCCGCAATATATAGGTCCGTAATTGTGGTCCTAACTCAAAAACACCAAAAAAATATGAATCAGATCGATTTTTCTTAAAAAAAACTGACTCAAATCTGCAACATATACAAAAAAAAAAATCGGTCAGATTCCTATTTTTTGTTGTTTTTGAGAGTTGCGGACCTAGTTTTTACGGACCTATGACTATTTTGGTAAAACTCGGAGAGAAGTAACTAAGAGGTAAAACTACTAGTAAAAAATGGTTATTTTAATTATTTTTTCTAGAATCTTTTTGATTCCCTAAACTCTTGTTAATTGTTACTCCTTCCGTCCCAAATTAAGTGTCTACATGTCTATTTTAGTTTATCCTAAAATAAGTGTTCATTTTCAAAATTAAAAATTCATTTTCTCATTCTACACTTATCAAGGGTAAAATTGTAATTTAGTTATTTAAAAAGTGTAATGATTATACATCCTAAAAGTAGGTGTTATTTTCATTATGGACATTTATTTTGGAACGAAAGGAGTATATCGGATAAAAATCACTTGTCCCAGAGTCTTACTATCTATTCATGTCTACCAATCACATGAATACACATCATCAAAGAGAGCATGTTAACTTAAATAAAATAAATTTAAAATATATAAAAAATCTGAATTGTCTTCATTTCATTAGTTTGATAGGGATGAGACGGGTGATTTTGAGACAACAGATTTTTATCCGTATATGTTTGTCAACACATTTTTAAGTAATTCAATAAATGATATCGAACAAAGCATGGTACTATAATGAACTTTTCTACATGCTATATAAACTCTACAAATTTCACACACATACACATGTTGTAAGAGTCTACATCAGCTATACTTGGATCAATTATCCTCTATATATGTTAGAACATTTATTCTCTGGTGAGTTCTATATAATCTTACATGGTATTGGAGCCAAGATCTATCTGTTTAAGACTCGACACTCTAGGCCAATTTGTACTTGCTTGGCCTCCTCTCGAAACTTTGGGACAGTAAGTGCTCGTCTAGACTCCATTGGGAAGGTTGTGTAAGAGTCAACATCGGCTAGACTTGTACCACTTCTTCTTTATATATATATTGGAATCTTCATTCTTTCCTCAATGACTCTTTTGAGAAGTATCTAATGAGGTTCCACATATTCTTACGCACGTCAAATCCACCATCTCGCCTTTTACATTTCCAAGACTGATTTAACCCCCAAAAGAAAAGTGATTCAAAATGAACTCCCTTTTCATATGTTATTTGAACTCCTTTATTTATATTTTCAAAGCTTTGATTTAACCCAAAAGAAAGACACCCGATTAGAATTGTAAGGCTCTGAACTTTGAGAATTCTTTGTAGGGTTAGCTCAACTGACAATAAGGTTTAGGCCTTTAAGGATTCTCCTCAGATGTCACATGTTCGAGTCTTGCAAAACCACTAACACAACTCTTGAAATTAGTCGAGGTACGCATAAACTGATCTAAACACCCACGATTAACAAAAGATTAGAATTGTAAGATGGTTTTTTGTCTATACTCCACATTTCATTTTCCCAAAAACCCATTTTTCAGTCTCTTGAAAGAAGTGCTTTTTCTTTTGGCCTCTTGGAATTTTGCAAAACCACAGAAAATAAAAAGAGAGGGTAGCTTCACTTTCTCTACTTCTATTAACCCTTTTTAGTTCATTGGCTTCTTGTGTCAAGTGCTTTTACCAATTGAAAAAAACTTTGTGAAAAGCTCTCATCTTTTGGAGCTTATTGAAAAAGACACTGGGAAAACAAGGTATATTCCTTCTTCTGTTCTTATTTTCATTCAGCCACACACACACACACTGAAATCACACACAAAACCACAAATCTTTAGTTGAAAAAGATCCATTTTTCTTGAAAAAAACACAAATTGGTATGTGGGTTTGTTGCTAATTTCATTTGGGTGTGTTGAAATCTTGTTAAAGATTGAAAAAAGCAAAATGGCAGATTGGTATGGGAAGAGCTTAATGGAAGATCAAGATTTTCAAGAAGAAGATGTGTGGGGTGTTGTGAAGGAAAGAGAAGAGTCAAACCAAAAAGTCAACAACAAACCCCATAAGATCAAGAAAAGACCATCATCATCATCATCAACATCATCATGGATGTGTCATGATGGTGCAAGAACCATACCAAGGTGTAATGAGGGTAGGGTGTCACATGATCAACAACAAAGATCATCAGCCCCAATGGGTATCCCTGATAGGGAGATAAAAAAAGGTCCAAATGATGGATGTCATGATGATGATGATGATGATGATGGTATGATGGTGCCACCACATGAATACATTGCTAGAAGGCTAGCTAGGAGTCACATTACTTCTTCTATGTGTGAAGGTGTTGGGAGGACACTCAAAGGAAGAGACCTTAGCAAATTGAGGAATGCCATTTTGACAAAAACTGGTTTTTTAGAATAGTCTTCCAATAGACACCCATCATCATCATCATAACCATCATCATCATCATGAGAACCACCATCATCAAGAACCATGTTTTGGTTTTCTTTTGGTTACCCTTTTGGAAATTAGCAAGAGTTAAACTAAGGTCGGGTTCGAATACGAGACCTTGTTTTGATAAATTAGATATATAATGTAAGCGGGAGTATCGAATAGTTTTGTAATGAAAGTTTGAGGATTTAATTTCGTCGAATGCTAATGGCATTTGTATAATATAACTTCGTTTTAGATCTATGTTGATATATATATATATATGAGGTTAGCTCAACCAACAATAACACTTGGGTCTTTGGGGATTTTCACTCAACGCCACTAAGGATTTTTCCGACCATTCTCTAGGACTTCTGGAATTAGTTGAGGTGCACGCAAGCTGACCCTGATACTCACGGTTAAGAAAAAAAAGGCTGACAATCGGCAATGAACTTAATCTTTCAATGATCTTGGCATGTTAACACTATGGTTTTATAAACCATAATGTTAACATGACAATACCGGGGCCCCTAATTATAAGCCAAAATATATATGTTAGACAAAGAAGACCTTTTTTTATCTTTACCAAAATATATATGTTAACGCTATGGTTTTATAAACCATAATGTTAACATGACAATACCGGGGCCCTTAATTATAAGCCAAAATATATATGTTAGACAAAGAAGACCTTTTTTATCTTTACCAAAGTTTTGTTATTTTTGAATAATTATATTATGATATAAATTAAAATGGTAAAAAAAAAAAAAAGTTGTAGACATTTGATTTATGTTTATGGTTGTTCTTTGATGGTTTTGCTTGTACATTTGTACATTTTATGTCGTCATTGTCCACTTAGTATTCTTGGAACTTGTCCCATGCAATTAAATAAAATAATGATCATGTATATATGGAGAGAGTGTGTCATATTCAAACGAGTAAAAAAAATAAGCACTAAAATCACGTGTAAAATCACATGTAATTCACGCGACCTAAGGTCGCGGGTCAAGTCGCCCGTATACTTTTACGTTGACTGTTAGTGTAAAACCATATGTGATTTTACACGTGATTTGGCCGTTTTCGTATTCTCTTATTTAGTTATTGTTCTCGTTTAAATCTCCCCCCCCCCCCCCCCTAATCTCTCTATATATAGGGTAGTGTAATTTGCAACTTATGTAAATCTTACAAGTTATGCAACCCCCATTTTAACCGTTGGTTTCATGATCGACGATTACAATAGATGTGGGCTCAATATTTTCAATTAAAAAAACAAAAAATAATCGCTTATCACTAATTCAACGGTTAAGATGTGGGTTGTAAAATTTACAAAGGTTGCATATATATATATATATAATATATATATATATATAGGGGTAGATTATTATGCAACCCCTCTATCCACCACTCATTTTATTCACATTTTTTAATTAAAAAGTGAATAAAATGAGTGGTGGATATAGGGGTTGCATGAGGTTGCACCATATAAAGGGGTTGCATTTGAACACCCCTCTCTCTCTCTCTATATATATATATAGGGAGAGATTCATTTGAGAAATGGTAAATATATGAGAAATAGAGAAGTAATCTTAGCCATTCATCTGGTCAACATTTGCGGCTTTGACCGCGAAGCACCGAATAATTCCTTGTGTGGTCTATAGAAAGTAAAGGGGTAATTTCGTAAAATACACGGAATGAGTTCATATATGAATCTGTATGAATCACAAAGATTCATATATGAATCTGTTAATTAGTTTAACTGATTCATATATGAATCTTTGTGATTCACAAAGGTTCATATATGAATCTTTGTGATTCATATACTCTATGAATCTGTTAGTTAGTTCAACTGATTCATATATGAATCACAAAGGTTCATATATGAATCAGTTAAAAGAGTTCAGTTGTAAATTGCACTGGTTCATATATGAACATTGTCCGCGGCTTTTTGTGTTTACACCTTTTCAAAATGCAAGAAAATAGATCTCAACGCAAATATACATCTTAATCTACTGCCGTCTGTTAACAAGTAATAATGATACAAAGTACCGAATATCGATCCCACAGGGAAGCGTGGAAAAGTTCTCCTCGAAAGTCGGGTCTGTAAAAGCGAATTTCAGATGGTGAATTCGAAAACAATATTTTTGATTAGGGGTTTTGATTAACACTGCTGAACAGTTAATTAAAAAGAAGTACACGGTACAATGCTCCGTTGGGATGAGATTAAGAATTGGTTAAAAAGACGAGATCGCATTCCTTCGTTATCTTAAAGTCGATATTTTATGTAACTTAAAATAAGTCGGAATACAATAAACCAGTTGTCAATTGATTAATTGCAGTTCACCATAAAATATAACTTTAATTTAAATAACGTCGGACAATAATGCGATACGATACACCGTTTTAACTTTTTATCAGTCTCGGTCCCAACTTAACTTCGTACAGAGTATAACAGAAACAGAAATGTAAATTTTAACTAAGGATGGAGACGGTTGGTATTTTCAAACACTCAACGATAGAAATCGTAGGAGTTTTATGCCAACAACGTGTCCTTGGACAGAAATAGTTAACTAAAGGAGACGGTTGACATTTTCAAACATTCAACGATAGAAATCGTAGGAATGTTGTGCCAACAGCGTGTCCTTAGACAGGATATGTAATTACTTGAAATATAAGGCTGAAAATAAATGACGTGAATTAAATTGCAAAATTAAATAAACCGAAAGTAATGGACTGAAATGAAAGTGCATAAAATAAAATTGCAGAAACTAAATTGCGAGAATTAAAATGCGTTAAAATAAATAACGTAAAGGAAAATGAGAATTATAAAATTAAGACATGATTGAAAATGGTGAAGGAAAATCTTGTTTCAAATGTGAGATTTGAACTTGAAGGTTTCATGATGTTTTAACGAAGTAAAGGAGACTAACTAACGTGCGATTGATTTTTATGAAAGTTGGACACATAAAACGGAGTTAATAAACCACAACAAACCGTGAACCAACAAAAGTTGGGAATCCGAAATTATTTTCCGAACTTCCGGTTTGTAATAGAATTAAAGCCGTAATGAGACCAAAATAAAAACCAAATCGTATCGAACTGACGAGATTCTTGGATTGTAACGAGACCACGCGCAATTAACACCAAATAATCATGAGATATCGTAACTTGAAAAGGAGAATGACTTATATTTATATAATTAGAAACCAAATTGAATCATGAGCCAATACTTAAACTAATGGCTCAAGTCTTCAATTTTAATACAAAAGGGTTGGGAGGAAGCTACAACATGTCTAGGTTCAATGTAACTAAACATCCCCCTCCCAAAGAAAAGCATACGTTGGTAGCAAAGGAGAAGGCAAGTATTATGGATGATTTTTCTAAGCCTCACAAACATTCTATATATATGCTAGAAATGACAAGTAATGGACTAGATGTTATAAAGGCTTTTAAGCCTTTCAAAAATTAAATGGCCCAACAGTGCATGATTTCGGCCCATGTGCTTGCAGCCCAAAAAGAAAACAAGTCCAATGTTCAGCCCTTCAAACAAAATCTCGGCCTTGATCCCAAAAGAGAGTGCTTCCATCGTCACGGTTTGTTGCGTCGGTCCAAAAAGGGAAAGTCTTTTGTCGTATCCGCGCTATCTCACGATGTCGACTTCCCATGACCTTCGCGTCTATCCTAAAATAAAAGCATAAGTAAAAATAAGATTTTTGTGATGTTTTCTTTTAAAAATAAACAAAGAAACGACAAAAACGTAAAACATTTATTTAACTAAAAATACTAAAACTAGATAATAAAAAGACTCAATTGGGAAAATAAAAATTGCTCAAAATTATAAAAAGTGAGTTAAAAATAGGGTAAATAAAATTACCCCGTCAAACATATAGTTCATATGTGAATTATACACGTTCATATATGAACACAGCCCGTGTGTTTTGTAAAATTTATGAAATTGTCCTTCTATTTTTGGGATAGCCGCAACTTTTGACCAGTCAAAGCCGCAACTTTTGACCGGTCAAAGCCGCAATATTTGACTAGTCAAATCCGATCGTGACCATATGAATGGCTAGGATTACTTCTCTATTTCTCATATATTTACCATTTCTCAAATGAACCAAACACTATATATATATATATATATATATGAGTTGGTGTATGGTAAAAATAGTATTTACTGCGAGAAGGTAAGAAATGATCCCCACTTTTGCATCAATCATAATTGAAAATCAATCGGAAATATCTTTCTGCTAATTCATGGGTTATTTTGGAACTTAATCTAAACCATTTGATTAACACTAAAAAAATTGACCAAAAGTCCAAAACTCTTCTTATACTTCTCACCTTAACTCCTACTCACACGATCCTTCATCATATATATATAAGGTCATGTTAAGGGAAAACCGTAAAAAAATTGAAAAACTGATGAACACATTAAACCATTCATCTGTATGGTATGCACATATGCATTCAACTTTACAAAAACTTGATTTTTGGAAGAAAAAAAAAAGATCGAGCCTATGTATAACCGGTACCAAACCGAGTCGGACTTACAATTTTCATAAAATGGTCCTAACCGATCCCAAATTAGACCGAACCCAATTTAACCATCTCTAATATAAGCACCAATGAGCCCAACCCCTTCATCTTACGGATCGACCCAATTCGACAAAACTAAATGTGGATTCCATTTTTTTTAATAATTAGAAAATGTAAAACTTAAATTTAAAATATATCATTAATTTAATTACAATTTTAATAAATTTTAAAATATATCATTAATTTAAAAACAATTTTAATAAAATAATAAAATTCTAGAAAGATGGTTAGAACAACATTTTTCTTGAAATAAAAATATCATCCCTTATCTTAATGGAAATGCAACAAAATATAATCAAAAATTGGAGCGAAATAAATTACACACACAGAGGCATCTGATCCAATTTAAATCGACTGATCATAATCGGATATCCAATTGTATTTGGATCGATCGGTTCTTGGATGACAGTCCAGAATCCAATAAAACTAAACCGATCCAATCCAATGGTCATCCAATTATCATCGAGTTAATAACTATTATAATTATTAACATCTTACGAAATTGTTTTCTAGTTCATATTTATATGTAGTGTAATAAATTAAGTAAATATATAAATACCTGGTTGAAATGGTAAATTAAATGGTTGATAATTGACACAAAATATTGGATGAAACAAATCTGATCCAATAGATAACCAATAATAATATCCAATAGATGGAACCGATTCAATCTAATCATCCATTTGATTTGATTATATCATATGACAAAATCCAACATGCAATTGACGATTGGATTGGATCGGATCGAATTCACCTTAATCCATTGAATTTCAATTGATGAAAACCCTTACATGTTTCGCACATGTGCATGTCAGGACAAATATCTTCTATCTATCTATAGATATATATATATATATATATACCATGAGAAAGATTCAAACGAGAACGCTAACTACTCCCTCCGTCCCAAATTAATTGTCTACATTACTGTTTTAGTTTGTCTCAAAATAAATGTCCACTTTCAAAAGTAAGTTTCCAATTTTCCATTTTACCCTTAATTATGAGGTGGATAAAGTTTCTCTTTCTATTATCAAGGGTAAAAGTAATGTTGTGGATTAAATCGGTTCCAAAATTTACTCTTAACCTTATCTGCAACTGATTTAGTAACTACCTAAAATTTCAAAATACACAAAATCAAAGGTCGAGATTGGTTTGTACATTGTGTAACATTTATATGGTTTGTATTTGATTTAAAAAAAAATTCAAAAGTTCACAAGTTTTCAAACAATGGATACCTTTACTTTATGTTGGGCTTAGCCCAATGAAAATGGGCCACAAATTCTACAAAAGATAAAAGGCCAATATAAAAGTCTTTGGGCTGGACCACAAAACCCAAACAAGAAAAGGCCAAGGCCCAATAAAGATTAAAACCGTTAGATTAAAACGAATGGATGGTTCAGATGGGTTTCCTTATTCTTTCTTTTTTCTGGCATTTTTTTCGTGAATTCACCTATATATGACAATATATGCAACTTTTGCAAAGATACCTACCTCCTTACACACGACAGTATGTATAATACGGGTTTTATATGAACCGAGCTAGTTATAGCAACCTATGTGATACCAATGGTTTACTACAAGCAAGAGCTTGGAAGAGCATTTCAAACATTTCATATACAAAGATAACAACCACTTACAAATTACAAGTAACATTCTACCTTTTATCTTTGGGCTGTTTGTTTACTTTTTAATGGTTTCATTAAGAGACAACATTTGAATCGCTAAGAGGTAAATCTTGTTTGACAAAAAAAATGTCTGTTTCTTAATGGTTCCAAAACCCTCTGAATGATTTTGTATCTTGGCCTCCTTTAACCATTCAGAACACTGATTTCATTTTGAACAATTAACAAACAACTATATTTCATTTTGCACTATATCATATGAGCCTCTTAATCATTCTGACAACTTAATCATTTTGCACTAAATCATTCAGCAATTGCCAAACAGCCCCTTAGTAAATGAATAGTGTAATGGACTCGGATTTTTTCTTTAATGCAAATCAGATCGCATAGACCATTGGAGCTTAACCATCAGAGCTCAATCACAAGCTTGATGGTGGCATCACGTTCCAAGTCAAGAAAGTTGATAGGCTCACATCGGTTATATTTAGACCTTTCTACTTCAAACGTTGGAACTTTCATTATTTCCTTAATAACCATCATGTAAAATAATCTAATAGTGTTTCTTATATCCCACAAAAACAATACAACTCAACCACAAGCACGATTAATGGTATCATGTTCGAGTCAAGAACTTAAAGGACTCGACACTCTGGGACCCCTCGCGCCCATCTAGCCTCCATCGCCAGTTGGAGTCTCACATAAGCTAGATTTGACAATTTATCTTATATATATATGTGTGTGTGTGTGTGTGTGTGTATGTGTATGTATGTGTGTTGGGGGGGGGGGGGGGGGGAGATTCAAACGAAAACACCTTCACTTTACTTTACAGAAACACGAGAACACTCTTTTACTATAATCAATCACATGTGATACTAAATCAGAGATGCAAACGACCTATGGCACGACCTAGGTTGTGGGCCAAGTCGCCCACACACTACTAGGTTGCATCACGTGTATTACCACATATGATAAGGGTGTTCTTGATGTGATACTATAATCCATCACATGTGATACTAAATCAAAGAAGCAAACGACCTCTCGTGCGACCTAGATCACAGGCTAAGTAGTTCACACAACACTAGGTCTCCTCACATGTATTATTACATGTGATAAGGATGCTCTTGCGTTTTCGTATAAAGAAGGTGTTCTCGTTTGAACCTCTATATATGTATATATATACACACACACACATATATATATATATATAGAGAGAGAGAGAGGGGGGGGGGGGGGGTCAAACGAGAACTGTAACAAAATAATAGGATAATAAAACATCCAAATCACGTGCAAAATCATATGTGATTTTACACTAACGGTCAACGCAAGGGTGTGCAGGCGACGTGTCCTGCGACTTGAGGTTACAACCATTTTAGTGTAAAATCACATCCGATTCAACCGTTTTCTTATTTTGTTACTATTCTCGTATGAACATGAATATATGAATATATATATATATATATGTTGAAATTCCCATTCTCTCCTCAAAAACTCTTTTGGAAAAAGTAATTTAATGTGATTTCACTAATTCTCACATGGTAATAAAGTCAATATATACCACTCTAGGGACCCGATGCTCAGGGCCAATCTATACTCGTCTCGCCTCAGCTGAAGGAGACACATCAGCTATATACTTGGACCATTTATTTTCTATATACGTCGCCCCCCCCCCCCCCCCAACCCCAAAAAAAACCTCTTCCGACCATTTATCTTTCCCAAAATTGTTTTTATGACGACAATCTAATAGAATTCCACATATTCTCAATTTCATACAATATAGTTCAATACAGATGTGAAAAAAATTATTCATATATATTGAGATACATAAGTTTGATTTGCTTGGAGGCAGTATTAGACCATTACAGATCCCAATTAATTTCCCAAAAAAAAAAAAAATCGATATATATATATATATATATATATTAATATAACCCTATGCATACATATATATAGATCATCGAATTCAACATGGAAAAACAAATAAACATAGGATCAAGAAACTATACCCCATTTTCCGATCAAATTAACGCGTCAGCTCCGGCGACAATCTCCAAAATCTCGCCGGTAATCTTCGCCTGACGCTGCCGGTTATACACACGCGACAAGTTCTTCTTCAACTCAATCGCGTTATCGGTCGCGTTCCCCATCGCGGTCATCCTCGCTGCGAGCTCGCTCGCCAACGATTCCTGCAACGCCCGCAATATCTGGCTGTTCAAATACAACGGCAACAACGCGTCCAATATCTGAACCGGGTCCTGCTCGAACTGCAAAATCGGCGAGAAATCCGCGGTCTCCGTCCGCACGACGTCGCGTTCCACCGTCAGCTTCCCTTCCTTCGTCGTCAGCCGGAAGAACTCGTCCTCGGCTGCGTCGACACACACCCCGTTGATGTCGCAAATCTCTCCTTTCGGCGATAACGGGAGTAGAGTGTGGATCACGGGGTCGGATTTCACTAACGACACGAACTTGGTGTACAAGAGCTCGACTTTATCGACCTCTTCGCTCACGAAGAGCGAGAACACGTCGTCGGCGATCGCCTGCGCTTCTTTCGCGGTCGGGAGGTTGCTTCCGTCGAAGGACTTATCCAACGGGATGTACGGCCGACGGAGGAAATACGTGTTACCTTTCTTCCCGACGCTGATGACTGTGAATTCGAGCCCGAGCGTCTTGAGTTCCCGGATCCTCGTCTCGGCTTTCTTCAAGATCATGTTGTTGAACCCGCCGCAGAGGCCGCGATCGCCCGTGATCACGACGAGCGCGACCTTCTTGACGGGGCGGACGGAGGTGAGCGGGACGTCCACGTCCTCGGTCTGGAGTTGTTCGTTGATGCTGTAGAGGACTTCGACGAGGGTTTCGGAGAAGGGCCTCGCGTTCACGACGGCTTCTTGTGCTCGACGGACCTTTGCGGCCGCGACGAGCTTCATCGCCTCGGTGATCTTCTTGGTGTTGGTGACGGAGTCGATGCGGTTTCGGAGCTCGCGGAGGCTGCAATGGATCGAAGATGAAGTTTTCGATGAATTCGAATTCGATGAAGATGGGATTTGAAGTGGGTTGTTGATGAATGATCTAAAAGAAAGTGATGATGGATCAAGGGTGGAGGGTTTTGAGGAGACCCACATTGTTAGATTGGTGCAAGACATTGAGATTTGATTAGGGTTTGGGGGTTGAAGAACTCAAGAAATCTTGGAGTTCAACAATGGAGGTTTGAAGGTTTGAAGAAGAGGTTTTTCTTGATAAAAATCTTATCTTTTTTTGTTGGTGTATGGTGGATTGTTGGATGAGGTTTTTGAGTGGATGGAGGTGAATTGATGATTTGTAATGTATGGATGAGGGGTTATGAAATAGACCCCACAAAATTCTTTTGTTTTTTTTTCTTTTGGGAAATGGGATGAAAAGTACAAGTTAAATTGCATGATGTACAAGTTTCTTTTTTAAGTATTGGTTGTGGGTTGACACAGATCAATCCTGAACCTCACAGATCGTTCCTTTTTCCGGTATACGAATAGGTGGAACTGTGATGGCCACAATGCTTAGTTATTGCCAATCCCCAAGACGCCTTTGGTTCTGGCAAACAGATCACAATTACAGGTACCTGGGAGCATACCGATGGAATGAACGAAATACGAACAGTGTCAGTTTGTGTGTACCTTGACTGATTTTAGGGGTTTTGGAGGATAACCAAGAAAATCTTTTTTTTTCCCTCTTGGCAAATGGAATGAAAAGTACAACCTAAACGGCATGATGTACAAGTTTTTTTTTTCTTTTTGTTAACTATGGTTATGGGTATCTGGGTCAGATTGTAGCATCTTGACCGATCCCAGAAGTCTTGGAGAATAGCCAAGACAGACCAGTTTGTAATTTGTATACACCTCAACTGATCCCAGGATTTTGGTTTGTAATCAGATATTCAAAATAGTTTGATAAATTACGAAACCATTAATATTACATTGAAATCCTAAGACTTTGTCATGTTTGAGTATCAAACGTGCATTATAATTTTGAACAAAAACTATGCAAGATACAACTTAACATGCATGATATACAAGTCTCTATAGCATTTGTATGCATGCTTCAAGTTGATGCATTTGTACAACATATGGTACATAAGGTACAAGTATGCAACTTTACCATTTGATAGAATATACTCTTTTTAAACTCTAATAATATTCTTACAAGAAAAACCACATAAATATAAGAGGTATTTTCCAAAAATTACCATAATACAAAAATGATCAATTTTTTTTATATGGGTCAAAATGACCAACTAAATCGTTAAAGCCATTCGCTATTGGCGATTTTCCCATTAATATTAGAGGTGGGATCCACTTACTTATAATAAAAGTAACGAAAAAAATCCTAAAGATAACAGCCAGAAAAATCACCTGAATCAGTATCTTGACTTTGCCCTCCACAAAGACAATTTGACACATAGACTCATCACCAATCTCCAATTAACCATTTTGGTTAAAGATTTTGCCCAAAAAGAAACCATAAAGAAACAAACTTCATCAACAAAATGGAACCAAAACTACATTTTCTGCATTTTAGTTGTACATTTACATTCAATCCCTAATCGAACCCGATGAAAGATCCCGACTTTCTTCGCAAACGAACGAACCGAAAGCGGAATCGTACGTTTGACCATCCAGAAACACCCCTTTGACCATCATATCATCAACCAATTCCATCACTTCCTCCAAACTACACTTCTTGCAAGCATTACCAACAAGAATCGAATACGTAACCGAATCCGGACTCACCCCACGACCCACCATCGTCTCCATAACGTCCTTCGCGTCTTGAATCGATCCAAACTTGCAAACAAACTTCAAGATTATATTGTAGCTCACCACATTCACTAATCTTCCATCTTCTTGCATTTGGACAAAAAGATTCAACGCTTCGTTAACCTCCGAATTCGTGAAATACCCGTTTAATAAAGTGTTTAAACTCACAACATCAACTAAACCTACTTTCTTCATCTCATCCACCATAATCTTGGCTAAATCCACTGAAAGATTCTTGGATAAACCGTTCACGATCGAATTATAGATCATCAAGTTCGGTTTTTTCCCCGTCTTTATCATATCTTCATAAACACAAACTGCGTCTAGCAAACGTTCTTGTTTAAAGAATGCGTCAATCATAGTACCGTATGTGACGATATCTGGGGTGAACCCGCGATTAAAGATCTCGTCAAGAGCTTCTTTGATCATCGGTTTCGAATCTTTACCACTTCTAATGAGATAATAGATAAGGGTATTCTCCAAGAAACGATCTTTACTTTCAAGATTCTTCCCTACGAGCCATTTATGGTAATCTAAAGCTTCTTTCAAGAACCCGTTTCTTGATAACCCGTTAACCAATATAGAATCGGTGAATTTATCAAACGGGACGTTGGTTTTGATCATATACGACAAGAAAACGGAAGCGGTGATGGTGTCTCCGTTAGAGTAAAGCGAACGGATGATGGAATTGTAAACGACAATATTCGGAACTAAATCTTTATCGACCATACCAGAACATAATCTAATCGCTTCTTCTAAACACCCTTTTCTCAAATACCCGTCAACTAAAGTTGCATACGTTCTTACGTTCGGTTCAATACCCGTTTTCGTCATTTCATCCCTAACGACTTCCGCTGTTTCCATATCTCCTAACTTGCAATACCCGTTAACGATACAATTAAACGTGACCGAATTAGGTCGAACGAACCCAAACGACATCACTCCCATCTTCCTAAACAACTTCAACCCCAAATCAAGATCGCCCGTTTTACAAGCGCCATCGATCATCATATTAAAACTAACCACATTTGGAAAAACCCCGCCTTTCAACATCCGGTAAAACACACCGATCGCGTCACGTAAACGCGATTCTTTACAAAGCGCATAAACAACCAAATTGAAAGTATACACATTCTCAACATACCCATATGAAACCATCTCTTCGTACTTTTCGAAAAACCCGCTAACCGAATCGGACTTTAGGACACGATTCAAGTAATTGTTCCAAGCATGAACCGAAACTCGAAAACCCTTTTCGGTTCTCAAGTTTAGGATCACTTCATAAGCAGAATTAGTGTCATCTAATGAAGTACAAACCCTAATTAATGAATCAAACACATGAGGAGATGAAATATCATCATCATAACTATCCCATAATCCATCTAAAACTTCTAAATGAGAATAACCCATTAATTTAAGCAACTTATTAATGAAATCTAAAGCATCATCATATCTTTTGCAATTAATCATGACATGAATTAAGGTACAAATGGATTGTAGTGAAGGGGTGAAGTGAGTTTGAGCTAAAACCCTGTTGTAAAACCCTAAAATTAGATGTGGGGACATACGGAACTGTGAAATTAGACGAATTAGTAGTGAATTTGTGAGATTTGAAGGTGGGATTTGGTGTAATGATTTCCATTTTTGTTGGCGTAAATTGATGCAAATTGAATGAAAGATTATGTCTTCGGGATTTGGGTGTTTGAAATGCTTACCGAAGTGAAGGCTTCGTGCGGAAAGATTGAATCTTTTGGTGGAGAAAAGCTTCAGAAACATGGAATCAAGAAAGTGAGGTTGGGATTAATGGTGAGATTGACGATGGAAGAGGGTGAGAATATTGAAACCCAAATCAATTATTTTGTTTTCTTTGGTGGGAAAAGTTTAGAAAAGGGGAAAGGGGGAAAACGTATGCTTAATTTAAAAAGCGTTTATTAACTTATGCGGTGTTAATTTGGAGTTTTTAAAAAATTGTTTGGATTAGCTTATTATGGTACAAAAACGTAATAAGCTAATAAGTTGTTATTTAAATGTGTTTAAGATTGCTTATACATATAAAATAACCAAAAAAGCGATAAACACTTTTCAAATAAGTTGATAAGTTAAAACCAAACGACTTATCAAAAAGTGTTTTTCAGCGGTTTGGCACCGCTATAAGCCATTTTAATTTTTCCTCATCCAAACACTCAAAAGTGCTTATATCCGGTGTCAAATCGCAATAAGCTAAAAAACACCTCAAATAAGCAATCTCAAACACCCCCTAAAACAAAAAAAAGTGCAAATTGATACAAATAGTCATTTCTATTTATAGGGTAACCTCAAAAAATCGGAAAACTGAGCAATATCTTGGTAGTCTTCCATCTGGACGGTATGCACTTGTGCATACAAGTAATTAATTTGTATGCACAAATGCATACCGTCCAGATAAATGGCTACTAGAGTGTTCTTCAGTTTTTCATTTTTTTGAGGTTTTTTCTTAAACCTCCCTCTCTATTTATATAAGGTTATGTTTGGCAAACTAGCTGATAAGCTAATCGATGAAAAATTCATGTTTGGTAAAAACTAGCTTATAAGCATATAAAATTACCAAAAATAATATATAAAAAAAATAATCAATTAAAATAATGGATATTAATGAGAGCATAATTGGAATAATCACAAAAAGTTTCTCATAAGCTAGCTTATGTTCATCCAAACATGTATCCAGAAAATAAGCTAGCTTATTTTTGCCAAACGATGCCTAAGTGGTGTTCTAACTATTTTTCTCTTTCTTTTACCAAAATGTTATTACATCAGCAAGTAATAGGTCTGTAAGTTATAGAGGGTGAAAAAGAAAAGAAAGAAGAAAAAAAAGCTTCTGAACAAATCCACAAAGTAGAGGAACCAAATTCGCAATTTTGTCTATGTTCACAAATCTATGACATGTTTAAAGTTTTTTTTAGAATTTGGTCACTATATTTGTGGGCTTGTTCATAAACTTCTTCTCTTTTTTACCTTTTTATCCCTTTGTAATTTGCAGATATGTCACTTATGGAGGTAGTGACATTTGGGTAAAAAAGGAATAAATTGCTAGAAGACTGAAGATAAAATTGGCTATTTGGGTTAATTTCCTTTTTTTTTATTTTAAACTCATCCTAACGCTTACAAGTAACTTTTTTGGGTTAATGATGTAGGTAACCAATATTCTAAAAGTTTGATTTTTTTTATTTATTAAAAAAATGTTAAGGGACTTGTTCGTTATTGGAAAAACTCGTTGAGTTTTTCTCGACTTTACCCTTTGTTCCGTGAAAAGGAAAATGATATTTACAAAATATATTATCATTATTCATATATGATTGATAATAAGAGAGTTAACTAATACGAGGTAAGAAAGAAAGATAGATGAAAGATTCATATGTGGATTATTGAACAAATTTATTAAAAGATGTATATGTGAACGTTTATGAATAATTTATAATATCGATTCACATTTATACCTTAAAATATATTTTTTAGACTTTTTTTCAATTATTCATATATAAACTTTTACTTTAACCCAACACTTCACGTCACGAGCTGATGACAGCATTCACTACCAGTGTGACTGTGTCCACGTTCCCGAAGCCACCCCCTCTCTTTCAAGAGGATTCACGGGGACTGATCCGCCTACACGACTACTTCTATTTAAAATGATTTGTGTAGACAATTCTCTTTAAAAAACTCGACAAAATATACCCATAAATAACTTCGAGAGATGGGGTGCCTCCTCACCAAGGGGGTCACAGCGACCAGGCACGGGAGACTGTTTACCAAAGGCATAGTTCTCCGATTGAACCCTACCCTCTCTGATCCGTTCAACACGCGTTTTCCCTCTTTTTTTCATTATTCCTATTTGATTTCTGATTGTACTTTCTTCTATTAATCCTGTTTTGCATTTCTTCCAATTGTGGTTTGTTAAAATATACCGAGTTTATTTGGTTTCACAGTATTTAAAACGCTTGAATTTCAGGGTTTTTTCTTAGCAGTTGACGTTTGTATGTATCGTAAATCAAACGTATACTATAGGAGCGCTTTATTTGCATCCCAAAGGATAGAAACGACGCTATCATGTTTGTAGCATATTGAGAGAACTAATTTATATCTCTAAATAAACGAATACATAACTACAATTGCATTCACGTTTCGTTAACGACACTTAAAGATCCAATAACCTCGTAAACACACACACATTCGACCCGCACAAACCTCACAGAACAACGATCGAACTCAAAAGAGCCCTTAAAACTTGCCAAAAATAGAGCTCAAATTGAGGACCAAATAGTTACAAACTATAAAACTACCCATTTAATTTTTGGACATTTTCTATCCATATTTACATGCTTTCAATCAACAATCTCTACATTTGTGATGTTAGTAATTTGTACTCACCTGGGATCCTGGTTTCGTGTCCGGTTTCCGGGTTTCTTCGAAGATCGGTTGGCATGAGAACTTCTGGTCACCGGAAGTTTAGGGTTTAAACTCAATCCTAACGAACTTTGTGCTTCTTTTTTGTCGGGTATCGTTGTTTCTTGACATCTTGGTTCATCTTGATCACTGTCATCTAAATCTTGCAAGTCCTGATTACGTTAAAATGATCACGTTAGCAGTCTCGTTATGGGACAAAAACGTGAGGCTACTCGTTGACAAATGTGTTCGATATGGAGTCTTGTTTGGAGGGTACCCCAAGTATTACTTCCTCTAATAGACTGCTTTATATGACTTATGTTTATAGGACCAAACAATTATGCATCATATGTAAAAGTGTTACAATAAGTTGATTGAACGATTTTGGCGTCCAACGTCCTAACAAGTTCTTCACAACACTTTTGAAATAAAGTGTTCAATTTTTATAGGGCACTTGCTTTTATAAAACACTTTTTTCAAATAATGTCATATAAAAAGACTAGTATGACCCTTTACTTCAAAAAGTGTCCTTAAAAACTTGTTAGGACACCCAGAAACGTCCTGTCAACTTATTGCAACACATTTACATAGAAAGCACAATTGTTTGGTCATTTGAACCTAAGTCTTATAAAACAGTCTATTTCTTAAAAAACTTGTTAGGACTCCCAAAAGCGTCATATCAACTTATTGTAACACTTTTAAATAAGATGCACAATTATTTGGTCTTATAAACTTAAATACTATAAAGTAGTCTATCAGGATATCCAGATATTTGGCGTCCTATAAAGCCAATTTTTATTTTAGTACCGGTCTGTATTCTGTACTTGTGCATAATCTCTAGAAAGATTCAAACTTTGACATTTAGGGATTTTCGGTAATACCTCATTTTGAACGTCTTCAACGTGATCAGAATCAGAATCGCCTTCTCCTTCGGTATCCGTCATCTCCTCACACTCAAACTCCACGCTTTCTGCAATTTCCTCATCCTCTGAGTCACTTAGCTCCTCCTGTTCCATCACGATTTCATCGTTTCTAATACCCACCGAACGCAAACCAGAATCAGGATTGTTTCCAATTTCATCCAGTAAACCCCCGTCTTGATAGTGCGAACCGCTAGGCTGCGGTTCCGTGGTTCCAGATTCACGACCACTTCTACCTTTATCTTTCCGGGCAGTAGAACTTAATCGTATATCCAAGTCCAGTTCATTAGGGCTTGGAGGTATGGCGTTGATAGCCGTTGAACCAGATTTTTGATGGGCTATTGGTGAAGCTGCGGGTAGCCGGGGAACCAAAGGTGCACCACCCGAGTGGCCATTTCCATCGTCGGTTCTTTGCAGAAGTGGATGGAAATCGACACCAGATAACGACGAACTTAACTCCTTAGATTTCAGTGGGTTGTTGAAGAAATTTACGGTATGTTTTGCTTGGTGAGAATAACGGAAGAGGTTAAGATTTAGCTGTGTGGGGTTATTCGGAAAGAAATCAAAGGAACTAGAAGAACCGGCACTTCCGTTCAAAGGGTAATATGGTAAACTCCCATCTTCAGGATCCTGAAACAATAGAGGATGCATTTGGAGATCTGAATCCCCCTTTTCAACTGGATCACTAGTACATCTTACTGGATTTCGCTCGTCTAGTTCACTGATTCTTGGATGACTCGAAGGGATTGCCGAAACAACATTTTCTCTCACTTTACCCGATGCTTCGTCTCGGTATTTTGTAAAAGCCGACTGCGACATAATACGAACAGTAGGTGGAAGATTTACAGGAGGCAAGTCGGGAGCTAATTTCACTAGTCGAGAACCATCAGATCTAGGAGCTCGATAAGGTGGTATATGAACTTCTGGTTCAGAAGTCCTAAAGATTTTAGCAGGAACTGGATGAGATGAAAAGTTTGGATGCTGGGTGTGAAAATTTACTGGCCTGGTGTCGTTTTCTCCCAAATTTGAGATAGCAAACTCTGAGGACGGACCTGGCCTCCAATCGGCCAAAAACGCCTCGTGGACGTAAGCTTCATCTTCGTTATTTCCACCATCATCTCCACTGTTGTTTTCACCACCAGCGTTATCCATACTGCAATTCTGCAACTATCATATATTTTCGAGAAACAAAAATCAGTTTGCAAAATTCTACGAATGCTTCTTATAACAAAATAAGCATCCACATTTCTATTTTAGTTCGTTCCAAAACAAGGGTCCACTTTCAAAAGTAAGTGCCTACTTTCCAATTCTACCCTTGTCTACGAGATGAAAAAAATTCATTACTCCCTCTATTATTAATGGTAAAATTGTCATTTAGTTGATTAAAAGGTGTAATAATTACAATTTTCTAAAACCCTTTATCTTTTTCATTGTGGGCATTTATATTGGAATGAAGGGAGTAACACGGTTTGCATTCTAAACAATGTGAACGGTTACCAAGCAATGCCAAAGCATACCTCTTTATCAGACAACGTTTTACATCTCGCATCCTCCTCGGTTGACCAACCTTCCCTATTTTGACCAGCACCAGTTGTTTGTAATCTTGAACCTTCAAGTTTTGACTTTCTTCTTTTCGATTCATATAATCGTCGTTTTGCCTTCGTAAGTTCATCTCCTTTATATGACTTCTGGTTCCCAACAGCCGTGCGCCATTGACGAGCGAGCAATAAAGGGTCTCTGTGTGGGACCATGTACTTCCATACAGCCATCCAATCGAGTTTGTAAATCTTCAATCCCTGAGTTTTTACAGCAGCATGATCGAATGAGATAACTACACGTTTTCAGTATGTCGGCCCAAATAATACCAAGAAACAATACCTCCTCTATTCGAGCTTTCTCTTGAGGAGTCAAAGGAGATGTTTTCATCCTCCGAACTGCCTGCAAAATGTCTTAATTAGATCTTCGGTCGTTAAAAGGCTGAAACAACATCTAAATGAGGTTGTTGTCTCAAAACAATAATCAAATAGGCTTGCAATTTCTCCCAAATTTTCCAAATATTAAATAGTTTTACCCTCAAAATTAGTCAACATTGACAGATGTATGTCAAATTGTCATACATACATCATAAACATATAATTATACAGTCCCGTGGCTTTAGCCTATCGGATAAAGAGGTGGGCATCCTTGCAGAATGAGTGGGAGGTATGGGGGTCAACTACAGTCACCCTAACGGCATACCCGTTTTTATATTATTATAAACATGCAAAACTACATAGATAAATGTGAATCTTCATAAATCCCTTTGTATGAAAATAATTGGTTGGCATTCATCACATATTTCTACTTTTCCTTCTCCATTATACACAAACCAAAAAGAATATCTCGAGGTACAATGTCTAAATTTCCTATTTTTGTCCTCGTGCTCGAATTCGATTAGAACTATGTGCATGCATTCTACATTTTCTTTTAACTTTCATTGATTCACTGACTTTGATGAACCAGGTCGTGAAGACTATCTTCTTGTTTTCGTGTTCTAGTAACATTAACAACAAAATAATGTAAATGAACCTCATCCCAGTGCAACTGGAATGCCCAATAAACAATTATCTGTATGCAGTGAACGGGTAATTAGTAACTTACATACCTTTATTGGATTCTCCGGTGCTCTAGAACATGAACGGTTTTTCTGTCTCACAAAGATCTGCAATAAATTAATAAACAAGAACATCGCTCAATTGACCACACTGATGATGCTGAATACCAACAGAACATTTGAAAAGCATTGGCAAGATTCATAGAATACACTACACTACCAAGAAATGAGTGGACTTCTCACTAAAACCAGCACAGAAACCGCAAAAACGATATGAAATGTTGGTTGATACAACTGAATAAAAAAGTGTTGAATGATTGTGTTCTAAATAGTTTAGAGGCTTTTGTGTAGAGTTGGTGGTGAATGAAAATATTGTTTGATATATATTCGAAACATGAACCATCTAAATAACAGAAATTTACCATTTTAACCCTCTAAAGTATTTTAAATAAAGTGTTGTCTGATAATCTTGAGCAATAGATGTTGAATAACCTTATTACGTCATAACTTATTAACGCCTATGTATCTACATATAGCGATTAGTTCTTTATAGTTATATATTCTAATATTCAAGCTAAAAAGGGGGAAAAACTTTTCTCTATAGAATATTAGGAGCTTGCCTGATGTGCAGATTTGCAGGGTAGATAGTTTTTCTGAATCTCCTTCCAGTTGGTATTATACTTCATTAACCCCAAAGCTAATAACCTGCATGAATCAAACAATTACAAAAATCAGAAATCCCAGAAAGAATGGAAGACAATAAATGTTGGTGTCATCCATAACTATAGTTCACACGTCGTTATCTTCGGGATTCAGGTGGCAAAGTATACCATCAAAGATATCAAGTTGTAATACGCAAGGCAAATGATACCACTACGACAATCAGATTCTAAAAGTCCAAACTCTAAACATATAAATTTAATATGAAGTACATAAATATATTTAAAAAGGTTATATCAGGCACCATTTTCCCAATTTGCAACACATACAATCAACGTATTTTCACAAAACAAGAAAGGAAAAGGGTATTCACATATTACTAAGAGTTTCCAAATGCTTTTCAAGCATTCCCATATGAGATATATATAGCCAATTAAAAGGGAATATTGATAAACAAACAAGTTCATGAAACCAGTGACTTATAGAAGCACTAATGCTATTTGATTTCAGACCAGTAGAGTACTAAGTGTGCGTTTGGTTCACAGAATGTTTTTGGATGGAATAAAATATATCAAAGGAATTTGACTTTGAAGGAATTGGTATGGAATGTTATCAGGTTTGACCACTTGTTTGGTTGACACACATTGGAATGGAATTTGTTAAAATAATTAGAATATGTCTGTTTGGTTCACATAAATTGGAATGAATTATTGGTAAATGACCAAAATACCTTTTTTTGAAATTTTTGAAACCGGAATCCAACGATTGTGGTTCATATCGGTGGTGGACGGCGGTGGTTCAGATCGATGGTGGTCAATGGTGGTCGGACGGTGGGCTGGGTAAATCAAGTAGGGAAGATGGGGATAGTTTCGTCTTTTTGAGAAAACTGGATGGAATGGAATTGAAATCCTTCTCAATTGTGATGGAATGACCAAATCCATGAATGGTGGAATGGTGGAATGTGTGGAATTCAATTCCATTCTATAGGTGAACCAAACCCCTGAACGGTATTTGGTCAATGGAATTGATCATTCCAATTCTTTCAAATTCCATTGGAATCCTGCGAACCAAACACCCCCTAAGTTTATCACAAAAAAAATTATGAAATGGCATGCACATTTGATAATCAGTCAGAAAAAAATGATTAAACGGATTGTAACTTACCCATCCTCAGAATCAGTGAAAAGCACTCGATTTGCAACAGACACAGGGGGTGGCTTATGCGGAAACAGGGCTGGATTGAAGAGCGGAAAGAATCTCTGGGCTAACTTTGCAATTTCTTTTGGAACTAAAGCAATCGATTGCTTCTTCGACCTTTCAACGAGTGCAGCAGCAATTGTCTTCTTTGATTTCTGGTCACTAGCTTTAGAAGGCACCAGAGTAGGATCAGAGACACCAGTAGGTTCAGCTGAAGAATGAAAACTTTTGAAAGGAAACAAGCATTCCTTGTTGGCAGTAGCGTCATACGAAACTTCTAGCTGTCTCTGTTGATGCTCTTGAACAGCTGGCAATAAACCGAAACCATGGTGGATACAAAAACTTAAGGTACAAGCAAAAAAATGTAAATAGAAAGGAAGTATAAGCAACTTCTACATGACATACCAATAGAAACATCGTCCATATAGCTTCGAACTAAATTAAGTGGGGCCACATCTAGAACAGAAAGCACGGTATCACTGACGAAAGGCACCCAGAAAAAACCCTCCATAGGTTGTACATGACCAGTTGCCCCGTTAGAAACACTTTGATAAGAATTGGGATCACAATGTGGCAAATTTTTGGAGGTGTTCTGTGGTTGCAAATTTTTTTGCAACTCATTTGTTATCGCAGAACAGATGTATGGCAGGTTAAAACAAAAACTAGGATATGGTAGCCTTTGAGAGGTCATTACTTGATCATGCGTGTGAAGCATCTCTGAAAGCAACCTCTGAACTTGGGTGGCAATATGTTGTCGAGAAGGCTCAAGAACGGAGAGAGAAAACACCTGAACTAGAAGCTGCACGTGTTCATATATCAAACAATGCAACTGGCCTATCTGCTGTGGAGTGAATGCACTGATGTAGTCGTTCTTTGCCGATGAAGACACATAGCCGGAAGTACTCTGAATCATATAACTTCTCGCATTCAAATCTGATGAAAGAGCTATTGGTGCGTAAGGTAAAATGGGACGTAATGGCCTGTTCGTTTGTGCTGAAAACTTTTTTGGTCGAAGATCAATTTTCTGACGTTTTTTCTGTCTTGTCTCAGGTCGCCTACCAACTCGTGCATGCTCATGTTCTTGAGACACACTCGGTAAATTTTCATCGTCACTCCCAAGCGCCTCTTCGATTTCTAACTCAAAGTCAGCGTCGTTATCTTCATCTTCTTCATCAACATTATCGTTTTCTTGAGCTGCACCTGAGCTTCCATCTCCACCCTGTAAAACAGCTGCAAGAAACTTCCTGTATTCTTCTTCATCATCGATGTTATGAAGGTCATCCTCGTCATCTGTTTCTTGAAGGAAAGTCTCGAGTTCATCGAGAGTGGAACTCACAAGAGAATAGCGAGCTCTGGTGCGCCTCCAGATGGCATCCTCGTCGTCATCATCATCAACAACAGGCTTTTGGGAGTGTGATGCGTCATGGCACTCTTCAACAGTAACATTAGTAACTGCATTTGTGATAACGTTCGGTTCACTCTCTTTATTACATAAAATTGTATCATCAGAGTCCCTACAAGCTTCTGCTGACGTTTCAGCAGCTTGAATTGTTGTCTCCCGACCATGTTCAACGTTTCCAACAGCATCATCATGCACGTCATCAGGGGCATTTGCGGTATTATCCACAGGTGGATGACTTTCTCCACTATCCACGACATCAGCGTCAAACTCTTCAATTTCAGAACTAAGGCTAGAAGAAGCTTCTAGGGACAGAGCTTCTTTCAGAAAAGGGTTGAAATCCACATCTCCTTCCTCATCCTCCTCATCGTCCACATGTTCAGAAGAAAAGTCTCTGTTTTTGGATAAATTTGCAGCATCGTTGACAACATCAGAGCACTGATTTTCCATCGATGGTGAAGGTGATGATTAGGTCAACGTGACTAGAAGTTGAGACTAACAAAAAACCCTGCAACTACAAGTATAATAGCTCAGCTGCTCGAATTAATAAATTAAACCTGAACATATAAACTTGAGTTACAATTCTAATTCAAATATTGTAGAAATGATCAACAGTAAGGGAAGTAAAATTAACTATAAAAATAGCTATCGAGTATGCAGTAACCATGATCACATTATTACTAAATATACAATATTCCGTCTGTTCTTCAGAAATTATTAACTAAATATATTCCCAACGACTATATGCTTCACAAAATCAGTTAATTCTCTAAAAGATTGGTAATTAGCAGTCTTATTCCGGACAGGTTTCAGAAGTTGAACGCTGGTCGATTCCAACCTCTACAAAATTGAAGACACGCTAAGCTAAACAAAGTTTTCTAGCTCAACATCAAGGAAAGCAAGTCTAGATCCAGTGATTCTTGCTTTTATTAAAAGCATTACGAGAGTTTAGAGTTAAATTTTAACTTGATAAAAGATATTATGTGCACTCTCATAAAAATCATTTTGACAATCTGTTTCTAGGACTCAATTTTGATACAGACAAAAACTGCAAGTAAACATTACAAACAGGCACCAACACTCTGAGTATACAACGAAAAGATCTTCACTTTTGGGGCACAATGATTAGATGAGGATGGATTTTATGATTATTTGAACGTATATCATAACCCAAACAAACTCAATATATCTCACTTGAAAGTAGAGTCTGGAGGAGGTAAAATGTAGGCAGACCTTTAGTCTGACTCAAGAAGTGGAAACGTTGTTTCCAAGAAAACATCAGCTTTCAGAAAAGATTTTGAAAGCTTAGCTCCATGCCAAAATTTTGTAAAAAAGGCAGATTTAGAAAAATTGCAAAGAGCCTGAAACAATCAGGAAAAAATTTGAAGGGGAAGAAACTTTTGAAGGTGAAAACAAGAAGATATGTTGAAGTTGAACAAGGACGGCAAAGACTAAGGGCTTGTTTGTTAGCGGCTTAATGAGCTTAATGGGACTCACAGCTTATTCGGCCAGCTATACGTGATTGTTTGGTAGACTTAGGGGTTGTTTGGTTCGTTTTCTATTAAGACCTGTATGGATAAAGGTGTCTATATGATAAAGATAAGTTGTTGTTCGGTTGTTGTGCTGAATATACGGTCTGAATGTCAGAAATGACCATTTTACCCCCGGTCTATATTTTTGTTGAATAAAACAACTATTTGATAAATTTCAATCTAACATCCAATGCTAAGTGACTAGAAAAATAACCAATAACATTAAGCACGCTCATAACTTCTTCTAATCTCAAACCTCGTTGCATATCCAAAACCCATATTTTCTTGAAATCCTCAAATCTCATACCAATTTTGCAATCATGAAGTGCAAGATTTGACATCCAAAGTCAAAAGAACGGCTCCAATTTCTTGGAACGAAAGCAGAAGTAATGCAAAATTGTGAAACATTTCTTACATATTTGTTGTCCAGGGGTCTTGGACTTATGAAACGCGGTCGTCGTCTTGCCGAGACATATCTCTCCCCTCCCTGTCTCTTTGAATTTCAGTAAGGGAGGAGGGTTTTCAGTAACCCTAGAAGAAGAATTCTGCCATTATTGCTTATTCAAGTAGAATAAAGGGTTCATACTCTTAGAATTTCGAAGAAGAGGGAAAAACGAAGATGGGGGACAACACAACAGGCCGGCGGAAAGTGATTGATGGCAGAATCTCCGACGAATTCTCAAGCAATGGCTACAACAGGTGGATTGAGAGAGAGAGAGAGAGCAACAGGTTTATGTGAGGAATAGGAGAGAGCGACAGATCCACTCAGGGAAGAAGAGAAGCCTTCTTTTTTTCCAAGCTCAGTGAGGGAAAAATGCTGACTGAATGCATATGAATCTATTTTGTGGGCTGGGCAAATAAGCCCTTTCCTGGCCCATTAAGCCATTTCCGAACACTTGTGTATAGTTGTGCAAATAAGCCATATAGGCCATACAGCCCACTAAGCCACAACCGAACAGCCCCTTAATGATATAGAAAGTGGCTCAGCAAGCTTTTATGGGGGAGCTTTATGCAGAAACCCAAGTTTTTTTTCCAATTTTGCCCTCCCCGTTAAAAGACACACTCCTTCCATCTATGAAAAGACCCTCCCAAACAAAAATCTTCCCAATCAATACATAAAGATTAATCAACACAAACAACCTTATCCATACAGGACTTCATGAAAAACCAACCAAACAGCCCCTAAGGCCTACATAAAAAGCACACTAGACACTCCAAAGATCTTATGTTGTTAATTGTGGTGCTATAGCGGTTAGCGGTCCTGGGGGAAATAGTGGCATTAACTACCGCAATTGGGCCGTGATTTTGATTTGCAATAGCGGTATGAAAACCGGAATTAAGGCGATTAAGGGATTACGAGCTAGGGCGCCAATGTGGATCATAGATCTCAAATGCTTGAGACTTTTTGAGGTACCCTTTACTCCCCAATGCTAACTTCTACCTCAATCTTCATTATGTTCCCTGTTGAAATTGCACAAAAGGCATTCGCTCTTTGATCAGATGCCGCCCTCCACTAAACAAATTTAAATGCTATATCCATAAAGATAAATGCAAGCACATAATTCAACTCTTTTTAATGTCAATAATGATCCTCTCGTAAGAACTAACTGAATCCCAAACTAATAGTTGGTGCACGAATCTCAAAGCCCACATGTTCGGTAACATGCTTAGAAAATGAAAGAGAACCATAATGTAAGAAGCTATAGTTAAACATGTAGAAAGATGATAATATGGTTGCTCGGAAAGGAACGTACCCTATTTTTAAGAAAATCTTTGCTCTTTATTTGACTTGAAAATAATTCTTCTGAGCATTTCCATGAAGCTGGTGAACCCAAGCTCTAGATCCAAAATATAAACCATAATTAGTACACAACTTCAACAAACAAAACAACACCCCTGAACAAGAATCAAAAATTCAAAAGTAAAATATTTGGAATTGTTGACACATCAGACCATTACCTTCAAGTTTACACCAATAAATACAATTTCTAGTTCCGCTTGTTTTTTTTTGAAGAAAAATCAACTACTAATCTTCTTGACATGCACATTCAGTGTTGTAAAGGGAATGATGACTCGTTAGCAAGTCCAATTGTCAACATGTTACTCACTTAAGTGATAGTATGTTTTCTGCATCAAATGGCATGTCATGAAGGGCCTTTGTGGTAATAGCTTTCGGATGAAAAAAGTTTGGTAGATCTATCATCTAATTTAGGGTATCTCGTATCTTGTAGCTGATATTTCTGATAGTTATATATTTTGCTGCCATTAAGGTCAAAGATGGAGTCGGAGGAATGTTATGGTAAAGCTATCATCTCATCCCACCCATGCATGCATTATGTAGTTTACTAGTTCCCCTTAACAGAATATAAGAGCAGTTAAAACCGTAATTCGATCCCATAAAAATTGTAGCGTTTACCATTATCCGGACAGTGTGAAGAATTAACTGGAACATTTTAATTAGTTAGTTTAAAACTTAAAAGAAGTTCCATATCTCACATAGTCTTAAATACGGCACTTAGAACGAGAGAACATCGTTGTCGTTTGGATTAATAAAAGACTATCACCTTAAAGTAAAATAATTGCATTAATCACACATTGTTGATGGTAATATGCATGTAATCCTTCTTGACACACCCTACACATAGATCTGACTATGAATGGTCTTAGTAAAATCATGCATCTGCATTGTAAAGCGCATATTTGTAAAATAAGTGACTGAAAAAGATACACTTTCTCCACAATACACTATAAAACAAAAATAAGAAAATGGGATGCAATTAAAAGAAAGTAATTGTATATGTAAATTACAAAAATATAATAAAATTTAGTAAAAAAAATTGTGATGCACATGGTGCCTAGAATAATAATTTTACCGAAGCCTCGAACATTCAATATTTAGGTATGATAACATCTAATGAACATACATGAAAGAAACTCAATAGGAAAGATTGATGCATACTTAATGCACTAACACAAACAAATTTCAGAAGGGAGAAACTCAATAAATATAAGTAATACGTTCTGAAGGGTGTGTTTAGTACATGGAACAGGACGTAACAGGACAATAGAAAAACTTGTCCCTCCTATTGGGAAAGAACATGACCTCGGTGAGACAAAAATGCACTTATTTTGTCCGACCAAAGTAGGTGGAACAAAAATCAGGGAGATGGGACAAGATTGGTAAATTATTAAACTATCAATGGCAAATTAAAACACTAAAACCTTCCAAAATTCTTTCACCCTCCTACCTCACTCTCGTTCATCCGGTCGTGCCCATTCACACACCGCATACCAAACGCACCCTAAAGGAAGATTTAAAATAATACAAAACTGGCATGAATTCATAGCATTGCGCTATTAAGGTATAACATCGCAAAGCAAAAGAGAGAGAAGAATAAAAAATACCTAGAAGGTCCACCAGCCACATACAAATGCTTTATCATGAATTCATCTATTGCACTTGCAAAGTCAATAATGCACCTTGCAGACAGAAGAAAGAAGAGCAACGGATTAGAGGGGATGATGAGAGACAACAGCAGCAAAGACGATAATCTAGGCTGCTACGCTTTTCAATCGCCATAGAGGAAAATTGACTACGATTTCAGCAGATTTCTTCAATCTTTCACATATAAGAGTATTTATACACCAGTTTTTGTTTAGTAAGGGGTTGTTTGTTTAAAAAAAAAAAACTCTTAATGGCTCTTAAGTCTAAATTGTTCAGACCTTTTTACATTTAGACTGTTTTTTTTTCAGTTTTCAGAACCTCTTAACTCTTAAATACGTCTGAAATAAGAAGTGGTGACCTAACTTCTTAAAACCTCTTATCACCACCTCCGTTCATATGCTCTTCTTTCTCTCAAGACGCCTCCAGACGTTACAAAAACATAGAGTCTTATTGATTCAAATTTCAGACATCAGCACCACCTCTTATTAATCAGAAGTAAAATAAGACTTCATACCTCTTAAAAAACAAACGGCACCTAAGTCTCCTAATTGACTAATTCCACTTAGAATCAACTAATTCTTCATATCAGAAAGAAAAGAGGGTGATTGGTTGATACCCAAAAAAATAGGAATAGGAATAGTAACGGAAATGTTGGGAAATGGGAAGAAAATTCATAGTGAGTAGTTTTTCATCCCCTCCAATATAGATAGGCCTATTACCCTCAACAAAGATGGAAAGAGAATGCATTTTTATTCTCTCACTCCGTCCTCAAAATCAATCAAACAAGAAATTGAATCTCTCTTTCAATTCCTCTATATCAAACATCCCCTAAGCTAAACAAAATTTTCCTGTTCAACATCAGGGAAAGCAACTCTAGATTCGGTAATTCTTGCCTTTTAAACAAGCAATAAGAAAGTTTACAGAGTCAGAGTTTAACTTGGTAAAAGTAATTATCTGCACGCTAGTCTCATTTAACTATTGAGTATCTTCAACCAATATTTCTTTGGTGGTACAGTGATTTTGAAAATATGTTTCTATGACTCAATTACATTGGCAACCAGAAATCACCATGACTATGGGAACTCGAATGGAAATGGGTATGATTACTTGAAAACGTTTGTATGGTTGATGCATTGGGTTTGGGTCCCCAAAACTGATGTTTGGTTTGTTATCTTACTAGTTACTACTATAGAATATATTTTTGTATAAAAAAAACATAAAATGAGTCAAATCAACAAATATTCGGTCAATTGAAATCAAGTGCTTAGAAAGTCAAGGTTGATCACAGAAAAATGCATACACAAACAACATATCCTCAAAACCACAATCCATTGCCCAAATGATATTCACAAGCTATACAAAAGGATCAAAAACGATGTGGCAGCCAATGTTCCAACTACTTAGCTAAAGCCTCCAGTTATTGTTTATAGGGATTACATATTTTAGCTCCAAATTTAGTTGTTTCGGTAAACTAGCTGGACTAAAATTGTTGATGGACAAAAATAGCACTTCATATATATTTGTTATAATTTTTTTTACTTTCATTGATGCCACAATCAGAGTTCTATAACCAGCCCCAAAAATATAGACTTTGTACAATGGTTATTCAAATAGCCCCAAGTTTTTCCCTTGCAAATTCTTAAGCATGCTGCCAATAATGCTTCGTCTAGTACATCTCGTTGTTGATTGTGCATTAGCCATGATCCCTCGTTTTAATTTTAGATGTCAATTCCGCACTTTCTACACGTAAAAGGAAAGAGTTTTGTTGCAAATCTAATACCATACCATTTCTATTTCTATGTTACTGTGAAGGAGGATCAAAACTCTAAAACAAACTATCACAAACGTGTATAACCAAATCATTTAATACAAAGATATTTCACAGAAGATGACATCAAGAGCATGGGTTCTAAAGGACCACGCTTGCTATATACATAAGAATCAAGAGATGAAAATGGTAACCGCCGGGGGAGGGGTCTGTAATCTCAGTGCACAATTGCAAACAAAAACCTATTTTCCCTATAAGGCTATAACATTAAATTCGATTGCAACCATAAGATATGAACAATTGAACACTATGAACAAATTTACATGCTAAAACCGGATATGTACAATGCACTTACCAGATGAAGTTGCAGTCCGACAATAGAGATATAGGCGGTGTTTTGCAAGCCTTGGAAAGTGAAGTCGAAGAGGGAAAGGGAGTTAGGCGTTTCGCAGGACTTCGAATCGTTTTTGTGACCACTTGAAAGAAACGATCACCTTTGAGATTCACTTCCCCCTGGCTGGTGGTGTTTTTTTAGATTCTTTAATTTTCTGTTTGTTAGAAATTGACCAAAATATCTAAACTTGCTTCAGTTTCTAGCCTACTTTTTTTATCTACTTGGAAGCGTTTACTTCGTAACTTGCAAAATGTACTTTTTATATTAAAATATGATATTTGTGGACCATTTTGCAACCCACCAAGAACATTTCGCAAGTCGACCCCACCATAATCATATTTAATTCGAAAAAGATAAATTTCGCAAGTTGCGAAATGGACACTTGCTAAAACTTGGTTCTTTTCGTTCAATTGGAAAAAAAGAGGGCTAAAACGTGAATAGGAGCGAGTCATTTGCCTATTTTGAGCAACTTCCTTGTTTTTACGTGAACCCGCACAATGCGGTGGAAAATATAAATTTATAATAGATCAAATGAAAACTAATACAACTACTTAAAATGTATTAAACAGAATCTAAATAAATCGTGCTTTTAAACTTCTTCCTAATAGATCCTACATTCTCTAACCACCATCTTTCATCGTCGTAGTCATCATCTTAGTTGCTGTTTTCAAAAAAGTTGACTCTCCCTCAATTCGTTTTAAATTTTTTAAATTAAGTTGTTCGATTTGATTACTAGCTTGAATACAAAAACCAACCATTTTAGTTCAACCAGACTGTATGCATTAATAATATATTAGAATTACTAGTAATCAGTTTCTATTGTCTTAAGGGTCGATGTCGTTTACCAAGACAAATTGTGTAAATGCTAACCTAGTAAAAGTGTTGTATCACGGACCAAAATCTTGCCGAATCCGAGTTTGCTGCTCCAACCATTACCAAACTAATACCTATTATGTTTAGTACTTCAGGTGCTTCTAAGAGTACCTCTCTTAGCTTAACGGGCCGTCATCTCAGTCAATGTCATTGACTGATAAGAGTGGTTTGGTAAACTCTTACACAAGAGCAGAGCCAGGATTATTGCCTATGGTGGTTCTCTCAAATTAAAAGAAGTTGCTGACTTTGTTTAATCTTATCATAGTTAGTTGGCTCCAACTAAACAATTTCAATAATCAACATACGAGAGATTGATTGATTAAACTTAAACACTTTAAAACAAACATGATAAACACAACTTCACTAATCAACACATTCAATAATAAACACAACAATTTCAACAGTCAATGTGATAAGCTTTAACACTTTCAAACAAATATCCAACAATTTATAGATTTCAACATAACATAGCTACTCAATAAGCAATACAGATTACTAGGACGCGAGGATTTCAATAATCTAACATGATGAACCCTAAAAAATTGAAAATGATTGAACCCTGGAAAATTAACTTACCGAGAACGCGAATTTCTGAACACTGATTCCTACAATCGCACTCTGTTTTGGAGTCTGTTGAACGACGTCTACGCACACTCAAATCGAACAAACAAATCGAAAAATTGAAGGGGGGGTTTGAATTTTGATCGATCGATTCTGTATGAGGGCCTGATTGTATTTTGGTTTTTGGGGATGGGCCTACAAATAGAATCTGAACAATATACATTTTGGCCCATATTCTACTGAAAATATCGCAAATAATAAAATAACTAGAAGAGTACAGTCAGATACATGACAATTTTAATGTTTCATTTTATTTTATTTTTGTTTAATTTAGGCTTAATAATATAATATTTTTTATATAAAAAAATTAAGTATTTTGTTAGAATTCAATGATTATCTTATATATTTTAATGACATTTGGAAAAAATAACCAATTACATATTTAATAATATAAGTAAAACAAAATTATAGTAATATAATATATTAATTAATAGCGATACATGGAAAAATCTACATAAAAGGAAGGTCCTGCACATACCAAATTGGTGGGTGTTAGAAGTCTGCAGTAGTAATATGTATGATGTATCTTGTGTTTTAATACTTGTAAATTAAAATATTTTTAAAATCTTGCATAAAATGATGGTACCTTGTGCCTAATGATTTGTATTTAAGAGTTTTATATCCATGCTTTATAATATAGTATAGATATAGATTTTAGGAATAATGATAATTACCCTATTGAATTGGGTGAGATATTTTGTTAAAGGTATGATTATTTGAAGGAAAATCGACTCAAATAGTCTAAACCCCTTCCATTTTTCACCTCCTAGTCATTTCTACCCCTATTTTACAAAAATAGCCCTAGGTCCACCCCTGCAATAGCGGACATAAGTGATGCGTGTCACTCTCTTGTAAACCCGGCGGTTTTTTAAGATTTTTTTGTATTAAATGCGTGTAATCAGTTCCCACATCCCCTACCTACCTTCTCTTCTTTATTAGTATATAATATCTCGGTCCCACCATCTTAAACCCCACATTTTTTTTTGTATTAAATGTATTACGTAGGTCCGCAATTGTGGAGGTGGACCTAGGTTCGCAATTGCAGGGGTGGACCTGCCAGAGGGTGTTATGTCGTGTTGCATTAGGGTTTACGGGAGAGTGACACATGTCATGTAGATCCGCAATTGCAGATGTGGACCTAAGTCCGCAATTGTGGGGTGGACTTAGGGCTATTTTTGTAAAATGGGGGGAGAAATGACTAGGAGATAAAAAGGGGAGGGGAATTAAGCTATTTGAGTCAATTTCCCTTATTTGAATCGCTTAAAAATCTCATTATATTTTTTAATTATAATTAATTTGTAATCTTTTATCTAGTTTTATATGATTCTTTCACTATTTTTAGATATACTTTGGATTTTCTCCAAATTTCACGTGTGATATTCAGAATCAATCTATTATATTTTCTCTATTTTCTGGATCTATATTTTGAATCATGTATGATTAGTTACGTTTAACATATGATTCACTATTTGAATTTTTGTATATATCACATATGATAATATGCGTATGAGTATATATATATCATGAGTGGTAATATGCTCATATGTGATGTATTATCACATGTGATAATATTTGCATTACAATAAGATCTATAAATTTAAATATACATAATCGCATGTAATTAATAAAACTATCAACAATTATGACATATGATTGATACGACCATCATGTGTGAAAAAACCTATAATCAAATTATTACAAGTTTATATTTGTGATGAAATCAGTTTATTTGGGGTTATTAGAAATTGGTTTGGGAAACAAACTCAATCTTAGGGATTATTCATACAATTAGAGATAAATAGATAATGTTATACATAAAATTGACAATCGTACAATTTTTAATTTAATTTAACAATATTTTATATTTATAAGGTATTTGGCTCATAATTTTATCGTTTTCTCGCAAATTAATTTGTTTATTGCATGATCCTCCCTCCAACTTTATATATATATATATATATTGGAAGAATATTTTGCAACCCTGAAAAAGATTGCAACCCTTGCAACCCACATCTTAACCGTTGGATTCATGATCGACGGTTACAATAGATGTGGACCCAATATTTTCAATTAAAAAAAACAAAAAATAAAAATAAAATATCCGCTTATCATTGATCCAATGGTTAAGATGTGGGTTGCAAGATTTACATGGGTTGCAAATTAACCTTGACCTGTATAGGTATATATATATATATATATATATATATATATATGGGTGGGTGGGTGGTTTATTGTGCATACTGATTCATGATCGACGGTTACAATAGATATGGGGCCCAATATTTTTAATTAAAAAAAACAGAAAAATAAAAATAAAATAACCGTCGATCATGAATCCAACGGTTAAAATGTGGGTTGCAAGGGTTGCAACCTTTTTCAGGGTTGCAAAATATCCTTCCACTATATAGGCCAAGGTTAATTTGCAACCCATAACCCACATCTTAACCGTTGGATCAATGATAAGCGGTTATTTTATTTTTATTTTTTTGTTTTTTTTAATTGAAAATATTGGGTCCACATCTATTGTAACCGTCGATCATAAATCCAACGGTTAAGATGTGGGTTGTATAGGTTGTAAGATTTACATGGGTTGTAAATTAAACTACCCCTACATATACATACATACATATATCAACGGGTAACATGTAATAGATAAATAAATTTTGATTATCCATAACCTACATAAATGTCAGATAAACGGGGGTAATAGATAAGTGAATAAATTGATTAAAAGATTTTATTCATGTCCTTATCCAACATGTTGAAACATAATGGATAACGAGTTTACCTTTACATATTGTCAACTCTACTGGCTACGCCAAGGCTCTTACCTAATAAGAGGCAACAAGTGCATCTCTCGTGGTAAAGTCTTTAAAAGACTTTGCCATCAATAAGAAGCTTTTCATTAAACTTTTACTCTATTCAAAGACAAGATTATGTTTTTTTTAAGATTTCCAGTCTAACATAAAATTTGTTGTTTTAATTACCTAAAGAAATAGTAAACACTAAACGGCTTTTGACAAATTTACCATTTGAGATGCTCTAAACAGGTAATGTTATTCAAAGACAAATTTACCATTTGAGATACATCACATCTTATGTACTACATTTAATGTTATTTATTAATCTTTATCTCTAACCACTTTAACTCCCTTAAAACCATTTCTACTTCAACTCCTCTAAAATCACTCTCTGCATAACTAAATGCAGGATAAAAATAAAATTTTAAATATAAAAAATCTAAAATATAATTAAGAAAATATAACAGAATATTTAATGTTTATTTTATAAAAAAAATCATATTATTAAAACTAAAATAAATTACATGATAAAAAAACAAAAAATAAATAAAAATAAATATTAAAATCGTGATGTATCTCTGTAACACCCTTAAATCTGAAGATAACAACTTATTAAAAATTTCTAAATACATCAATAATTACTTTGACTACAGACACAATTTGAGAATTAACCTCAATACACACATTCATCCTATACATATCATCTATGAAGAGGACGGGTGTTACTAAACCCAATAACGGTCACTATCTCCAAATTGCGGAATACTTCACCAGCTACTTACTCTTGTATAAAGCTAAGGCTCAACTCCTCATAGCACTTGTTATAACCGAACCCCCGACAGGAACCTGATGCACATGCCGAAAAATAAAATGTTAGGCTTAACGCCTAGTGAGCTCATGAGTTTTAACATGAATGAATATATCTTTAAAAGAAAGGAATTCAGTTTAAAGCAAGATTCTTCGAAATATTATACTTCATAATGGAAACGACACATTTTCTCATAATATGCACTTTTAAAGACAATGCTCTCAAACACACATTTCTTATAAAACGATGCAACCCGTAACTCACCCAAAACTCGGTCATAGTTCAATACTCAAATTTGTGAAAATGTAAATAATACCTCATATCCCAAAACACCCAAAACTCGGGTGGGACATAATACTCGGCCCTTAAATAACGGAAAACAATCCATATAAATATGATACGCCATTAAAACATGGAAATGAAACTTAATACTCACGCGACCATAAAATGGAATGAAATCCAAATATTAAAGCATGGACGATTAAATATCCAAAATACAGCGGGCCGGCAACGGGGGATACCCGTATCCGTTGAGAGCGGAGGAACACAAAAGTATGTCACTCAAACAACGTTGATCGTATGACACTTCACGACACGCTAGCCCAAGTGCCCCTACGACCTCTTGACAAGTTCACCAAAAGAGACAGTTGACCTTGGTGGCCGTTACAAAGAATTCCACCCCAAAAGGCTCGGCACACCGGGGACTACAACTAAGGAAATCCCCCAAATGACGGAGGTCACAGTACTCACCTCCCAGGCAACACTATCCAGACTCAACCCTCCTAGTGCCTCCTTGTCAAGTTTTGGTCATAAAACATGAGTCCCGAGGTCCAACCCCATACCACCCAATTGACCATCAAATAAGACTGACTTACGTGCCTATGGATCAAATGCAACACAGTCTAAGATTACATGACTACACATGAATGACTTAAGCACTCGAGCCTGTAATTATCAATAATATGCAATAAAATGCATTAAGACGTAAATCACAATTTGGACTCTAAATCGAGCCATTAAAATCGGACAAATGTCCTCAGCACTCTTTTACGTCAACACCGAGCTAAAATGCCCAAAATCCTTTTGACCAACAAATAACGGTTCCCCAAGTAATGAAATGTTTTTAAATGACGTTTATGCAGACACAAACCTCAAAGATATGATTTACCCAACTCGACACGTGTTGGGACCAAGAATCATCCAAATAGTTTATAAACCCGAATATCCCAAAATGTCGTACGTCATAAATCAGACTTCGCTTGTACACAATCACCAAATATGCATAAGTCATGAAATGGACTCCATTTGAACAAAATCGCTAATAATGTGTAAAACATGCTATTTGTTTGTTAAAACATTAAAACTCGAATATGAGCATTTTATGGAATTAAGTAACCCAAGTTTACCAACTATAAAAACTTATAAAAATATTCACACTTTGACAACTACCAAGTAAAATATATTTTTACTTCAAAATACACAAAACTTATCAGCAGTTAACAATTTAAAATAAACATTTTGGCATGTACACCGTTTTCACAAATCAACTTGAACTCACCTCGCTAGATTTAGGCTAAATCTAGATTTCACCCAACTTGAGCTCCTTTGAAGGGCACTTGAATCCTCAAGTCGAAAACTTCCAAAACCTAGATCCATACATTCCAAACCATAAATACCCATATTTAACCATTTAGAAACATTCCCCAAACATTATTTACTAAAATTCCCAACGAGATCAAACCCCTAGTTTCTCCAAAACTATCAAATCCGAGATTTGATAAACCAAACACTAAGGAAACATCAATGGAGCATTTATAATATTAAATCAAGGAAGCTTACCATTTTAGATGATGAGACTTTCCGAGGACACCCATTCCAACTCTTCAACTCGAGCTCCCACACATTGAACTTGATGAGGAAGATGAAGATGGGGGTTTTGTGGTTCAAGATCCCACTAGCTAGATGATGAAGAATCATGTGGTTCAAGGAGGAAAACCCTCAAAATGGGTTAGGGTTCGACTTTGAGGTTTGGGAGAGAAAAGGGAAGGGATTAGAAAATGGAAATGAGGGAAATGGGTGAAAATTCGGGCATTTAAGAGACCAGGGGTCACAGGCGACCTTGCCACGCACTATCGCGGAGATTGTACCGCGGGTGGTACACCCCCGACGATTGTGCCACACGATAGTGACACATGTCACTATCGCGAGTCACAATCACGTCACTCGCACCGAAGTCAGAAAAAGGTCAAAACTCGAGATTCTCGCATGGGTCGACTTAAGGTTCGAAAGCACAAAATTTTCCACCCAACAAGGTAGGTGGAAAATGGAGAAATTACCAACGGAGGACGAAAACTTGCTTACGAAAATCCGGGTGTTACAATCTCGTTGCATTGCGCGAGTACGCTTCTAGTATTTATTAGAAACACAAGATTACTTATTTAAAACAACATCAAATGAGGCTCGCTTCTTTTATGTGATGCATGCAACTTCTTAATCCAAATTGTTTTGTTGCAACAATGATCACGAGCTTGTACTTTCCACAACTATGGGGCTGAATGGTTAAGTGGTCTGAATGATTAAGAGGTTTTTATGGTATAATGTAAAATGAAATATGGTTGTTTGCTAATTGTTCATAATGAAATCAGAGCTCTTAACGGTTAAGGGAGGGTCAGGATACAAAATCATTAAGAGGATTTTGGAACCATTAAGAGACAATTCTTTTTTTTGCCAAACAAGATTTATCTCTTAGCGATTCAGAGGTTGTCTCTTAATGGAACCATTAAGAGGTGAACAAATAGCTCATATATGTTTTTGTGCTAAATCAATTGCTACAAATTTCGGGTTTAAATTTCTCAGCCTTGTATTTTAAGATTTTTTAAATTTATTACACACTACAATAAGCAGGTTAATTAAGGGGTTGTTTGTTAAAAAAAAAAAAACTCTTAATGACTCTTAAGTCTGAATTGTTCAGATTTTTTTACACACCACCTCTTATTAATCATAACTAAAATAAAACTTCAAACTTTAGACTTATTAAAAAACAAACGACGCCTAAGTGCATCGATATATAAGCTTGTTTTGGAATTTAATTAATTAAACATGTTAATGATATATCCATGTTTATAATGTGTGTTTTTGTGTTTTTATTTTTTATTTAATTTTTGTTATCTTTAATCAGGTATCAAATAAGCATTTAACCGAAAAAGATTAAGAACCTGCACGAGAAACTAGATGAGCAAGTGGATACACCGAAATAAATTAGATCACATACAAGTGTGTGTACGCAACCACAAGGGTTGTGACGTACTGGTTAAGGCCCTGAAGGATGTGATGGAATATCCCATCTGTACAGGGTTTGAATCCAGACATACATAACAATTGTGGCCACTTATGTTTAATCTGGGTTGATGTCTTACCGTCATAATTTAGTTGGGTTTTTTTTTTGCCATTTGCTTGTGTTAATAGTGTATTCTGATGCATGGCTATCAAGTTTTTGGGTACTTTCCCCATTAATATCTATCTATATCTATACTATACTATAAAACACGGATAAAAAACTCTTAAATACAAATTATTAGGCACAAGGTACCATAATTTTATGCAAGATTTTAAAAATCTCTTAATTTACAAGTATCAAAACACAAGATACATATTACTACTGCAGACTTCTAACACACCCACCAATTTGGTATGTGCAGTGTATTCCTTTTATGCAGACCTTTCCATGTATCCCTATTAATTAATATATTATATTACTATAATTTTGTTTTAATTATATTATTAAATATTTAATTAGTTATTTTATTCTAGATGTCATTAAAATATATAAGATAATCATTGAATTCTAACAAAATACTTATTTTTTTTATAAAAAAACATTATATTATTAAGCCTAAATTATATAAAAAAACATTATCACTTTCTCAAAACCATCCAAAATCGTACTGTAGATCGACAAAAAAAAAACAAAAAAAAAATGAAACATCAAAATCGTGATGTATCTCGCTGCATTGCGCGAATACGCTTCTAGTATTTACTTAAAAATGGTCTCCTTGTCTCTATTTTCCCCCCTGCCATCTTTGTTTTTATGTTATTGTTTGTTTTCAACTTCATTCTTTTTATTGGACATGTGATATTAGACCAACCAAACTCATTCTTGATGTATTTGGGTCAATAATATACCATTTTTCATCATATCAATAGTTCATCATCCATTATTGCTATCGAGCTTGATCGAGATAGATGACACTTTAAAAGATTGTCGTTGTTCTACGTTTATTTTATGGTTTCGTTTCTTCAACGTTGACCAACTTTACTTTTATGAATAGGGTTGGGTTCGTGCGACTAGCATATTTTTGTGAGACTCGGAGACCATAAAATTAACACCAAACCTTTACAGCAAAAACATTGTAAAGATCTACCACGACATTGGTGCTAACCGTGTTAACCAATCTGGATCGTTGGTTATTTAGATCAATGGTTCACAATTAATTAGAATTTTAATTAAAATAAAATATAAAAAACGGTTTATAAAAATAAAATGCATGTATACACAGGGGTATTTCGGTCAAAATACATTTCCTTTTAATTTGGTAACATACGCCTACCAGATCAAAACCCCAAATAATTAGGGATTTGATCCCACAAAGTCGATTTATCCATTAATCTCATTCGCTTGCAGGATTCAACAAACATCCTGCAAAATTGTTTATACAAAAAATTGTTGATTAATTTCTTCATGAAAACGAAAGTGTGAGATGAATTTGTTATCACCTTCTTTATCTTCATATGTTGGAACATATTCTGTAACACCCTAAAAATTTGAATAAAATAAAATTCGGAAGTTAGGCAATATGACATTTGTATTTGATATAAACCTCCCAAAAAGGGGAAAATACCAAGCCTTTACAAAAACTTGAGAACGAATATGGAAATCAACAACAAACTAATCTAAACACGACTATCTAGATTACATCGGTTGTCAACCCAAAATCACCAAAAGAGAGGACTTAAACAAATGTCGAACATCAAATACTAGTCATCTAAAAAATGTCTCTAAGACCATGCTCGTCACTCACGACCTTGGCAACCCACCGCTAAGGGAACATGTTATACATATCATCTAAGAAAAAGTGTTAGGCTTAAAGCCTAGTGAGAACATACAATTTATAATTTCAAAAGATAAAAACAATTGTATCGAAAGTAAATCTTTTCAAGAAAGTTTACTTTACAGTTGAAACCTTTGTCACATAAGGACCGTTCGGTCCGAAAATTCATCTTGCGATGACGGAGGATACCCGATTTACCAAGGATTGTGGCGGAACACAAAAGTAGGCCACAATCCGAGTTGTGAGCTAAATACTTGGAATCCATGGCCACACACAACTTCGGTCCGTACTAAGATGTGAGGGAGGGCCCCCGAGGAAACCAAGTCATACTCATTCACTAGGACTACATTATGATTCATGGCTAGTAACCGATCTCACATAACCGTACCAAAGGCCCCTGAGGGTCAAATGCATCCATAGCTACAAAAGGGGGAATAGACATCCCAATAATATAAGCCGACTCAATACATAGGGATCCACTAGTAATAGTCTAGACTTGTCACAATTTCATTTGTGACTAACCAAAGCTAAACATATAGCTTTCAATAACATTTATTTTTCAAAAATGTAAATCCAAGTTTAATTGTTGATAAGAATGAAAATCATGAAATGAGTTTATATACATTCTTTCAAGTAACTCACATAAATGTGCAAGTGAAACATCATTTTACTTCAAATAAGATGGAACCCTTTGTTCTTGTTGAAAATGATTGGGGAACCCTAAAATCTCCCAAAACTCAAGTTAGGTCAAAATGTAGAACACTTAAATCCAAAACCAAGGAGATATATAGGAGTTCAAAATGTAATATTTGACATGTATAAAGTTTAGAAAATGGTAGTAGGAACTCACCAAGTAGGTTTTAGAATAAACCCTAAAATCTAGATTCCAACCCTTTTGGAGAAGATGAAGATGGAGATGGTGGTGAAGCTTCCAAACCGAAACCTTGGATGATGCTCTTAACTCTAGCAATCAATGGAATGAATGGTGGTTGGACCAAACCCTAAGATGAAGTAAATGAAGAGGGAGAAGGTTGGGAGAGAAACTTAAAAGGAAAGAAAGGGTGAAATGAGAAATAAATGAATTTTGGGGAAAAACTCACTTTAATCCGTTCAGGGCCTCCGCACGATTCATGGCGCAGACCAAGCCGCGCGGCCACTGGATCCGCGAATAAACAGACCCCCGCACGGGCCAAGCCGCACGGCCACTCGCGCGGGCCACTGCTTCCGATATTCTTCAAATCTGGCCAAACCAAAATTCGGGGTGTCAAATATTCCAAACCGTTCACATGATCCATCAGCTTCCTCTCGTTCAATACATTTCCTATTTATGGCGTTTCAATTCATCGCTCTCACATTGATCATCACCTAGCTCCGACGGCTCTGCATCTTACGGTATGTTTTAAAAAAATAAGAACATATCCAAATTTTGTAAATGATTTTTTCTTTACCTCATTCTTCAAAACATTTTCTAAAATGAAGAAAAAAAGGAGGGAGAAGGTCAATTTTTCCAAATTTGAAAACTCTTCAAATATAATTATTTAGAAAAGAGAAGTGATTTTCTATAATTATTTAGAACAGTTAATCGGTGATGGTGGAATTCCAGTAAAAGCTTCAAATATAGAGAAGTGATTTTCTATAATTATTTAGAACGGTTAATCTATGCATATATGCAGTCTGTGCATATATGCATATGCAACCTGTGCATATATACAATTCGATGTAAATGGTATATTCATATATGCAGTTTGTGCATATATGCAATCTGTGCATGTAACACCCTCAAATTTGGAAAGAACGACTAATTAAAAAACTTTCAAAAATACCTTAAAGGATAATAAAGTCTCTTACTAAAAGTCCATAATTGAAATACAATTATAGGTTGAACCATCAACAAATAATTAAAGTCTTACATAAAGACCAACTAAAGTCGAGTGTTACTATAACCCAATAACAATCGCTATCTCCAAATATAAATGCGGAATACTTCATCAAGCTAACCACCTCTTCGAGCACACAACTAGCACTCATCGCTTCACAGTGTCCCTAAAACTATTCCCAACCGGAACCTGTTGCACATGCCGACAAATAAAAGGGTTAGGCTAACGTCTAGTGAGTTCAAGAATTTTATATCATAATTATACAAGAAAACGTAAAACGGAAGCATTGTAACTTATAATCATGATCCTTTAAAATGATTTATTTTAAAATAAGAGAACAACTCATTCTCCAATAATATGCATTTTATAGATGGACGTCTCAACGCTAAAACATTCTATCATGAATTAATGCAACCCGACGCTTACTCAAGACGAGGATAATGGTAATGCTCAAATAATGACATTCGAATAACTTTATAAAACAAACGACCGAAAATATGAGTAAACTCAACTCTCCAAGATTGTAGCATAAGGGAGATAACCCAAACTCAAAGCGTCACTGAAAACAAGGATAAAACTAAATACCCCAAAACAACACCTCTCGGTGACGGGGGACACAAAAGCAAAAGCAAAAGCAACCCACATTCCAAGTTATTGATCTCACCATACTAGGATCAAGGCCGTGAACACGCCGACTCAAATAAAGATGTGGGGGGATGGCACCCAATGATCCTAGTCATACTCATTCACTAGGATTTACATTTATGACCCACGGCTAGTAACCGGTCCCACATAACCGTACCAAGTTGCCCTCTAGGGTCCAATGTCTCAACTAGCTACATACGAAAGTTACCCCCAAATAATAAATCAACTAAATACCTATGGATCCAATAGTAATAGTCTAGACTCGTTACAATACACTTGTGATAAACTATAATCAAACATATAGTTCATATTGCCATATAGTTCCCAAATCACATTTTGATGGTTAGCTGCTGATAAGAATGAAAATCATAAAATGAGACTATATACATTCTTTCGTGTACCTCACATAAATGTGCAAGTAATAATTTATAAAACATCCCCTTTCATGAATGATGCATAAACCCGACAAACACTTAAAAGTGTATTTTCGACCAAAGACCCATTTATGCAATAAATCATCAAAACTCATTCATTTATGACACATTTATCGAAATGCCCAAAAATCCCAAATGTGGGTGTTTCACAAAGTTCAACAGGCTAAACACTTCAAATAATCAAAATTTACCAAATAACTCAACAATTGATAATTTCATGTAAAACACATAAATGCTTTAAAATATACATTTTGGCATGTATAACGTTTTCACAAATCAACTTGAACTTACCTTGCTAGGTTAAGTTAAACCTAAGTTTCAATCCCCAACCATTGGCCTCCAAAAGCATAGATCCCACCCATAGCTTTCCGAAGGCATCAATTCCAACTCTTCAACTCAAGTTTCCAAGACCTAGATCCACACATTTTCGACCATAAATAAGCATATTCAACCATATAAAATCGTTCCCCAACCTTTTACATGAAGATCTCATTCAAACCCAAAATACCCTAATTTCCATAGATGAAAGATTAGAAGCTTACCTTAGCCCATAACTTGAATCCACCACCAACACACCTCTTAGGTTACCAAAATAAACCACAAGCTCCCTAAATCTTCAAATGATGGAGATGGTTGGATGAAACCCCAAGAATTTGGGGAGGAAGATGAAGATGAATGTTCTATGGTTCTTGTTCCCAACTTGCTAGATGCAAGAGAACTACATGGTTTTAGGAGAGAAAGACTCCAAAATAGGTTAGGGTTTGTTTGGGGAGTATGGGGGTCGATTTGGGAGAGATAAGGGGGGAGGGATTTAGGGTTTGTGTGAGAAATGAGGGTCATGGCCGGATCACTTCTTTTAAATAAGGTACAGTGATCGTGCGCGGATGGCGGCGAGTAACTACCCGCGCGGAGAGCCGCGCGGACCACTGAAGCCGCGAGGAGACAGAGTATCGTGCGGTTCGTGGCGCGACTCAACTCGCGCAGAGAGTCGCGCGAGGCACTGTTGGTGTTTTCTTTCGCTTCTCTTCGGCCAACGATTTCGGGGTGTTACAGTGCATATATGCAGTTCGATGTAAATGCATATGAAATAGTATATTCATATATTCACAGTTCAATGTAAATGGTTGTGGATTAAGAAAGATATGATTTGCTTAAAAAAGGTAAAAGATAACTTCCAAATTAATTACATGCAAATCAAAGTTTAATTTTAAATTATTACATTTTATATTTAGATAACTATCATATTAAAAAACTCCTTGAAATATGGAAACATTTTAAATGGCCGAAAATTATAAAATTCCCATAATACCCTTGGCGATTTAATATAATTGATCGACTTACATAAACTCTATAAAGCTTCTGATTGGTCGAAAATTGATTAGCACGGTTAACACTAATGTCGTGGTTAGCAAATGAAGTGGACCCTAGCAAATAAATGGGGCTATATATATATAAATTAATTATAAGTTATAATTTTATTTTTTATAGTGAAATTGTTTAAACAATATTTTAGGAGCAATATACTTTTACAATTGTTTGTCCAGTCCAGTCTAATTCTATAAATGATTTTTCTTATTATTTTCCACCACTTAAATAAATTATTATTATTTTATATAAAATATTTTAAATGTGTATTGAGATTATAAAATCATATAATGTCTCAATAATATAATTAACATTCAAATCTTCAAAATAGATAATCTCTTGTTGGGTTGATTACAATTTTTTTTAAAGATTTATGTTTTTGATTCTTTATTTTAAAAATAATATAAACAATACATTGTAGATGCTCTAAGGTGTTTACATGATTCTTAAAAAAAAACTATTTACCGGATATAATAATGGCTTAAAATAAAATTCGTTTCCAACAATAAAAAGTAATATTTTAAAAGTTGGTTTTCTAAAATAAAAATTGAAAAAATTGATATTATTTTTTGAACAATATTTATATTTAATATGACGTTGACTTTTCAGTGTAAAATGGAACCGGCATTTTCCTAAAGAATGGTGGTAATTGTTAAGTATGATATATCTCTTTTGGTATCAGATATGAAAGTCTTTTTTCTTTTTTTTAACCGTGGATTTTTGGGTCATTTTACACGTACCGACTATTAAAATATTTATATTTGTTTTTACATATTTAATATTGTTTGCTTTTATTAGTTAAATTGTTTCTACAAAATTTTATAAGATGATATTTAAGTCACTTTTTAAGTATTTTTTTTACATTAAAGTGGAGAATATATAATAAGAGACTCAACCAGAGATCGGTTTAGAATTGCTTAGGACCATCGTATCTATATCAATTGTATATATGAAAAAGTGTATTTGCAGTATTTGTATTTTTGAGAGCGAAGGGAAAGAAAAGAAATTAAAGGGAATGAAAGAAAATAAAGTTTCATATTATAGAGCAGGTGGGAAAAAAATGTCATTTTCACAGATACATCTTTATTTATTTTACAACATACTGTAGTTGATGAATATATATATATAGGGGGTCTTTCAGTATTTTGTGGTAATCATGAGATCCAATCTCATCCATCCATTTAATTAATCAATGGTATAAAATAACTAATATAAATAATAATTAAAAAACGGATTTAATGCAACTAAATTACGAAAAAAGGGTAAAATTGTCAAAAAAACATTAAATTCAGTGTGATCTAATTTAGGTGTGTTCCGATAATTTTGGGTGTGATATAAGTTAGCGCTTACCGGATTTAATGCAACTAAATTAGGAAAAATGGGTGTGATACACTGTGATCATCTTGCAAAACCTTATATCCTTCATGATAGAATGATGAGATTATTGTTGCTAATTCCGTAGGTGGTGATACACTGTGATCAGTGTCTCATGGTACATATGTCTCATGGTACATATGAGATTAAGATGTTAGATTATCATATATATGCCAAATCACAATGTAACACATTGGCACATGAGATTCAGATGATGTTATATTATCACAATGTAACACAATGTCACATGGTCCATATGAATATTATCCCAAAATCAATTTGTTGAGATAATAAAGGAAACGTAATATTTGATTGATGAGACTTTGATTTTTTTCAGTTACAAAAAAAATGTTGTATTAATTAATTTATCAAATTACTAATATATCATCTCCTATTAATTAAATAAAAAAAATAAATAAATTAAAATGATTGGATGAGATTGGATCTCATAGTTACCACAATCTAATAGGGTCTCATTTGATTAGGTCCCTATATATATATATAGATAGAGAGAGAGGTTCAAGGAAAAACCTCAAAAAAATGAAAAACTGAAGAATATCTTGACATCCCTTGATCTGGACGATATGCATTTGTGTATATAAGTAAATTAAGTTGTATTTTGGTTTTTATACACGTGTACATGTTACAAAGTACTTATATGCACAAGTACATATCGTCCAAATAAAATGCTATCAGAATGTTTCACAATTTTCTCTTTTTTCAGGTTTCACTAAACTTGACCCTATATATATAATGTTATAAACTTTTTTAATTATTTTATTTCCTTTCATTCATCATCCTTCCATATTTGGAAGGAAAATGGGATAACTATGAAATGAGGTTTTCAAATACTAAATTATTTTAAATTTATCTTGTAGCATTTATAATTTATATTTAATGTTATATAAATTATATAGTTGAAAAATTAAGAACTTTTAAGGAAAAAACATAAATACTGTACTAGAAGCGTACTCGCACAATGCAACGAGATACATCACGATTTTAACGTTTCATTTTATTTTTTGTTTTTTTGTCGATTTACAGTACGATTTTGGATGGTTTTAAGAAAGTGATAATGTTTTTTTTTTTTTTATAAATTTGTTTAATTTATGCTTAATAATATAACGTTTTTATATAAAAAAATTAAATATTTTGTTAGAATTCAATGATTATTTTATATATTTTAATGACATCTAGAAAAAATAACCAATTACATATTTAATAATTAATATAATCAAAACAAATTTATAGTAAAATAATATATTAATTAATAGTGATATATGGAAAGATATGCATAAAAGAAATGTTATGCACATACCAAATTGGTGGGTGTTAGAAGCCTGCAGTAGTAATATGTATCATGTGCTTTGATACTTGTAAATTAAGAGATTTTTAAAATATTGCATAAAATGATGGTATCTTGTGCCTAATAATTTGTATTTAAGAGTTTTTTATCCGTGCTTTATAATATAGTATAGATAATATAATATTAACAATATCAATATTTATTTATTTTTAAATAAAAATCAAATTTAAAATTTAAAAAATACAGAAAAATATAGAAAATATTTGTAACATATCTTTTTTATTTATAAAAATGATTCAAATAATATATAAAAATAAAAATACTCTTTCACAAAATCTTACACCAAAATATGCTCACGACAATGACTGTGTAGAAAAACCCTTCAGACACGCTTGTCAATAAGACATGTTTATTACTAGGCCTCTTTGATCCAAATACAATCTTCAATCTTTTTTATTTTATTTTATTTTCATATTCTCATAAATTTCATCCAAATTCTCTCGAATCCCTTTCTGGGATTTTTTCAAACCCTATAAAAGTTCCCAGCTTTCTTCAAAAAAGAACCAAAATTTCTTCAAAAAAACAGAATCAAGATTTCTTTAGGTTCATCCCTCTCTGGGTTTTCTTCAAACCTCATAAAAGTTGCCAGCTTTCTTCAAAAAGTTCAAGATTTCTTCAAAAATATTCAAGATTTCTTAAAAAAGATTCAAGATTTCTTTAGGGTAAAACCTCCTTTTCAATCTTTCTTTCTTGATCCACAACAATGGGTGGCTGTTTCAGCAAGAAGAATCACCAAAACCCAAATTCCAATGGCTTTAGATCTTCAAAACATCAAAATTACCACCAAGTTTCTGAAAATCACCAAAACCCCACTTCAAACCACACCCAACCCCATCAAGAAACCCCCCACCGCCCACCACCGCCGCCGCCGGCGGCGGCCCCCCCACCTCCAAACCCATCACCACCACCACCACCACCAAACCCTAAACCCACCCAACCCTCAAACCCTAACACCATTTTGGGAAAACCATTTGAAGACATAAGAAGACACTACAATCTTGGAAAAGAATTGGGCAGAGGTCAATTTGGGGTAACTTATCTTTGCACTGAAAATTCAACTGGCCTTACTTATGCTTGTAAATCAATCTTGAAAAGAAAGCTTATAAGCAAGAATGATAAAGAGGATATCAAGAGGGAGATTCAGATTATGCAACATTTAAGTGGTCAACCAAACATTGTTGAGTTTAAGGGGACTTATGAGGACAGACAATCTGTTCATCTTGTGATGGAGCTTTGTGCCGGTGGCGAGCTTTTCGATCGGATCATAGCGCAGGGACATTACACCGAGAAGGCCGCGGCCGATATTTGTAGGCAGATTGTGAATGTGGTTCATGTGTGTCATTTTATGGGTGTGATGCATAGGGATCTAAAGCCTGAGAATTTTTTGCTTTCGAGCAAAGAGGAGAATTCGAAGTTGAAAGCAACGGATTTCGGGTTATCGGTGTTTATCGAAGAAGGTATAACTTTTCTTTTATGGTTGTTATATGTCAAAATCATAAATTTTGTTACAAGTAATTGCCTTTTAGGTAGTTTTTTTTATATGCTTAATTTGACAATCTTGTGTCGTTGAGATCAACCGAAGGATCGTGTTTCTTGATAGTTTAAAGGTTATGGTAGCTCATGAGCACTGAACACGAACAACGACACTAAACCAAACCGACCCGGTATTTCCCACTCTAAAGTAGGATATGGGGGTTATATTTCACTCTAAAGTAGGGTATTTGAAAGTAGGGTATAGGGGTTATGGATGGGTCGGGTTCAGGGGAAAACCTCAAAAAAACCGGAAAACTGATAACACTTTGGTAGTCCTTCATCTGGACGGTATGCATTTGTGCATACAAGTAATTTGTAACATGCACACGTGCATATGCACAAGTGCATAATGCACACGTGCATAAAAACCAAAAACAACTTAATTTACTTGTATGCATAAGTGCATACCGTCTAGATCAAGGGCTACCAGGGTGTTCCTCAGTTTTTCATTTTTTTGTGGTTTTCCCTTGAACCACCCTCTAGGGTTATATCCCAATATAAAGTAGGGCATTGGGGTTTTATCCCACTCTAAAGTAGGTATTTGGGGTTATATCCCACTTTAAAGTAGGGTATTGGGGTTATATTCCAGTCTAAAGTAGGGTCTGCGGCGGGATGTACACAAACGTGTTCTCTACCCCAGAGAGTAGAGCGACTGTATCTGTGAAGGCCGAGCAGTGCAAGAGTGTGAGCAAGAACAAGAAGAAACATAGGGTGGAGTTCACTTGTGACTTATGCATCTATATATCTTTGATCATCGACAACTCCTCTTCATTGATGAATTTGGTAGTTTCTTGATAGTTCAAAGTTTATGGTAGTCCATGAGCGCTAAACAACGACACTAAACCAAACCAAACTGATCAAGTATATCCCACTCTAAAGCAGTGTAAGATGTATGCATACATGTCCTCTACCCCAATGAGTAGAGATGGTTGTTTCTGTGAAGACCCCCGAATGATAGTGTCCACATAAGTGGACCCCGTTTGTGATATACGCATCGATCTTTCACTAATCATTGACAACCCTTTTTTCTTGATGAATTTGGTATCTAGTAGAACAATATCAAATTGGCTAATTTATTTGTACATTTCTTATCCCATTTAGTGTGGATTGTGAATTGTGGGTGGCTTATAAGCCATTTGTCGAGATTGCATACATCCCACCCCAGACCCTGTTCTCGAGCGGGATATACTGGTATCGTTTGGTTTGGTTAATTGAAATGAAACCCTTTTCATGATTCGTTTTATTCTTGGTATGGACTCCAAATTTTTATGCTTTTCACGATCAACGCCACCAATAAGGTGCACGAACGACAATGGACAAAATCGGTAATCTTAACTTGATAACTTGCCAAAAAAAGAAAAGGTTGTACTTCCACTCGACTTTCCAAAATAGAAATTTTTAAAAAATTTCGTCGAAAATTCTTGTCAGGGAAGGTGCACCGTGACATAGTCGGTAGCGCATACTACGTTGCTCCGGAGGTACTGAGACGGAGTTACGGGAAGGAAGTAGATATTTGGAGTGCAGGGGTAATGCTGTACATTCTACTAAGCGGTGTGCCTCCGTTTTGGGCAGGTAAGAGAAATAATGTAACGTTTTTTTCTCCGATTTCCCATTTCAATGAATAATAAACGTCTTTTCTTTATATGCATGCAGAGACCGAAAAGGGTATATTTGATGCCATACTAGAGGGCGTTATCGACTTTGACACCGAACCGTGGCCCTCGATATCAAGGAGTGCAAAAGATCTTGTTCGTAAAATGTTAACGCAGGACCCAAAAAAGAGAATTACTTCGGCCCAAGTACTTGGTATCGATTATTTAATTTCTTCTTTTACGTGCATTTTAGTATATGAGTTAACTTTCAACTTTTGCATCATTAATGATTAAAAATTTTTATGGACCACGATCAACGCCATCGATAAGACGTGATAACGACAATAGCCAAATCGGTAATTCTACCCAAAAAAGGAAAGCTGCACTTTCATGTGACTTTCCATAATAGAAATCGTTAAGATTTTCACGGGATAGAGGGAGTCGTCGTCCCCCCCCCCCCCCCCCCCCCCCCGTGCGTGCGTGCGCGGAAATAGAAATTGTTAAAAAAAATCGAATTAGGAAAAGAAACGAGTAGCGGAAAAAATGTTATTTGATTTATTCATGTGCATTGCATTTATTCATTTATTATCTATCAGCTATATGACCTATATATAATATACTCCTTTTGTCCCAAAATAAATTTCCACTTTTTTGAAAGTAAATGCCTATTTTCCAGTTCTACCCTTACTTACGAGACGGAGAAAGTCATTACTTAAGGGTAAAATTGTCATTTTGTTAAATAAAGAAAATGTAAAAATTACACATTTCTAAAACCGTGTGTGTTTTTTTCATTTGTGGACGTTTATTTTGGTACAGAGGGAGTATATTTTATCTAAAAATACCTCAGTAACGACCCCCTCGTGGGATATACTGGGTTCGTTTGGTTTTAAACATGTTTATGTCGATATTTCATAATGGAAACTGATTAGCAAAGATGTAACGTTCGATGCAAATTTGAACACCCCGAAAAGGAAAACCGTTGGATTGTTTCCGGGATGGTGTTCATGTAGCATGCAATTATGCGATTAAGCTTCTTATGTAACGTGTCGGTTTTCTTTTCTTATTTAGAGCATCCGTGGCTGAGAGAAGGTGGAGAAGCGTTAGACAAGCCGATAGATAGTGCGGTGCTGTCCAGAATGAAGCAATTTAGAGCGATGAATAAGCTCAAGAAACTCGCTTTGAAAGTAAAGCTTCGAACTTTCTAAAGGAAATAAATATATAAACCTCGCGAGTGAAAAGTTATCATTACGGGTTTTGAATATACTGATTCCGTCCTAAAAGAAATGTCCACATTTCTATTTCAGTTTGTCCCAAAATAAATGTTCACTTTTAAAAGTAAATGTCCACTTTCCAATTTTACCCTTAATTATAAGATGGAAAATTTTGTTACTCCCTTCCCTTATTAAGGGTAAAATTGTCATTTAGTTGATTAAAAAGCGTAATAATTACACATTTTATAAAACTGTGTGCCTTTTTCGTTGTGAACATTTCTTTTGGGATGGAAGGAGTACACATAATAGCCCTTTTTGCAAGCAGGGGTCTTTATGGAAATAACCGCTCCTGGACCCCACCTCTCAGTAGAGAATTAGAGATGCACAAAAAAGCCCAAACCTGGCCCCGACCCGGAAAATCTTGGGCCTAGATCATGCCGACCTTTTTCAAGGTTCGGTTAAAAGCCCGGCCCGAAAACCCCTATTGGGCCCTCTTTCGACTCCAAAACCCGAGTTTTTTTGGTTTAATGAAAACGGGTTTGGAAGGTGTGGGCCCAGGCCCGAAAAAGTCTGGGCCTTTTGGTTTGGTTTATATGGATAATGCTTTTTGAACTTGCTATCTAATCTTGCTTCGATTTTATTGAAAAAAACTTTAAAAATGTCCTCAGGTCATTGCCGAAAGTATGTCGGAAGAAGAAATTAAGGGTCTCAAAGCAATGTTCGTGAACATGGACACTGATAAGAGCGGTTCGATCACTTACGAGGAACTCAAGACGGGACTTGCGAGGCTCGGTTCTAAGCTTTCAGAAGCCGAAGTTAAGCAACTCATGGAAGCCGTAAGTTCTTTGTGTGTTCGTGTGTGCTTTACTACCTTCCGTCCCGAAATAAATGTCCACAATGAAAAAGACACGATTTAGAAAATGTGTAGTTATTACAATTTGTAATTAAGTAAATGACAATTTTACCCTTGATAACAGAGAGAGTAATGAAAAGGGTAGAATTGGAAAGTATACAATTAAGACACATAGTTTTAGAAATGTATAGTTCTTACAATTTGTAATTAACTAAATGACAGTTTTACCCTTGATGATAGAGGGAGTAATGAAAATTTCCATCTCACAATTAAGGGTAGAATTGGAAAGTATACACTTAAGACACACAGTTTTAGAAATGTATAGTTATTACAATTTGTAATTAACTAAATGACAATTTTACCTTGATAATAGAGGGAGTAATGAAATTTTCCATGTCACAATTAAGGGTAGAAGTAGAAAGTATACACTTATTACATGTCCACAACGAAAAAAGGCACACAAAATTAGAATTGTGTAATTAGTACACTTTGTAATTAACTAAATGGCAATTTTACCCCTAATAATCGAGGGAGTAATGAATTTCTCCACCTCAAATTCAAGGGTATAATTGGAAAACAAACACTTTTGAAAATGGACACTTGTTTTGAGACAAACTAGAATAGAAATGTGGACTCTTGTTTTGGGACGGAGGCGGTATATATCTTTTACCTCCTGTATAATTTAATGTTGTTTGACGTTTCAGGCTGACGTGGACGGAAACGGAACGATTGACTACATCGAGTTTATAACCGCTACTATGCATAGGCATAGACTCGAAAGAGACGAGCATCTATACAAAGCATTCTGCCATTTCGACACCGATAATAGCGGGTTGGTTCCATGAAAATTGCAACAATTTCGAGTTGGTCTCATGAAAATTATTATCATTCCTCTGTCCCAAAATAAATGTCAACGTTGCTTTTTTAGCCTGTTCCAAAATAAGTGTCCACTTTCAAAACTGGGCGCCTATTTTCCGATTTTACCCTTAATTATGCGATGGAGAAATTCAGTACTCCCTTTGTTATCAAGGGTAAAATTGTCATTTGGTTGATTAAAAATTTAGCGGTTTTGTTGATGTTGCAGGTATATCACCATGGATGAACTCGAAAAAGCCATGAAAGAATACGGCATGGGTGATGAAGCTACTATCAAGGACATCATTTCCGAAGTCGATACTGATAATGTAAGTCATCGTTTACGTTACCTCGTAGGGACAAGATACATACCATCAAACCTATATATATAGGAACCTTCTGTCTCTCTATAAGCGTTTTAAAAATGAAAAACCGAGGAACACCTGGGGTAACCGTTCATCTGGACGGTATGCACATGTGCATACAAGTCATTGAAGTTGTTTTTTGGTTTTTATGTTGTGCACGTGCAACAAATTGCTTACAAATTACTTGTATGCACATGTGCATACCATCCAGATGAACGGTTACCAGGGTGTTTCACAGTTTTTTATTTTTTTTACGGTGTTTCACAGTTTTTCATTTTTTTACGGTTTTCCCATGAACCTGACTTAGGGACTCGACGCACTCTTTCGTCTCTGTTCTTGGGGGCAACGTCTAGCCCTCCGGGGGAATGTTGAAGTCCCACAATCAGCTAGACACAGACCATCAAATCTGTATATATGAAATTTAAAGGGGTTTCTCACATATTTAAACATTATAATAATTAGAAAACGGTTGGTTTGCAACGGAAAACCAAGTGAAATGGTTCAAAAAATCCGATCACTCTAAACAAACGCCTTTAAGACTGCAAGGGTGTGTTTGATACACAAGACATGACTGAGTGGGACAAAAATGCGTTTTTTTTAATACAAGATTGGGAAATTACCAAACTACCCCTGTCAGATTAAAACCGTAAATCCTTGCACAATTCTTTCGACCAACCTACCTCACTCTCGCCCGTCCAGTCCGCACCCTTAGGAAACCGTGTCGTGGCCAAATGATAGGTCGGCTCGAGCCGTGGTGCACCGTGTGGTTAACCGTTGGTACTCATGGTTTTATAATCTAATAGGATGGAAGAATCAACTATGAGGAGTTCTGCACCATGATGAGGAGTGGAACCGCACATCAAGCCAAGCTCTTTTGATGGTTTTCGTAGAAAACGAGATCTCGATGTGGGTTCAAACTAGCTCGTGCGTTTGTCGTGCATCGTGGCATTATTACGCTCTCGGGGTTATGTAGATGAGGCCTTTTTTTTGTGTATCTTTTTGGATTATTCTGTTTTTGGTTGTTTTTGTTTTCTTTCGGTATGTAACTGATTAAATTATAAATGCTTGTTTGATCGTTCGGTTTATAAGGTTTGTAATATGTTATCGTTACTCTTTTTAAGTTCGAATCTTGTACTAGTATGTATGCACTAATGTGAAGAAATATGATTTTAGTAGCCACGTTAATCTCGTTTTTGTTTCTACGTATATTAGGGGTCGTTCGGTTGTGACTCAATGGACTGAACAGGGTCTATGGCTTATTTCGTAAGCGATGTTCGGTTAAGCCAATAGGGTATATGGCTTATTTTCTAAGCCGTACAAAGATGTATGGTTGTGGCTTAATGGACTGAACAGGGTCTATGGCTTATTTGGTAAGCTGTATAAAGGTGTTTGATTGTGGATTAGTGGACCGAATAAGGTCTATGCTTACATACACGTGTTCAGTTGCGGCTTAATGGCTTGGTCAGGAGCTTATTTGTGTTCAGTTGCGTCTTAATGGCTCAGTCAGGAGCTTATTAATTTCTCAGATATCAGAATTACTATATGCATTTTCGATATATCTTCAATTTTCAGCCCACTCAATAAAAGAACTTCATTGTTGAGATATTATGTACAAAGAAGGTATTGATTAATAAATGCAAACAATTAAATTCATATAGACAATTTAATCCATATATAACTTAATGAAAAGACAATTGAACAACCCTAGTTTGTTGAAATAGCTGTAAAACTATGCCTGTGTGTCGGTGTGTGTGTAGTATACTAGTTGAGTATCCATGCAATGTAGTTAGGGACGTTCCAATCTTTTTGAAGACTCAGTTACACCTAAAACTTTTGATTACAATGCAAAATGAGATGACAAAGATACATATATACAAATTATAGAGGTGATAATGAGGCTTATTATTTTTGTCTTTTGATAGCAATTAGAGATGCACTAAAAGTAAACTATAGTTTTGCATTCATTGATTAAAGGCATTAAACAATGTAAAATTGAGCCCAAATTTTTGAGGACCCTGCTGGCTGCTCATAATCACACATTAACATGGTAAAGAATGACCCTGAATGTAGTGATATGCAAATTTTTATATTAAATTGAAATGAAAAATTAATACAATTTCTTCATAAAAAAAGAAAATCTATCTATCTATCTATATATGTAGGGGTGGGTTCAAATGAAACTCATCTTTCATTGTGCACATGAGAACAAATCTTAACCATTGATCAAAACTTAAAAAACTAATCAATGGTTAATACATAATAAGGTTAATTGGGAAGTGATTAAGGACAAAATTGTAATTTTGAATCAACGGCTACCTTCTTTGACTTTTTATTTTTATTTTTAATTAAAAAAAATTTACCCCCTTAGAACTTTGAAATAATTTATCTTAAAAATTACTAATATTTTAATCAAACAAATTACATAAAAAAAACGAGAATTTCGTGCTCTTCGATATGACATCCATCTCGATATAGTTTTTTTTCGTTTTAACCGTTTTTTACATGAAATTCTATATACGTGTTATATTCATTATGAATATGCATGTACGTCTTCGGGTGTCGACATTCAGTATGAATAACAAAGGTGAACGTTCATTCACTATTCATGATGAATAATACAATATTCAGGATGAATAATACACGAATCCATGATTCATGTATTATTTATCATGAATCGTGTATTATTCACCCTGAATATTCTATTATTCATTCTGAATGATACATTATTCATGATAAATAATATATGAATGACCCGTAAAGGTGTAGACACATGACACACTCTCTTTTGTTTTCCAATTCACAACCGAAATTTGGTTTAATTCATTATGAATATGTATGCGCATCCCCGGATGTCCCACATTCAGTATGAATAACAAATGTGAACGTTCATTTATTATTCATGATGAATAATATAGTATTTAAGATGAATTACACAACATTCATGATGAATAATACACGAATGACTTGTGAAGATGTGGACTATAGGGGTGGCAAAAAGTGACCAAACCCGCCAACCCAACCCGAACCCAACCCAAAATTAGCAGGTTGGGTTGAGAATTTCAACCCATTTAAGTTAAATGGGTCAACCCGTCTAACCCATTTATTAATTGGGTTTGGGTTGGGTTGAAATTTTCAACCTGATTTCGACCCATTTACAACCTGTTTCTAACCTATTTATAATATTACCTAATATTTTATTTTTAATTATTAATCAATATTTAATACAATTAATATTTTAATATAATTCTTAAAGATTAAAAAATAATTTCTATATTGAAATTTGAAAGTTGAAAACCTTAATCGACTAAATCAGTAAATCTTATTCCTAATTTGAAACGCCATACGCCTCCAGCCTCCTCTCCTCCCTCTTCCCTCATATGCCGCTGGCGCAAATCTTCCTCCCTCTTCACCGGCGACTCCTCTCCTCTCCCTCTGTTCCACGGCTTCACGACGAGTTCAGTTCCATTGTTCACGATAAACTTGTAATCTTAACTAGATCGACTTCAGTTCCATTGTTCGACTTCAGATCTTAACTTGATATATATTTATAATCTTAACTTGATCGACTTCAGTTCCATTGTTCCATTGTTACTTATATATATTTATAATCTTAACTTGATCAACTTCAGTTCCATTGTCGTGGAATGAAGTAGTTTAAGCATTTTTATTTCATTTACAATTTTAAAATTAAATGGGTCAACCCAAGTTCAACCCATTTATTAAACAGGTTGGGTTGAGATAATCATAAACAGGTCAACCAACTACCAACCCATCAACCCAACAGGTTGGGTTGGGTTGAAAATCTCAACCCATTTAATTAAACAAGTTGGGTTGGGTTGATATTTTCAACCCAATTAATAAATGGGTTGAACCCGAACCCAACCCGATCTATTTACACCCCTAATGTGGAGACATGACGCACTCTCTTTTGTTCCCCGATTCACAATAGAATTACTCGATAGGTTCTCGATTCGTCTTGATGGGTGTTGGGTTTACGGTGCTGAAGAAACGTGATGCTTTACAACGTTGAAGAAAGTGTTGAAGAAGGTGATGTTGAGTTACATACTTACGTTGTCGAGACGTTGTACAAACTTGAACGTACATAAATATTCATAATGAATATAACACATATATAGCATTTCACGTAAAAAACGGTTAAAACGACAAAAAAACTATATCGCGATGGATGTCATATCGAAGAACACAAAATTCTCGTTTTTTTGATATAATTTGTTTGATTAAAATATTAGTAATTTTTAGGATAATTTATTTTAAACTTTAATTGGGTAAAAAGTTTTTAATTAAAAAAGAAAATAAAAGGTCAAATATGGTAGACGTGTGTTTAAATTTTCTTCCATTTTTACCTCTAAGCATTTTAAAATAAAAAATTCTATTTAATATGAATTGTTGGATCAAAAGAGATCGAGTAGCTGAGATTTGTCCTCACGTGCACAATGAAAAATGAGTTTTCATTTGAACTTCCCCCCCTCTCTCTATTAACGTGAGAAGCGTAAGAAGTGGATCTGAACTGTTGATCACTTTTAATCAAATGATCTCCCATGAATTGCGGCTTAGAAGGGAATTGATCCGTGCATCTCATCCTAATGTGCATCCAATTCTCAACTACCCAGGGTTCAAATCCAGACGCTGTCAAAGCCCTTGTGGCCATGGAGGTTCATCTGCGATGACTCCAGGCCATTCGTGGTCGCCCAGGGATTAGTCGGTGCGCGTAAGCTGACCCGGAAACCCACGGTTACAAAAAAAAAACAAAAAAAAAAACTAATGGTTAATAACCATTTCTAACGTTAACCTCAACTTCTCATCGGTACCCAACCCAATATGTATATATAATCATATATATTTGTACATAAATTACTAAGTATATTAAATTATTATCATGTTATTTGATGATCCATTGTGTAAAAAATTATTATAAGTGATACAAATCAATCTCTAAAACTGCCCTTCAAATTTCAATTAAACCCACACAGTCTGAATATTTAACTCATATTTTTATACTTTATAATAAAAAAATATGAAGAAAAGAATCAAATACTTAAAATATACGTTCACAGTCATGCTTTCATGGTTTTCTTTCTATTTTTTTAACTGAAATTCTTGATAAATCATAACTTTTAAAACATCATTAATTTATCTATACTATATAATGAAAAAACTAAAACAGTTATTGCACAAAATTTTGTACAATTATATTTACCACCCTTACAATGTTACATTTATCACCCTTATAATTACTTATTTAATTTATTTTATAACTCTTACTTTTTCATTTTTCATTTTACACCATTATCATATTAACACAAATAATCATATATTAACAAAAGTGCAATGAAAAAATACGTTCATTTTTCTACAAATTATACTATTATAATCGTCTCATCAATACCTACAAAACGAGCCCAATATTGAATATTTTTTAATTTAACCGTACTATTAAATATCATGAATATCTACAAAATAATTTATTTTATATCCATACGTTTTATTTTTTTTTCCACCGTTAGCACGTTAAAAATACATAATCGTAAAATACGTTTCATTCTTATTATAAATTATATCATTATATTTTTTTTCGTCAATAATTGTAATATAAACTAATTATTGAATATCTTTATGGGTTTAGGTTTCATAAGTTGTGATTCTTAGGTCATGGTTGATTGTTGATGACATGTATATAAGGAAGTAACATTAATTGTTCTTTCTTTACTTACATTCCGCTGCATCGCACGGGTATATGCCTAAAATACATATAATACTGTTAAAATTTAAAAGTTTTATATAAAATAATTTAAATACTTTATTTAAATAATGAATTATTTTATTATAAAAATGGAATCCAAAGTTTAATCCCATAGTATTCTTTTTGCAACATTTTGAAGTGCACGTGAGGCTGAAAATATTCTACACTTGGTAATTGTATTTAATCATATATAAATATCGTGTGCACGTGGACTCATTTTTTGCTTTAAAATTATTTGATTGGTTTTCTATTATGTTTTATATAAATAAAGTTATCTGTCTAAATTAATATTTCTGTATAAATTGAATTTCTTTTTTTTGTTTAGAAAGAGTTTTTTCATAGATGTAAGAAGCGTGTTTTTTAATTAGGGGAAATAGAGCTTACGAAATAAAACAATCATGTATAGCTGACCGAATAAACTTTGAGTCTCATTAAGTTGGTAACAAACAGACAAATTTTATCCCGTAAATACATTAATGATGGTGCCAATTGTCAATAATACTCTTAAGATACTATTCTTTGAATCAAATCAGTACATTGAAAATGTATAAAGTAATTTTTAGACTCATACATATTTAGACGCATAATTATTGACAAACCCAATAAATCGTTCACTTTTACAAACCAATTTTTATGTATTGTTTCATAAATGCAATGTTTGTACAGAGTTGTTTCATATACGAAACATTCATTATTACAGTTTTATGCGTGGAAAAGAAAAAGTTTAAATGTTTCACACTTGTAAACAGTGCATTTTCATACGTGAAAACTGGTTTTTAAGTTTAAAAAAATTATATTTATTTTTATCTTTTTTAATAAACCACCATATTTCCAATTACCAAGATTTTAATGTTCTTTCTTCTTCTCCTTTCTTCAACAATCTTTCTTTTCATCTTTAAATTTCTTGAAAGATCCTTGCTTTGATGTTGACTTTGATTATGATTACATCACTTGAGAGATCATATTCATAATGAATGTACAACATTTTCTCTAATTAGGGCTTTTTCACCAAAGGTGGGATGAAAATGGTGGAAGGAAAGGAAATTAGTAGTTCTAATGCTATGAATAATATGATCTCTGAGATTTCAACTGATTTGCAAAGAGAAAAACAGAGGAATTCAGAGCTAATCATCAGGATCTCATTGCTTGAATCTCAACTTCAACATCAGAGAGATGATGATGATGATGATGATAATCATCATCTTGCAAGTCATTCAAATGAGCAAGTATGATCAATGCCCATTACCTGTTTGTGTTTCTGCCTAGCTGAATTCAACCATCTTGTATTCATGATTGTTTTTTTTTCTAGCTTTTTATGGGTTGTTTTGGTGTTGTGTATATTATCTGATTTGAATGGTCTTTTTGTGGGTTTGTTGTATAGACAAATCAGCATTCAAAGATAATATGGTATTCAAAACTTTTTTTCATTAAGCCTTCAAGCCCTGTATGAGTTAAGTTGTGGGATAAATTGGTGACAGGTGAGCAACGGTTTTGAAGGAGGCAAAAGAGAGGGTTGGATTATATTCGGGGCATTTAGGGTCTGTTTGTTAACAGCTTAATGAGTTTAATGGGATTCATAGCATATTCGGTTAGCTATACATGACTGTTTTGGTAGTGGTTTAATGATATAGAAATTGGCTTATTTAGTAAGCTTTATGCCAATTTTTTTTTCCAAACCTATCCTTCCTGGTTAAAAAACACTCTCTTTTGTCTATGAAAGAACCCTCCCAAACAAAAACATACCCAATCTATACAGACAGATTAATCCACACAGACGGCTTTATCTATACAGGATTTGATGAAAAACAAACCAAACAACCCCTTAGAGTATTAATTTGTTTGAACTGGCTTAACGGGGACAAGTGAGGGGTCCTGGCTTATCCATATAGCCATTTTGGATTTTTGGCTTAACGATTAAGCTGTAAAGAAACACTCATGTATGGCTGAATGCATCCAGACCATTATGCTCATTAAGCTGTAAGGGAACAGCCCCTTAACCTAATAGTAAATGATATGAAAATTACAGGAAAAAAAAAACTAATTGATGTTCTACTTTTGATTTTCAAAATAGATTAGCTTTTAACTTCAAGATATTGTTATGGTTATACAGCAATAGTGCCTTCTCCCCATGAGTCCATATTTGACTTTTGAGTGTCAAATGAGTTAAAAGAATATTAGAAAATAGAAGCGTTTTGAAGATAATAACGCCATTCGTACGTGAATCGGAAGTTTAGTTAGTAGCTTTGAATCTCCAAAAACCGAAAGGTACACTCTTTCTATGGGACCGAGGGAATATAAAACAATTGTTAATGACTTATATAGGATAAAGTTCTAATGAGTACCATAAATATTTTGAGAACCTGTGAACCAACTATTTCATGCATCATTTATGATGAATAACCCTGAATATCATGCATTTTCGTATTCACGATAAAGCATGAATAGTTGATTCCGAGGTTCTCAAAATATTTACGGTTCTCATTTGAATTTTCATGGCTTGTATATTTGATCATCTCAAATTCCCAATCAATTGAACATAATGGTTTTTCGGTTTTTCTATAGATGCATGACTTGAGTATGCCTTCGGATTCCAACTTGTTCCTCATGGTTATTTGTTGTAGTTTGTACAAAGGCTCAGGTGGGGCTCGGGTTTCAGGGCTCAGCGTTCTTCCGTTCGTCATTGAAGCCTTTGATCCCGTGAACCCAATCATTATATCATCTCAAAAAACTATATACAAGTAAAGAGGGAGGGAGGTTCAGAGGAGAACCCCCTTTAAAAAATAACTACTCATCTGGATGGTATGCACATGTGCATACAAGTAATTGAAATTGTTTTTTTGGTTTTTATGCACATGTGCATGTTACAAATTACTTGTATGCACATGTGCATACCGTCCAGATGAACGGTTAACAGGGTGTTCCTCAGTTTTTCATTTTTTTTGCGGTTTTCCCTTGAACTTCACCCTACAAGTAAAATGTAACCTAAGGAATTCATTATTTCAAGTGTTCATTTCACCAAATGCAGCTAATTTCTACATTTTGGATGCAAATATTTCATCACTAATGCTAATGCACTACTTACGTCTAAACTTGTTTGTTCTTTCTTTTTCTCCATCAGGGTGGTTCTCAAAATGCACGGGGACGAAGATTCAAGAAGTTCAAGAAACAAAGGACGGAAGCAGCAGGTATGGTGAAAATAGAAGACATCAACATGAACTCACAAACTTTATGCTCGCAACAGAATCTTGACCTTAGAAGCGGCCTCGTCAACTGGTTGAACACGGATGATCACCATTTCCCAAATCTTGAAAACTCGAAACACACAGACTCTTTGCTAGAATCTGAAGAAAACTCGGATGATAGTCACGATGTAAATGATAAAGACTTTAATGGCAACGGAATTGAACGTAAAGATGTCAAAGATGACGAACGTGAAGGTGAAAAAGAGTGTACACATTCATTGTGCATAGGAAATTCTGCAGTTGGTTATGGGGAAACGATAGAAAAAGAAAGAATACACATGAAGTTATCGATGCAGATCAAGTCTCAGAAGATGCCATTTTGTCCAAAAGAAGTCACGAGAATACTCGAGTTGAAAGAGCTTTTTCTGAAGAATGCAGAGTCTCATACCATTAGGAAAATCATCGTTTTTGCATCTCTTGGTATAAAGCATGGATGTGAAGATATGTATGAGTTGGACTTCGATCATTTCAAGATTTTACAGAAGGGAGATCCCTACGAATCGCCACGGAATCCTGGTGTAAGTTTTACAATGTCATTTCTAGTTCATTTCTTTTATGCTTCCTTAGTTAAAAAAAGAAGATATATAGTTTGACTTTTGAGGTCAAAGCTATGATTTTTTTCATGTTCAAAACTGATGAGCAATAATCTACTATGCTAACACCAAGAGTTTTGTGCTTATAGAATTTCACAATAAAGGGAAAAATTCAAATCAGAACCATAAATATTTTGAGAACCTAGGAACTAACTATTTCATGTGTTATTCATGATGAATAACCTTGAATAATCATGAATATTAATATCATGCATTTTCATATTTCATGATATTATGTATTTTCATCGTGAATATCATGCCTTTTTTATCATGAATATCATGTATCATGTATTTTCATTATGAATATATATCACTATATTCATTGTGAATAAAACATACTTAGTTGGTTCCCAAGTTCTCAAAATATTTATGGCTCTCATTTAAACCTGCCCCTTACAATAAACATGATGGTATTTGTCAAATTTTATACCAGATTCAAAGAATTCCTATACCAATTTCAAAGATGGAAATATGCATTTGACCGTAAAAGTCAAACATATCTATTCACTGGGAAACAAAGGAGTAGTACATTTTATCACAAGTTGCTGGTGTAAATTTCACAGAACTAATTAAAAATTTCAAACCATCGTACCTGACTTTTGGCTGCAAACGGAACATCTTTATGGTATAGTTTTCTCTTTGCATTTTCGCAAGAAACGTAGTTTATTTAGAAGTTAATTACACATTCCAAAAGATCACACATATCATTACTCTTGAGTTGTTTCACAACTTTCATCTTAGTTAACCACTTGGGTTATGGCGCATGGGTTAAGGCTCAGTGGGATGTAGTTGAAATCTCATCTTCCTTGGGTTCGAATTCAGGCGATCCCAAAGCCCTTGTGGCCATGGAGGTTTACCTGCGATGACTCCAAGCCATTTGTGGTTGCCCGGGGACTAATCGGTGTGCGTAAGTTGGCCCAGATACCCACCGTTACCCAAAAAAAAGAAAACTTTCTTCTTAGTTTATAAGTATACAAGTGCAAAAATCTCATTTTGAACTCAAAGATTGAGAAATGTTTATTATATACTACCAGGAGCATGTTGTATATGAAAATCCAGGTGTAAGAAAGAAGGTTTTCTATCCAAATCGACGGAACCCGGCAGTGTGTCCCATTCGAATACTTGAAGAGGAGAAAGCGATGCGACCACATGATATCACTTGCCCTTCATGCTTATTTCTTTGCATCAAGTATGGAGGAAGTACTAGAAACCTTCCCCAACAAGAGTATGTACTCTATCTCCATGTATAAAAGGAAGTGATTGACCTTTTGACTTTTTGTTGCAAATAGATCATTGTTCTTGTAAAAATTCAAAATGAGCACTATACTTAGGAAGAAAATGGTTCTTTTTGCATTTATATTTCATGATTAGTCCAAACTTCCCGTATTCGTTCATACTCTAGTAGTTTACATTTTCATAAGATGATGGTTTGTTTACTGTTAGAGTCACACATCAGCTAAACTGGACCTTTCTACTTTAACATATGTTGGAACCTCCCTTCTCTATTCAAGGGCTCTTTTGAAGAGTAATTTGATGGGATTCCACATATCTCACATGGTATCAGAGCCAAGGTCTACCTCTAAGACATCTTTTCCCGTCAAGTCTCCGTTGAAGGGGGCGTGTTAGAGTCCCACGGACCTTTCTACTTCAATATATATTGGAGCCTCCCTTCTTTACTCAATGACTCTTTTGAAGAGTAATTTGATCGGATTCCACATATCTCACATGGTATCGGAGCTAAGGTCTACTTCCGGGACATCTGTCCCCGTCTAGTCTCCGTTGGAGGGGGCGTGTTAGAGTCCCACGGACCTTTCTACTTCAATATATATTGGAACCTCCCTTCTTTACTCGATGACTCTTTTGAAGAGTAATTTGATTGGATTCCACATATCTCACATGGTAGCAGAGCTAGGTCTACTTCTGGGACATCTGTTGGAGGTGGCGTGTTAGAGTCCCATATCGGTTAGCTTGGACCTTTCTACTTTAATATATATTGGAACCTCCCTTCTTACTCAATGGCTCTTTTGAAGAGTAATCTGATCGGATTCCACATATATCAGATGGTATCAGAGCTAAGGGCTACCTCTACATCTGGTGCCCGTCTAGCCTCCATTGAAGGGGGCATGTTAGAGTCCCTTATTGGCCAGACTTGGACCTTTCTACTTTAATATATGTTGATACCTCCCTTCTCTCCTCAAAGACTCTTTTAAAGAGTATTCTCATGAGGTTCTACACATCTCACAAATGGTTCAAAAGTCAATCACCCTACTGTAAAAGTCAAACCTTGATTATTTTTCCTTTTATTAACCTAAGGTACTTTGAATTCCCTTTTGATATAAAAGTCTAAAATGCAGCCATTTTTCTGGGTTACATTGTCATTAGATATGTCCGGCAGCGAATGGGAAGGAATAAGTTGAAGTCTTTTGGGCCGATCATATGTCGAATGGCGATGCTAGCTCATGTTCGTGGTGGAAGCTTCTTCTTTAAGGCATTAGGAATCACACTTTTGTTCATGGCTGGATTTTCCGGCGACCTGGTTCGATTGCAGACCAAGTACAGGAACTTGGACCTTCTTCAAAAATACTGCAGGTATTATTCCAATTTGAGGTTGTAAATTATAAGGGCGCGTTCGATATATGCAGAATAGGACGTGACATGATAGAACAAAAACCTGTTATTCTACGTTTGGTGCGACATTAGACTGGGACAGGACGGGACTTAGTGGGACAAAAATGCATTTTTTTGTCCCATGAAAAAAGAACAGAAATCAAGGAGATGGAACGAGATTAGTAAATTAACAAACTACCCATGTTAAATTAAAAACCTAGAAACCTTCTGCGATTCTTTTACGTGTCTACCTCACTCTCGCATGTCTAGTCATGTCTGCGTACCAAACGCATCCTAAGCAATCAAAGGTAGCCTTTACGAAGGAAATTGTTTGACTATTTGTCAAATATCTAAGATAGCCAAGGACCGAGCATTTTGACCTTTTATTTCATCGTCTTGTGTAGGACGGACGAGGCCACTGAAGGGAAGGAATTGTTTCTTTCGCATCCATCGACTTGGCATAATGTAAGACCCCATCTTCTAATACGCGTACTTAGGCGCTTTTGAATATGTTAAAAGAAATCTTGACCTTTGAGGTCAAACTTAACACTCTTAAATTCTAAAATATTAGTTATTTTATACACCAGACACAAGATTTCACTACAACAAAATCGACTTTCTAGGTGCAACCGTGCAAATAGGTGCAAATGTCCTAATAGACTCCTCTATAGGACTTAAGCTTATATGACCAAACAATTGTGTAAAGGTGGTACAATAAATTAATACAACGTTTTTGGGCGTCATAACAAGTTCTATAAGACAATTTTTTCATAAAGCGGCTTATTAGTCTTTTTATATGACATTATCTGAAAATGCGTCTTATACCTATAAAAAGACGTGTTCATGAGACACTTCTGAAAGTGTCCTATAAACAGCTAATAGGACACTTTATTTTAAAACCGACTTAAAAATCTTGTTTGGATGTCCAAATACTCCCTAACATCGTATTGTAACACCTTTATATAGGATGCACAACTGTTTGGTCTTATAAGTTTAAGTCTTATACATCAGTCTATTAGGACATTTAGACATCTTTGACGCCCTATACAACCAATTTTGTTGTTGTAATGTTTTCTACCGATAGTGTTTCTTAAGAAGTTTGATATACATGCAAGTTTTCTTGAAACGCTGAAGCGTTCACATCAATTATGAGCATTTAAAAGTTCGTTCGCTACCTCAAAGGTCAAAACGTAAATTTCTAGAAAGACCGGTAACATTTACCAATTGCAACTCGTTTTCTTGTCGTTCCAGCTTGGCACTCCTAGTTCTCGACGTGGGAAATCAAAGACATCCAAGAAACAGATTCTCCCAAATCACACTTCAAACTGTACTCCTTCAACCTCTTCAACTCCTACACAATTCACGTTTGTTGACTTTACCTCGGGTCAAACCCGAGCCATTCAGTCAATGATAAGTCAAACTCCCCCAGAACCTCCAAACTTCTGCTATCCAAACCAATCTTCATATCCAATTTTTCCACCATATTTGGCAAATTCTTTTATGCCCATGATGTATTGGCCTCCCCCTAATGCACTTCTGCCTCCTTTCACTTACCAATCTTTTCCTTCCTCAGGAAATTACATTTCTACCCTTCCACAACCCCTTTTCACCCATGTCTCAAGTAATACTCTAGAACCCAATATGGTAAATGAGGTTGTGAAGAATGGTCCATGCTTGGAGAAAACTGATAATGATTCTAGTAGCAGTTCAAGCAACACATAACCAAAAGAGACTTGAAGAAGCTGTTAAAATCTATCTATATATGCAATTAGACCTTTTATTTTATTATGTTTTTTGGTCCTTTTTATAATTAATTCAAGAGAATATAATCTGCTTATCATTTACATGGGAAGTTTGCATTTTTGAAGTCTGCTTTTTTTAACCAATCCAAGTTTCAAGATTTGAGCTTTAATGTCAAGAATCATTAGATCAATAATACCCATCAAGGCTGAAGTCCCATTTGTACAACACTTGATGCATTTGCTGCACATGAATCCCTACAACAAAATCGGCTTTATAAGATGCCAAATATGTCTAAATGTCCTAATAGACGGCTTATAAGACTAAGTTTATAGGACCAAACAACTTTGTATTCTATGTAAAAGTGTTCGATTGGCATGACGCTTTTGAGCTAAATTACAAGTTTTTTATGACATTTTTAAATAAAATGTCATATTAACTGTCCTATAAACACGTCCTTTTATATGACATAAGACACTTTTCAAAAATATCATATATATAGACCATAGGACGTTGTATTTTAAAAGTGTCCTAAAAAACTTGTTAGGACGTCCAAAAACGTCATATCAACATACTGTAACACCTTTACATAAGATGCACAATTGTCTATACCTATAAACTTAAGGCCTATAAAGTAGTCTATCAGGACATTTTAGACATATTTGACGTCTTATAAAACCGATTTAGTTGCAGTAAATATGCAAGAACTCACAAAAATCATAGTCACAACTTGATGTCCTTGTTTGACACCATGAACATGTGGGAATATGCGGAACCCCCAAATTAATCTCCAAAAATCCCTCGAGGGGAGAAGGGAGATTCCCCCCTCCAACGGAAGCTAATTGTGCACAAATTATCCGGAAGTGTGAGAGGGGGCAAGACGTGTGAGAAGGCTAGACAAATACACATTGCCTGAAAATTATGCGGATGATGCGATTTTTCTGGGTGAATGGTCTTTATCGAATGCTAGGAATATTATTCGTATTCTTAGATGTTTTTTCCTTATCTCGGGTCTCAAAACTAATCTGCATAAAAGCAAACTTTTTGGTGTGGGGGTGGATTCGCAAGAAATCGAGAGTTTGGCCTCTTGTGTCGGGTGTGGTGGATTGAAGATTCCATTTTTGTATTTAGGTTTAACCGTTGGGGGTAATATGTCCAAAAAGGAGGGTTGGAAGGTGGTGTTCGATAAATTCTTGACCAAACTTTCCAATTGGAAAGTTAAAACTCTTTCGGTTGGTGGTCGGGTTACCCTTTTAAAGTCCGTTTTGGGGAGTCTTCCTACTTACTTCATGTCTATTTACAAAATCCCAAGGTTGGTTGAGCAAGGCTTGGAATCTCTCCGAAATAGATTATTTATTGGTGGTGATGTGGAGGAAAAGAAAATGTCTTGGGTCAAGTAGAAAAAAGTTATGGCTAGTCTCAAACTCAAAGGTCTTGGTATTGGTAGCATTATGGTGTTTTTTCAAGTGGACTTGGCGGCTTTGGTTGGAGGATGAGGCACTTTGGGTTAAAATTATTAAATCCATTTATGGCGAGAAGGGTCTAATTGGTTCAAATGTGCCTAGGCATATTTCGAACTCAACTTGGGTCTCTATTATAAATTCGGTCAACTCTCTAAAGGACAAAGGCATTGATCTTTTCTCTTTCTGTAAGAAAAAGGTGGGCGATGGTGTTTTGACCGCTTTTTGGGATGATGTTTGGCTTGAGGATTCTCCTTTTAAAATTCAATTTCCTAGAGTTTACGCTTTAGAATTGGATAAATCGACGAATGTCAAGTCTCGTTTGGAGTTAGGGTGTTGGGATGTGTGTCTTCGAAGGGCGTCGAGAGGTGGGGTTGAGGCTCTCCAATTTAGTGAACTACAACAAATTTTGTCTACCTTTGTGCCTTCCAGTCAAAAGGATAGATGGGTGTGGTTGTTAGATGGGACGGGTGATTTTTCAGTGGCTTCAGCTAGGCGTTTAATTGATTATAGTAATTTGGAGGTGGATTCTCATCCTACTAGATGGAATGGACTTGTTCCCATCAAAGTTAATGTGTTCGCGTGGCCGTTGCATCTCAATCGGCTCCCTACTCGGATAAATTTGGATAAAAGAGGTATTGATGTTTCGTCTCTTTTATGTCCTAATTGTGATATAGGAGTGGAGGATTGCGACCATCTTTTCTTTTCATGTCCTGTCACTAGAGACATATGGGCTCTCATTGGTCGCCGGTGGCGTATGGATATTCTGAATCTCCATACTTATTCGGATTGGATCTCTTGGATCGATTCAATTCAGTTGAAGAGGGAGGTGTTTTTGTGTTTTAAGGCCGTTACGCTTACCACTTTATGGTCTATAACCCGTGCTTACTTTTGAGTAAATCATAGAAGTATGAATTTGTCTATTAATTGGGTAGGATGACTTACTAATCCTTCCCTTGCCATTACTTCTATGTAATTGTTTCTTTTTCTAGCTTCTTGCTAGTTTTATAAAAGTTCGCCGTTCAAAAAAAAAATAAATACACATTGCCTGAGATCTGGCAGGGTAAACATTGGTTCTGATACCATGTGAAAATATGTGAAACCCCCATATATAAAAGAAAATTAATCCAAGTCTAGCTGATTTGGGACTCTATCTGATTTTATCCGATATTAAACCATTTGGTGGTACCCTTTTATGAGGGAATCATAATGCATGTGGTGTGGGGCTAAATGATTCCATTCATGTAGTGTCGGCAGTTGAATAGCAATCTTTACCCTACACTTGGAATGCAATAGAGTTTTGAAGTTTGAATCCCCACTAAGGGACGCCAATACAATACAAACTTAGTGATATGTAGGGTCTAATTTATCTTTAATCTATCTTTTCTAAATAAATAATATGTATAGATCAGGATGTTCTTACATATATACATGTTTGGTGGTATTTGTCTAGCTGATGGGGGACTCCAACACGCCCCTTAAACATAAGCTAGACAATGTGTCGGTGTCAATGATGCAAAAGAGTGTGTCGATCCCTCTCTAGATGTGGTCGATCCTGACTCTGATACCATACGTAGGAATATATAACCCCTCTGAATCTCACACTAAAAAACAGATATATAGAGGAGGAAGTTAACAAGGACAATCACATGACTCTCCTTGTTCAAGAGAATCTTATCTTTTAGATTAAAATATATATCTTTTGTTATTGTATTAACTTTATTCATTATGGTCCTGACAAATTACTTTAATGAATCTGTCTTTCTTCAACAAAACTATTCCTCCCTTGTGGTTTAGCTCAGTTCGCAATAAAATTTGGGTCTTTGTCAACAGGATTTTCTTGACTGCTTTCTTTAACAAAACTATTCCCATCTTGTGGGTTAGCTCACCTCACAATAAAGTTAATAAAACTATTCCTACCTTGTGGGTTAACTCAGCTCGCAATAAAGTTAACAAAACTATTCCCACCTTATGGTCAGCTCAGCTCGCAATAAAGTACAGGCCTTTGGGTCTCTGTCAACTGGGATTGATTTTCTTGACTGTTTTCTTCAACAAAATCATTCCCACCTTGTGGGTTAGCTCAGCTCGCAATAAAATTTGGATCTTTGGGTGATTGGGTCTCTGTCACAATAAAGTTTGAGCCTTTGGATCTTTGTCAACGAGAATTTTCTAGACTGTTCTTTAGGGACTTGGGATTTTCTTGACTGTTTTTCACAAGCTGGATGAACACCCACGATTAAAAAAAAAGTAGCCATCATCTTACACACATAAACAAAGAAAGCCATAGATTAATTGCATAGTTCTTCAACAACCATTTTCTTGCATCATAAATACTCATACTCCACCATCCACCCATCCATATCTACATCCATTCACCATCATCACTTACCTTTAAACATAAACATAAAGAAACAAGAAACAATGTCCTACATTTAACACATTGGAAGCCACCATGATGCTAACCATCATCATCATCATCATCACCATCTTTTTATTCTCCACATCATCATAAAAGCATAAAGAAACCATCTTTTTTCTTCTTCTTCATCATCAATGATGTTTATTGGCAACATTGCATTGCTTTCTGATCTCACCTTCATTCCCAGTGAGTGGATTGTTTTCAGTAAGAATGGTGATTGCCCTTCCAAAATGTTTAAAGAAATAATCTTGGCTTTTTGCCATTTTCTTCACATATGGTTTGGTTCTTTTGTCTGTGGCCAATTGGTGATCCACAATCAACAACCCTTTGTTGTCTAGTATGTTTCTGTAGTAGTTGTTGTCGAGTATCATAGGGGTACCACGGTCATTTCTCACGTACTGAACCGCCTTTGGGTCGGGGATTGCGTCTGGGCATTTGTGGAGCATGTGTGGGACATGGTCCGGGTTAAGTGCGGGGTCCACCTCCGGATAGAGACGGTGCACCAGCTTCACGCAGTGTGTCCTACCAACGCTGTGAGAACCTGTTTTGAGAAAACCGTTGTTTGAAATACGTCAAGAAAGCAATAATTGTAATTTGCAGGAGGTCCGCATCAGCTAGACACCACTACAACAAAATCGGCTTTACAGTAATAAGCCAAAAATGTCTAAAGGAGACTGATTTATAAGACTTATGTTTATTTGAGCAAAAGGTTGATTGGTGGCAACCCTGACCGGCCCCACATGGAACCTGCCCCCCTAGGAACCACATATTCTAACACTATAGATGTATCATTATGATCCATGGATGATGGTGGATATGTATATGATGATATAGGGATTAAGAACTGGGAACCGACCACGGTGTGACACGTGGGATATTCATCAGGAATATGGACATGATATTCATCATGAATGCACACATTCATGAGCTGTGGACGGTTCTTGGGTTCCTAATTTCCTAACAGAACTTCCCTCTGATGATATATAATATATATCTATATATACACACATATATATATATATACCTAGTAAAGCAACAACTCCAGGGGTGTCAATGCCAATGTTCTTAAATCTTTCAAGAACCACAGACATGCTCTCATTATGATCTGGGAGGTACTGCTCCAACACATCAGCTCTGCTCTTCCTTCCATCCCTTCTCCCTGTTTTCAAAGGTATGTATGGTCCCCCTAGCTGCCATAAAATCAAAAGAAAAAGCAAACAAATTAGACACAAAAATCACATCAAGATTTCTTGCATTTTGGCTACAAGGAGTACAACTAAGGACCTGTTTGTTAGCAGCGTTAGCAGCTTAATGAGACTCACAGCTTATTCGGTCAGTTATACACCACTGTTTGATAGTTGCTTAATGATATAAAAAGTGGCTTATTCAGTAAGCTTCTAGGGGCAGCTTTATGCAGAAAGTCAAGTTTTTCTCCGAACTTGTCCCTCCAAGTTAAAAAAACACGTTCCTTTCATCTATGAAAAACCCTCTCAAACGAAAACCTTCCTAATTTATAGAGAAACTAATCCACAGAGACAGTTTTATCCATACATGACTTAATGAAAAACCAACCAAACAGCCTAATGCCTGCAGATCTATTAAAGGACCCATATCAATTTCTTTAGTGATGAATATATGAACGGCTAGCTCAACCTGCAAATAAAGGCTAAATAAAGGCTAGGCCTTGGGTCTCCTTCTGAATCTGATAGGTCTATACTTTGAGTCTCATTTTCTGGGATTTTTCTGAGTGTAATTTCACGTTACAATGGAATTAGTCTTTGGTCGTAAGCTGGCTGTACACCCACGGTTAAAATTAGTTATAAAAAATAAATGAGGACAACTAACCAAGCATGGAGATATGGTAGGCTTTTTTAGAGTGGAAATGCTCAAAGACCAGAACAGAGTACAAACTTCACTGCATAAGTTACAAGTCATTAAAGCAATGAACTTGTTTGGAGAAAAAGATTTAACTTCTACAACACAACTTTCTTAGCAATTATTACAAAGAGTACAACTAATTATTGCATGGTTGACACATATGAAGAAACCCCATCAAGATTTCTTGGTAGGATGACTACCTAAAGTACAACTAACTAATGCATGCTGATCTAACCCATGCCACGTATACATGTCCAAAAATAGTAAAATGTACAACTAACTAATGCATGCTGATCTAACTCACCCACATCAAGATTTCTTGTGGGCATGTCTAGAAATAGTAAAAAGTTAGAACCACTGCCCACATCAAGATTTCTTTACCAAGTAAGGTACAACTAACTAATGCATCATCATGATCTAACCCACCCACATCAATAATTTCTTGTGGGTATGTTCATAAATAGTAATAAGTTAGAACCCACATTAAGATTCCTTTCAGGAATGACCAAGAAAGGTACAACTAACTAATGCATGTTGATCTTAACCCACCCCACTTCAAGATTTCTTGTAGGCATCTCCAGAAATAGCAAGTAAGAACACACACCAAGTTTTCTTTCAGTGATGACTAACAAATGCATCAAATCAAGAATTCTTTCAGTGATGACTAACAAATGTACAACTAACTAATGCATCAAATCAAGATTTCTTGTGGGCATGTCCAGAAACAGTAAGAACCCACTAACAAAAGTACAACTAACTAATGCATCAAATCAAGACTTCTTGTGGGCATGTCCAAAAACATGAGTAAGTAAGAACCCACATCAAGATTTCTTTCAGGGATGACTAACAAAAGTACAACTAACTAATGCATCAAATCAAGATTTCTTGTGGGCATGTCCAAAAACATGAGTAAGTAAGAACCCACATCAAGATTTCTTTCAGGGATGACTAACAAATGTACAACCAACTAATGCATGTAGATAAAGCTTGGATCTTGTGCATAAAAATTGAAATTTACAAGAAAGAAACTGAATTTACCGCAACAATCCCTTCCCTTCCAGAAAGAACAAGTATATCTGCACAAGATACAACTCCTGGGCACTCTCTCTCTACAGCCTCCTTGATGGTTTCAAGATATCTAAAGTTTCTAAGCCCAAAACTCCTGTCTGTTTCTTTCTCAGATAAGCTTCTCCTTGTTGAATCCAAAAGCAATGAAGCATCACATGACTACAATAAGAGAAAAAGATTGTAAACTCTGCATGAAAGCTTGTACTTTATGTGCATTAATGAGTTGTACCTCAACACCACAGTCATGGAAGATGTTTCTGAGCCAAGAGAAAGCAGTGTTCTTGTGGCGTTTGTAGAGAAGTTTGACTTGTTCTTTGATGATGTCTTCAGCTTGTGGGCATGAATCTTTGTAGAAGTTGAGAACAAGGCCTGAGTCTGACTCGGTTGACTCGGTTGATGACTCAGTGAGTGAAGCAACAGCTGTGAGGGAAAAGAGAGCAAAGAAGATGATGATAGCTTTGGAAGCCATTGTTGCTCTCTGTGTGTGATGGTTTGTAACTCAGCTGGTTGTGGTTTGTTTTATAATGCTAACAATGGCGAGATATTTGCTCAAAATATCTTTTTCATATCGGCTTCAAATTAATCTTAAATGTGATATATTCAAATGAATTTATTTTTATAGAGTAATAAAAATGTTAAATATCATGAGAAGGTTTATACGTGAAGCATTGAAAAGTTTCGAAAATTTCGATTTAAAGATGCATATAACACATGTGAACTAATGTTACAGATTTTTTTTTTAAGGAATCTAATGTTACAGATTATTAATGTGTTTATATATGTATTTTCAAATGGATTTTTTTTTTCAAGATTCATATTAATCTTACTTTTTACATTCTCACGATGTTGAGTTGTGGAATGAAAAATTCAATAGTTTCCACTACAACAAAATTGGGTTTAGAGGACATAAAAAATTTCTAAACTTTTCTAATAGACGACTTTATAAGACTTAATTTATAACATAAAAAAAAATATATAAAGATTTACCTATTTTGGGTCTTTTTGTTTTATGTTTCCTTTTAATGTGTATATAGTTATTATTATATCCCCTAAGTTATATGTTTTAAAAAAAGTTATAAAAAAACATGTCTTACAAAATAACGCGTCATAACACATCATAACGTGTTACAACGGAAGTCAAGGTTTAGAGTTGAGCCATATTGTTAACTTAAGCGGTGAAGCCATATCTCGACTCCACGTTATAACTAGTTATTTAGAACCATGGTTATACACATACATTCTTTATATAAAAAATAAAAAAGAACTTTTAAAAACAATCATAGTCTTAGCTAGCATACTAAATAGTATTAAAATGTAACGGACAAAAAATTAAAATTAATGTATTTATATTTAATTATATATTCTCGGTCTTAAATTATATTAATTGGTTTTAGTTGATGGGTATTAATATAATGTTGTTAAATTGATTAATTTATTTTTATATAGTTAGAGCATCTCCAACAACTATGCTAAAATAGAAAAAATTGGAATTTTTGCATTTTTGTTGCTCCAACAGTTATGCTATTCTCTATGCTAAAATAGAAAAAAGAGAAGAGAAATTGTAAAAATCTCTAAATTTAGAGAAATCTCTTAATAGATAGTTTTCTCCCAAAACTAATTATTATCCCTAAAAAGCAAAATTTTCATCTCCCAACTTTTCATATATTGAATATTTTAATAAGATAATTAATACTAGAGTTGCTAAAATAAAATAGCTGTTGGAGTTAGATGCAATTTTTTTTAAAGATTTTGACTTTTTTTACTCTATTTTAGAAAAACTTTAGCATAGCTGTTGGAGATGCTCTTACATAGTTTATGTTTAAAGCTTTTACGCCTTGTTATAATAATTGATAATGAAAAGAGTAAACTACTTTTGGTCCTTGTGGTTTGACAATTGTAATGATTTCAGTCCTTACAGTTTCAAAACTATAAGTTGGCTATCGTGGTTTGTAAAACGCTTGTGTTTGCTCCCTCCCTCTAACATCGTTAAAAAAAACGTTAAATGAAGGGCATTCTTATCTTTTTCTACCTTCCTCTCACTTTTTCTTTACAAAATAATTATCAATCAATCAATATATATATTTATATATATATATATATATATATATATATGATAGTATATTAATTATTAACTGTATAATATATATATATATATATATATATATATATATATATATATATATTATATTTCAACGACAAGGGACTCCACGATACTCCACCAGTGTGTCCCTTCCTCGATCACCATCTTTGGCTCCCCCAACCCCTTCGTACTCTTATTCTTCTCGTAAACTATCTATCTCCAACTCTCTAAATCAGCAATGTAACTATGCTGACGACCGAGATTGCACCACCACACCTACGACCTCCCTCTTCTTCGAATACTACAGTTAAATACCCTCGATCTCTCCTTATTATTTTGTCCCTGCCCTGCAAATAGAACCACAGTTCTTGCACCTAGGGGTGTACGCAGGTTAGGTTGGGCGGTTTGACACATTTTTATAACCCAACTCAATTATGGCGGTTTGGAAAAACTCAACCCAACCCAACCCTTGCGGGTTATGGCAGGTTGGGCTAGTTTGGCGGTTTAGTAGTTTACATAAAATTATAGAATAAAATACAATAAATACTAATAAGAATATACAAGCGTTTAGCGAACCGTTCGGGAAAATTTTCTTTTTATATTCGTTTATTTAAGAATTGATCGAACATGAATACATTTTTGTGTTCGTTTAGATAAATGAACGAACATTAACGATGAGCTCGTTCGTTCATTTACATTCGTTAATGTATGTTTGTTTATATATATATATATATATTATGATATTAATATGTAAAATCATTAATTATATTAATGATTTTAGAATTCCTTTTTTATCATTCCTAAATTTACCCGATTTTTCATTTTGTTATGTTATTTCAGAACGAAATGATGATTAATGATGTTGTTTTTTGTTCTTTGTGTTCGTTTATTTATATTTGTCTGTTTACGCTCACTTAGCATCTTAACGAACAAACGTAAATGAACACAAACAAACACATATTTTCTTAACGAACGAACCTGAACACAAAAATTCCGTTCTCTTACCGTTCGTGTTCATTCATTTGTTTGGTTAAGTATAATGAACGAACACGAACAAGCCTCATTAGTTTGTTTGGTTAAGCAAAATATTATATATATATATATATATATATATAGTTTGAGCTATAAATTTTTCTAAATAAACTAATTGTTTTTTATTCTTGTATTATATATATATATATATATATATATATATATATATATATAATTTTATAAAAATTACATATTAGCGGCGGGTTGGCAGGTTGAACAAAACGTAACCCAATTTCAACCCTCTTAATTTGCGGGTTGGCGGATGGATGGTTTGGCGGTTGGGCGGGTTAGGTTTAATTGGGTTGTTAGCGGTTTGGGTTGGACGGGTTTCGCAGGTTGACGGTTTTTTGTACACCCCTACTTGCACCTCTTCTACCTTACCACCAATGATCTCTTTATTTTTTCCTCAACCTCTCCTGAACACCGCTCCTATACCCAGCCCCCTGGCTTTCTACTCCTACTCTTACCATACAGAGTTGTCGTACACCACCATCTCTGCTACTCTATAAAACCCTCATCTCTTTTCCTTGTGTTTCGCTCACCATCGACCCTCTCATTCTCCCTCTGTCCCCTATCCCCAAGACTCTTCCAACTCGATGCTTCTTCCCTACCACCCTTTTCCTCCTCCTCTTCTTCCCACAAACCAAATTCAAATCATAGGAATCGAATCAGGGGTAGGAGATTCCACTCGTAACCTATCGGGAGAGCTACCCTCATTCTATATCCCCTCTTCCTCTTTTAGGTTTTTCTTTTAGAGTTTAGATTCTTGATTTTTAGGTTTTTGATTAATGGAGCCACGTCAGTCGTTTGACATACTTCCTAAGGGGGGGTATGGTTACCGCCAGTAAAAGTTTAATCCACGGGAATTTACATTCTTGATTTAGATTTTAGGTTTTCATTTTTTTGTGGTGGCGGTGGGTGGAGATGCAAATCACGGAGTTGCAGGACATACAAGGGGTAAGGACTTGGAGGGGGTGGGGTGGGATGAGGATTATTAGTTATAAAAATAAAAAATAAAGACAAGTTTTTTTTTTTTTGAAAAAGACGAAAATATTCTTCATTTAACGGTAAGATTGTTAACTACGTTAGAAGAAAGGACCAACTCCGATCATTTTTACAAAACACAACGGTTAACCTGTAGTTTCGAAACTTTAGGATAAAAACCGTTACAATTGACAAACCACATGGACCAATATTTAAAAGATTAAAAATAGAAAGTTATGAAAACCAAGTGAATATTTTAATTTAATAGTCTTTATCAGATTCCTCAAGCTTTGACTTTTCTCCAAGATAATCAATGCTCACCGTTGATTTTAATATCCTGGTCATCTGACCACCACACTTTCCGTGGGGTGAAGTATTAGAGAAGTAACTCGGTGAAGTTGGTCTCACAGTTGCTGAATGATTTGGTATAAAATGATTAAATTATCAGAATGATTAAAAGACTCTTATGATACAGTGCAGAATGAAATATGGTTGTTTGCTAATTGTTCAAAATGAAATTAGGGCGCTGAATGGTTAAGAGATGATCAAAACACAAAATCATTAAGAGGGTTTTAGAATCATTAAGAGACAGATCTTTTCTTTGCCAAACAGGATTTACCTTTTAACGATTCAGATGTTGCATTTTAATGGAAACATTAAGATGTAAACAAACTGAAAAAATGACTTTTCGAATTTTTTTAAAGATATAATACCCCCTTCATTCTAAAATAAATGTCCATAATAATAATAATTAAAAAACGATATAGTTAAGAGATTCGTTTAAAATGGCTAGTTTAGTCAGTTTTTCATAAACAACTCATTAAAACTAAAACTTTATACAAAACTGAAAATATCAAAAAATAATTTTACTTTATATAGTAACAATAGACGTTATGGATCAAATATTTTTTTTATTAAACGAGAGATGAAAATGTCTCAATTAAACCTTTAATTACAATTAAATTTGATTTGAAATTGATGAGATGTTTTAAAATCATAAAAACAACTTTTTATAAATTGACCTGATTTTGACATTAATAAGGGTGTCATTAGTATTGCCCTATCTTAAATGACGTGAGGCATAACATAACAGCAAGGTCAAGTCGTTAGAGGGTGTCAATTGTTTTCATGTACAGACTCACTATACGATTGCAAGGGCAACCATTTTGTTCCTCCGCTACAGTGTAAAAAATTCATGGTCATGAAAGGTGTCACTGTATTATTTTGTTCGGTTTAACCATATATATATAAATATTTAAAAACTACAATAATGATACAAGTTTCTCTTGGTAGAGTTGGTTTGCACAATCTTTTCTCCTCTTCTAAGCTTTTGATTTCAGGTTTATTATATTTCTGAATTTTTTTTGGGGGATAAAAGACTGAACACAATACCTCACATACAAAAAGCAAAGATCAAACCAACAAACCAATAATAATTTTGTAAATATTATCCATAGTTTTCTTTTTATAGTAAAAAAGTTCCACCATTTGAAAAAATATATGGGTCTGCCTCAGATAACATCCAATAGATAATCAGATCAAATTCATTTAAGGCATTGTTTGGCAAAAAAAACTAGTTTTTTTTTTGTACATATTTAGATGACTATTAAAAAACTACTCATAGTAGCATTTTGAAAAGCTAGCTTATCAACTAGTTTGCCAAACATAGTTTAAATGTATTGGATTTCAACACCGTACAAATACAGAGACATGTAGCTTCAGGACCACCGACAAGTTTAAATAGGACCACATGTACTCTTTATATTTAATTCTTTTTTTTTATAGGTGTGGGGCCCAGCATCAACGTCTTCTTTCCTTTATCCATTTGGCTTCTTTAGCGAGGTGTCGCTTAGCCGCCCTCGTGCCTCGCACGTGCCTTTTTTTATCTCCCTTTTACGTCTACCCTCTTGGGTCCCACATTTACATCACGTGCATTAACTACTTGTACTCATGCTTCATTATGTGCTTTTTTAGTAACAATTTTTTTTCAAAAATACTAATAATTTAAAATTTAGAGAAATTGACTTGAATAACCAAAAAAACTAAGGGACAAATTACTAAATTTTTAATTAAGTTATGTATGGATAAATTTGTACTTGAATTAATGGTCTGAATAACATAAATGACCAATTTACCCCTTAAACAAAAATGTTGTTGTTTATCTTTTTTTTAACATGGTTGAACCAATTTGGTTTAGACCAGTTCAATCAAAATCAAACCAAAAAACTATTGTTCATCAAACCAAATAGCTACCATTCATCAAACTACTTGAACATCAAAATATAGAAGCAAAAATGATATACAAACACATATCTATATCGAACCTAAGAAATCGTTATCCAAAACACATAAGAACTCGATAGAACAGGTCCTAACAGAAATCAATATCCAACACAGTAGGTCAATATCCTAACATAAATCAATATCCGATGTAAATAGGTCCTAACACATAAGAAATTGATATCCAACAAAATAGGTCGTCGGAGATGAAACCAAAAGGAAAGAAAGTCGATCTAGGTCGAAGAAAACCAACAAGAGAAATCGATCTAGAAATCGCCTTTGATGTAGAAAAAGAAAGAGAAGGAGAAGGAAGGAGGAAGCAGAAGAGAAACCAATAGGAGAAATATTGATTTCGGTCGCCAAGATAAAACCAACATGAGAAATCGACATGGGTTGCTGTAACACCCTAAAATTTGGGGTAGTTTTAAAATTGAAAATTTGGCAATATAACGTTTATAAATAGGGCAAGCCACCCAAATAATGGGCAAGACGTGAACATTCACAAAACCTGCCAATAAGTGCAGAAAAGACAACAAACCAAACCAAACAAAGTCTATCTAGATTACATAGGTTGTCAACCCAATACCATAATGAATAAATTGGTTTAAACACCAAGTCTCCAAATTAACTAACATTCGGAATTTCCTCAAGAGACCAAACTCTTCACTCAACCCCTTGACGACCCGCCGCTAAGGGAACCTGTTATACACATCATTTTCGAAAAAGTGTTAGGCTTAAAGCCTAGTGAGAACATACAGGTTATAATTTGAAGAAATATATGCAATTGTAACGAAGGGAATTCTTTTCAAGAAAAATAGTTTACAATTGAACTGTTTGCCATAAAGGGCCTTTCATATAAAATTCATCTTGCGATAACGGGGGATACCCGATTTACCAAGGATTGTCGGCGGAACACCGAGTAGGCCACAATCCGAGTTGTGAGCTAAATACTTGGAATCCATGGCCACGAACAATGAAGGTTCGTACGATGATGTGAGGGAGGGCACCCGAGGAAATCAAGTCATACTCGTTCACCAGGACTACATTATGAATCCATGACTAGTAACCGGTCTCACATAACCGTACCAAAGGCACTCGAGGATCAAATGCATCCATAACTACAATGGGGAAAACATCCCAAATATATATAAGCCGATTCAATACCTAGGGATCCACTAGTAATAGTCAAGACTTGTCACAATTACATTTGTGACTAACCAAAGCTAAACATATAACTTCCATAACATTTATTCCCAAAGATGAAATTTCCAAGTTAACTGCTGATAAGAATGAGAAATCATAAAAATGAGATTTTATACATTCTTCCAAGTAATTTACCAAATAAGTGCAAGAAATAATTTATTTTATTTCATAAAAAATGAAACCCTTCCATTTCACAAGATATAACAAGAACCCTAAAATCTCCTAAAACTCAAGTTAGGTCAAAATGTAATTTTCATAAATCCAAAACCAAGGAGAAGTATAGGAGTTCAAAATATATGTTTTGATGTGTATAAAGTTTAGAAAACGATAGTAGGAACTCACCAAGTAGGTTTTAGAAGAAAACCCAAAAAACCTAGATATTGACTCGTTGGAGAAGATGAAGATGGTGATGGTGATGAACTCTTGACCCTTGCTTTCAATACACCACCAAATACTCTTGGATCTTCCCAAAACTAAAAATATAAACTTGAAAATCTCTCAAATACGAAACCGTGGCAACTTGAATCACTGAAATCGGAGCTAGGATGAGAAAGTTATGAGGAAATGAAGTTAGATCCCCAAAAATCGCGTATAAGATCTTCAGATCCTTTTCCGCGGCTTGGGCCGCGACTTGGAAGCCGCGGGGTAAGCCGCGGGGTAAGCCGCGCGTGTCCCAAACACACATCCAGAGGGTTACGCGGCCTGGGTCGCGGCCTAGGGTCGCCCACCAACCCGCGGGCCTCCGAAATCCCCATTTCGCGCGTCTGATCACTGTTTTGGCCATAACTTCTTCGTTATAGCTCCGTTTTCGCTCCGGAATGGACCGTTGGACTCGTAATTGAATCCTTTATCTATAAATACTATAAAATCAAGGATTAAAGTACAAAATCAAACATCTTATTTTTCCTTAATCTATCGGTTTCTATATTAACTTGAAACAATACCTTTCAAAAGTCGGGGTGTTACAATACTCCCCAACATGGAAATGATTTCGTCCTCGAAATCTTAGTTACACAAACAGGTGAGGGTATCTTCGCTTCATGTCCTCCTCGGATTCTTACGTCACATTGGCTCCACGATGATGCTTCCACTCCACCTTGACCATAGTGACCTCCTTGTGACGCAATTTCTTAGACTTGCTTTCTAAGATAACATCGGGTTCTTCTACACAACGGTTCCCTTCGTCCACTCTTAACTCGGAGAGAGGAATGACACTTTCTCCATCCTCCAAACTTTTCCAAAGGTAACATATATGGAACATGTTGTGGATTCTATTTAACTCCGATGGCAGTTCCAATTGGTAAGCTTGCAAACCAACCCGTTTAAGCACTTTGAAAGGTCCAATGAAATGAGGACTCAACTTCCCACCTTTCCGAACCGAATAATGTCCTTCTAAGGCGATACCTTAAGCATCACGCGGTCGCCCACTTGGAATTCCATCGGTCGTCTCTTCTTATTGGCATAGCTCTTTTGCCGATCTTGAGTCGCTTTTAATCTTTCCCGAATGCCTTTGACTTTATCGACCGTCTCTTGCACAATTTCGGGTCCGGCAAATTGTTTCTCTCCCGCTTCTAACCAACACACGGGAGTTCGGCACTTCCGCCCATACAATGCCTCAAAAGGTGTCATTCAAATGCTTGAGTGGTAGCTATTGTTGTAAGCGAACTCCACCAAAGGTAGGTGAGAATCCCAACTACCCCCAAAATCAATGACACAAGATCTTAACATGTCTTCGAGTGTTTGGATCGTTCTCTCGCTTTGACCGTCGGGTTGTGGATGGTAAGCCGTATTCAGTTTTACTCGCGTACCAAGCTCCTTCTGAAAGCCATCCCAAAAGTTCGAACTGAACCGACTGTAAGGTACTCCATGTATCGAGACCACTTCATCGATGTAGAGTTTTGCTAACTTGTTCATCGGTAAGGTTTCGCGCATAGCCAAGAAATGAGCGCTCTTGGTCAACCGGTCAACTATCACACAAATGGTATCGTGACCTCGAAGAGTCTTCGGTAACTTAGTCACGAAGTCCATGGTAATATGTTCCCATTTCCACTCAGGGATCTCTAAGGATTGCAGACTCCCATACGGTCGTTGATGTTCGGCCTTCACTTGTAAGCACGTCACACAACGCTCCACATAACGTGCCACATCCAGTTTCATTACCGGTCACCAATAATGCAACTTCAAGTCCCGATACATCTTTGTACTTCCCGGATGGATGAAATACTTGGACTTGTGAGCATCCTCAAGAAGAAGTTCACGGTTACCCCCAACTTTGGGTACCCACACACGACCGTTGAACAACTTCACCCTACGACTATCTTCCGTTAAGAGCAAACGTTGTTTTGTCATGACTTAATCCTTGAGATTTTCTTCCAACAGGGCTTCTGCTTGAGAAGTCTTGATCTTCTCAATAAGATTTGACACTAGCTCGATTCTCGAAAGGGTAGCCCGAATACTTCCGCTATAGTCCTTACGACTTAGCGCATCGACCACTACGTTTACCTTACCGGGATGGTAAAGCAATTCACAATTGTAATCTTTGAGTAATTCGAGACACCGCCTTTGCCTCATGTTCAACTCCTTTTGGTCAAAGACGTATTTCAAACTCTTATGATCGGTGTATAAAGTACACTTTGTGCCATAGAGGTAATGTCGCCAAAGCTTCAAGGCGAACACCACCGCCGCTAGCTCTAAATCATGGGTAGGATAATTCTTCTTTTGGATTTTGAGTTGCCTCAAGGCATAAGCGATCACCTTGCCTCTTTGCATTAACACACATCCTAATCCCATTTTCGAAGTATCGCTATAGACCACGAAATCTTCCGACCCTTCGGGTAGCGACAAGATTGGAGCTTCACACAACTTCTTTTGCAAAGTCCGGAACGCTTTCTCTTGCGCTTCGGTCCAATCAAACTTCACATTCTTCTGTGTCAACGTCGTCAAGGAAGAAGCGATTTTCGAAAAGTCTTTAATAAATCTCCGGTAATAACCCGCCAAACCCAAAAAGCTTCGGATTTCGGACGGACTCTTAGGAGGCTCCCAGTTCATCATGGCTTCTATTTTGGAGGGGTCCACTTTCACTCCGTCTTGAGTGACAATGTGACCCAAGAATTGTACCTCTTCAAGCCAAAAGTTGCACTTGGAGAATTTGGCGTACAATCTTTCTTTCCTCAACACTTCTAGAACTTCACGGAGGTGTTGCTCGTGTTCCAACTCGCTCTTGGAATATACGAGTATGTCATCAATGAATACGATGACCGACTTTTCGAGGAATGGTCGGCACACCTTATTCATCAAGTCCATAAACACCGTCGGTGCGTTTGTTAGGCCAAACGGCATTACAAGGAATTCGTAATGGTCGTATCGCGTTCTAAAAGCCGTCTTCGAGACGTCTTCTCCCTTCACCTTCACTTGGTGGTAACCCGAACGTAAGTCGATCTTGGAGAAACACCCCACTCCTTGAAGTTGATCGAACAAGTCATCTATTCTCGGAAGCGGGTATTTGTTCTTCACCGTTGCTTTGTTCAACTCACGATAATCAATGCACATTCTCATTGTGCCATCCTTCTTCTTGACAAACAAGACCGGAGCTCCCCAAGGCGACGAGCTTGGTCTTATGAAACCTTTCTCCAAAAGTTCTTGGAGTTGAGCCATCATCTCTTGCATCTCTGTAACACCCTCAAATCTGGAGATAGCAACTTGTAAAAAATTTCTAAATACATCAATAAATATTTCGAATTACAACACTAATTGAGAATTAACTTCAACGCTCACGTTCATCATATACATACACTCTATAAAAAGGACGGGTGTTACTGATCCCAATAACAGTTACTAACTCCAACCTGCGGAAGACTTCACCGACTACTCACTCTTGTATAAAACTAAGGCTCAATCCTCATTGCACTTGCTAGAACCGAAACCCCAACTGGAACCTGATGCACATGCCGACAAATAAAAGGTTAGGCTTAACGCCTAGTGATCTCAAGAGTTTTAACATGAATGAATAAATCTTTAAAAGACAGGAAATTAGTTTTAAAGCAAGATCCTTCGAAATATTATACTTCAAAATGGAAACGACACATTTTCCCATAATATACACTTTTAAAGACAATACTTCCCAAACATGCATTTCTTATAAAACGATGCAACCCGTAACTCACCCAAAACGGGGTCATAGTTCGATACTCAAATGTGCTAAAATGTAAATAGTACGTCATATCCCAAAACACCCAAAACGCGGGCGGGACATAATAATCGACCCTTAAATAACGGAGGACAAATCATAAAGATATGGTATGTCATGGAAAACCCGCGACTCGAAATAATACCCACACGACCATAAAATAGAATTAACTCAAAATATCAAAACGTGGACAATTAAATATCCAAAATACGACGGGCCGACGACGGGGGCTACCCGTATCCGTTGAGAGTGGAGGAACACAAAAGTATGCCACTCATACAACGTTAATCGTATGACACTTCACGACACACAAGCCCAAGTGTCCCTACGACTCCCTTCAAGCTACACCAAAGAGACAACTAACCTTAGCGAAATATTAACGAGAATACCGTTCAAATGCCCGACACAAGGGGGATACAACCATGGCATTGCCCCACCTGGCGGAGGTCCCAAAACGCCCATCAAATGACTACTCCAACACCATGATAGCACAACCCGGACTCAGCCCTCTTAGTGTACACCTTGAAAGGACAAGGTCATAACCCATGAGTCCCGGAGTCCAACCCCGTACTACCCAAATGACCATCAAATAAGACTGACTTACGTGCCTATGGATCCAATGCAACACAATCTAAAAATTACACGACTATACCTGAATGACGACAACACTCGAGCATGTAATTATAAATATGCAATAAAATGCATTAAGATGTAAGCCATGAAATGGTACTCTACATCGAGCCATTAAACCCGGACAAATGTCCACAAGACTCTTTTAAGCCAACACCGAGCTAAAATGCTCAAAATCCATTTGACCAATAATCAATGGTCCTCCAAATAATGAAATGTCTTTAAACAACGTTTATGAAGACACATGTCTCAAAGACGAGATTAACCCAAAACTCCACATGAGATGGGACTAAAGATTTTCCAAAGGGTTTATGAATGCAAATACACCAAAATGCATATAACATGAAATAGACTCCATTTGTACAAAATCATCAAAGATGCATGAATCATGAAATAGATCTTACTTGTACAAAGTCACCAAGAATACGTAAATCATGCTATTTAGTTGCTAAAATGTTCAAACCCAATATAAGCATTTTAAGAGGTTAACACAACCCAAGTTTACCAAATATGAAAACTTATCAAAATACTCACACTTTGACGAATAACCAAGTAAAACATATTTTACTTCGAAATACCAAAAACTTATCAGTAGTTAACCATTTCATGTAAAACACTTTAAAATAAACATTTTGGCATGTACACCGTTTTCACAAATCAACTTAAACTCAACTTGCTAGATTTAGGCTAAATCTAGGTTTCACCCAACAAGCTCTTTTAAAGGCCGCTTGAATCCTCAAGACGAGAACTTCCAAAACCTTGATCCAAACATTCCAAACCATACATAACCATAGTCAACCACATAGAAACATTCCCCAACATTATAAACCAAAATCCCCAAACGAGATCAAAACCCTAGTTTCTCCAAAACTAACAAATCCGAGATCTGAAAATCCAAATACTAGGAAAACATCCAAAGAACATTTATAACCTTAAATCAAGGAAACTTACCATTAAAGATGGCGAGACTTTCCGAAGACACCCAATCTGTAACACCCTGAATTTTGGAATTGGGTGAGAAGTTGACCGTTACCCAAAGTTCAGGGGGGTTAAATGTAACTTGGGTTATATATATACAAAATCAAATTAGATATTTTGATAAATATCACAAATATCAGTTTTTGGTTTTGAGAAGTCAGAGAGAGAGGAAGAAAGGCAGGAAGAAGCTTTGTAAAGGGTCGATCGTTTCGGGCAAATCGAGGTACGAATCTAGCTTAATGCTTTGATCTGAATACTTTTAGCCGTGTAGAACCTCGTTGTGAAGGTTTTGAATCGTTCCATTTTGAGATCTGAGTATTTCTCATTTGGATCTGGGTTAAATCTGGGTTCTGCATCGTACTGTTCTTGATGAACAAGGCGATGGTTGATTCGACCGAAGGGTTGATTCGACCGGATGGGTGTTCGACCGGATGGTTGATTCGACCGGATGGTTGATTCGACCGAAGGGTTGATTCGACCGGATGGGTGTTCGACCGAAGGGTTGATTCGACCGGATGGTTGATTCGACCGAGGGGTTGTTCGACCGAATGGTCCCTCGACCGGTGTTGTCTGTTCGACCGGAGTAGTGTTGGACCGGGGAGGTGTTCGACCGGTTGTTGCCTTTGACCGGATTAGGTTATGTTAAATTGTTAGCTTCTGTGTCTTTGAGTCCTATTCAAGTAACGAGAGGTTTATCTGTATTTCGACTTACCGATTCTTTCGGTGTTATCATAGGTAGCGCTTGTTAAGAAGAAGGAAACAGAGGTGAGTTCCTACTATCATTTTAAACTGTATACATATCAAAAGTTACCTTTTCGATCTTATCTTATTTTAAAAGTAAAATGATGTTTTACCTGTGCGTTTATGCGAAAGAAATATTCAAAGGAACTTCTTTTAAATGCTTTTCATTCTTACCAAAAGTTGAACTGGGAATAGCATTTTGTTTATAAAATGTGTTTGTAACCATATGTTTATTTATGGTTGGTCACATACGTTGTTGTGACGAGTCCTTACCATTACTAGTGGATCCCTAGGTTTTGAGTAGACTGTATTGTTGGGATGTTACATTCCCCAGAATTGTAACTAGGGATCACTTGTTCCTTGAGGGCAACTTGGTACGGTTATGTGAGGCCGGATACTAGCCATGGTTCATAGTGATCCTAGCGAAGGAGTATACCTTGGTTTTGCGCTTGGGGCTTGATCTCACATTGTAGCACGGACTTTGTGATTCGTATCCGCGGACTCCAATTGGTTTAGCTCGTAACTCGGATTTTTGGCCTAACTTTGTGTTACGCCACAATCCTTGGTAAAATGTTTTGTTTTCGGTCCTTTTATAACGAAAAAGCCCGTTTGTGGCAAGGACCTAATGTGTAAATTTAATCACTTTGGAAATACTATCTTGATGCAAATGTTTTATCTTTTGAGCTTCATAAACTGTATGTTCTCACCAGGCTTTAAGTCTGACACTTTTCTCAAATGATGTGTATAACAGGTTTCCATTAGCGGTGGGTGCCGGGGTTTTTGGAGAGACGAGTTTTGAGTCTCGGTTTTTTTTTTTGGAGATGTTTTAGTATTGATGCTGGGCAATGTTAAGTCCCACTATTTTGAAGAAATCCTTGTATAGGATTGTATAGTCTTAAGGACTGATCCCATTTATGGGAAGTTAATAGATTTGCCTTCGTTTTATTGTCAGGTTTCCAAGTTTTAATTACTCTGATTTTTGAGGTGTTACACAACCCAACTCTTCAACCCGAGCTCCCACACTTTGAACTTGACGAGGAAGATAAAGATGGAGGTTTTGTGGGTTATCATCCCAACTAGTTAGATGAAGAAGGTTTATGTGGTTTGTGGAGAGAAAACCCTCAAAATAGGTAAGGGTTCGACATTTGAGGTTTGGGAGAGAAAAGGGAAGAAGTTTTTGGGTTTGGGATTGAGAGGAATGAGGCTAATGGCTGAAAAATCGGCTTTTAACTCCACAGTGCGTCACGCGGGTTATGCCTCGCCCGTTTCCCCAGAACTCACTTCCAGTGAGTTACGCGACTTGTGCCGCGACCCCAAGTCGCGCCACCACTCGCGGCAGCCCAATTCTCGGTTTTCTTGCGTCTTCTCACCTGATTCGATCCTCGATGATTCCATAGCAAAAACTCATCTGATTTCCCAACACCTTTACGTCCCAAAAGCCAAAAGATTCCCGAACTATCACTAAAGGAAGTCTCCAAATTTCGGGCGTTAGAATCCTCCCAACCTTAGAAGAGATTTCGTCCTCGAAATCTGACACCTACTAAACACCCAATACTGCCTTCCACGAGATGGATTGATTCTTTACCCAACCAGAGGGCTTCCACCATCCTTGCCTCATGCACGACCCGATTACAACTCAATTCCAAAATCCAGAAAATCTTGCCGAGGATGGGACGAACATCGAGTCCCTATCGACTACCTTACCACCCCTAGGATCTTGGTTGTCTCCCAACCTTAAAAGATCATTACTATCTTCGGGGTAGTTCGTGATCCCAACTTCTCGATAACCAAAACACTTCGAATTCATACGATTCTGAACCCACATCCAAGAATCGTCAACGAACTCTCAAAATCCTTAATTTTCAACTGGTCCAATCCTAATGCTAATAAAGTTGTCCTTCTAAGGCGCACTAATGCGTCCTTCAAGCAACTGGTTACCCCAAAGTTGGTTATTGCTCAACTCCGATTCCAAGCACAACCTTACAACATTTCCTTAATAGAACCTTTATCATCACATGAATGCTTATACCCATCGGTACTTGCTCATCAACACCTAATCTTCTTTCAAATTTCCATCACCGAAAGGTCATTATTTCCCCTGATCGAACCGGGATACTTCCGAACATTCCAAGATCTTTTGACTTCAAAAAAACAAGTCGACACCTAGGACTAAATGGTGACCTAGAAGACGTGGGCATCCCACCCAAAATTTCAACCCAGACGGATGGTCGCACTAAGGATGACACCAAATAGGGTGTTAAAAATCCCAAGTCTTACATTTCTAACAAACGGACCACAAGAATTTCCCTTGACCGCGAAGCCCACAAGGACGGTACACCATCTCATAAACTATGATGTTACACCGATGAGCAGTCCACCAAAACGAACCCAATCTAATCGCAGATAACCACCTAAGACCTTATCCTGCATGATTACCGGAGTATAAAATCACTCCTTAATTAACTGGGAAGACTTAAGTCTACTATTTCCAATAATACAAACGCACACAGATTCGAACACCCAAATCCAAAATTCAAGACTGACCACAAGTCAGATCATCCGACGTTTCAACTCCTAAGGACTCCCTTAGTCCCTAATTACAACTCCTTTCACGACAGGTGTTTAAATCTATAGGCCCAATGAGTTCAAGGTTTTTCAACCAGTAAGCCAATTTGAAATTTATAAAACTTTCAAATACATAAGCTTTTTAACACTTAAACGTGCGGTGAAAATACACTATCGATCATTCGATAGGTTTCAAAATTGATTATCAACACAGCGCATATGAAACCATTTCCAAAACTCATTTGTTCAGTACTTAAGTTAATAAGGACAATAACAAAACATGCGCAACGATTTACCTATAATTGTGAAAATAGGTTCCTGCACCACCACATGTGCAATAAATGTTTGTACAACTCCAAAGGAGAGATTCACAAATTAACTTTAAAATTCTTACTCTTTAACGAAGAGACGTTGCAGCACAAAAGTATCAACAATCCCATATGCAACAGTTTATTTCCCCAAAGCCAGGTAAAAATGATGGAGATGCAAATAAGTTTCAAATCGAGTTTAAAGCTATAAGTCGAATAGCTAAACACATTTGACCCAACAGAAACTCCAACGACAAGGATGACGCTAAATCGTTAAATGCATTTCGGAAAATTCTAACAGTAAAAGAGTATGGTTGAAATATGATCAGAACAAAAGTCCTGTTTTAAAATAACGTAAATCGTTTATATAATTACTCACACCAAAGTTATAAGTAAGTCCAAACAAATAGTATGCGACGATTGACATTTGTATAAAGCTCAAAGATAAATTGCATGATAATGAAATTCCCAAAACAACATGTGGATTGACATCGATTAGCAAAATCCATAAATTAACGCACACACTAATACATGTACACACATCCCAAAATTATCTACGCGACGCAAAGTTCGTACAATAAGACACCATAAACCCAATTGAATTTTTCGTAAAACTCATTAACGCTAAAAATCATGCGATGTCAAAATTTTCATTTCTCAACAGAGAGTATAAGACGACAATATGCCTAAAACATTAAACTTCTAAGAGTTTCCTCTTTTTAATGCAATGAAAGGTAAAATGACACTTTTCTACAAAACTTATGTTGGACACGACGCCGAATAAACTCGCAAGTTTAGACGAGCAAAAGTAAAACCCACGCACCAAAAGACATCGCAAAGCCATACTCCATGAAATTTAGCAAAAATCGTACAAACTAAAATTCTCAAGAAATTCCGACGCCAAACATGGGATTAACTTTTCCTTTAAAACCATTGACATACGTGGAGGAGATCCAATGTCTAGGTTAAAATATCATAGTTACTCGCCCCATACCCAAACGACATTAAAACATGGACATTACAATATCCCGTTGACTCCACATCTACGTGATTAATTGGTTAACTGCTGATAAGATCTGTAACTGTTTCTAGCATGATTTTACTTGTGCATTCATTCATGTTAAAACTCTTGAGCTCACTTGGCGTTAAGTCAACCCTTTTTATTTGTCGGCATGTGCATCAGGTTCCAGTTGGGGGTTCGGTTCTAGCAGTGCTTTGAGAAGTCGAGCCTTAGCCTTGTGCAAGAGTAAGTAGTTGATGTGGTCTTCCGCAGATTAGAGATAGTAGCTGACTTTGGGTTTAGTAGCACCCGTCCTTATCATAGACTGTTATATAGGATATGAATTTGTATGGAGGTTCATTCTTAAATTGTGATTGTAGACGAATCGTTATTGATGTGTTTAGAAAATTTTAAATAAGTTGCTATTTCCAGATTGAGGGTGTTACAACTTTGCCTCAGGTCTTGCGGTCGGGGTTGCCGTCTCTTTGGTAGGGACATGGGGTCCCGAACCTCCGGATCCCGCCACAATCACATTCTCCGCCACCGTCTCCGGCCTACGGTGGTTAGCATCTCTGTCATCCAATAGTTTCAGGAAGGCCTCTTGCTGCTGAGCCATAGCTGCATTCATTGCTTGCTACATTCGCTCCATCATTCTAGTTTACGGAGTTATCTCTTCCATGATCGGATGAGTTGCAGCTATGTTGCGTCGAGGTACATGCTCCGGTCCTCCACCCAGCGCATTTATAAACGGTGGAGGCAAATCGTTATTCGTTACTCTTGGTTGATCGGCCGTAGATGCTGCCGTATCCTGCCCCTACGGCCGATTACGCGTATCAACCATAGTCTGCCACGCACACGAGAATATAGATAAGTTAAGACTATACGATCATAAGCAAGAAAACGTACTACCACATTCATTAATCATCATAACAACGGAAAGCAAGCATAATCACATAAAACATCTTCATAATAACGTTAGTTAGGCGAAATTATGAACATGCAATACATAAAAATTTTCATTCCCATTACCATAACTCTTAACTTGTGTAGCTTCCGTCGACTCTAGAACTATCTTATCTTAATAATTCTACCCAATCTCACAAAATCATTGCCTAATTTCACAGCTTAAGTCTAGGTACCCTACATCCATACCTAGTTCACTTAAACTAAAGCTCTGATACCAACTTGTAACACCCTAAAAATTAGCGGAATAAAAATTCGAAATTTCTGCAATATGACGGCTATAAATGAATAGAAACCTGGGTATAAAACCTGCTACAATCAATCCCAAATTATCATCCCGATAGAACGGGGAAACAATACTATAATCATTACAGTAAATCAATTGAAGGATAGACTAACAACCTAATAATCTAACTTAAATAAGAAAGATTAGTATTGGGTGTTGCTATTCTTCCAAAAGGTATGTTCACTATTCCAACAATGTCGGTCTATACATCTCCCAAAAAGACCGCTCTTGACCCCGAAGTTGTCCACTCAGTCCCGACGAACCCCACCGGAAACCTGACGTGTTATACATTCCATTTTAAGAAAAAGTGTTAGGCTAAAGCCTAGTGAGATCAAACATTTGCAGTTTAAGAATTGAATATATAAATGAGTAAAAAGGTTTCTTTCTATACAACAACAATAATGGTAATAATACAAATACTGCTCTTTGAAATATAACAAATACCTCTTGGGTTAACGGGGGAGACCCGCCTACTAACCTGAATGACGAAACACAGAAGTAAGCCATTTGATGGGTCAGTAAAGCCAATAAACACATAAAGTACACGCAAGGGATGTCAGGCTCAGTGGCTTTAAACGTACACCCACGGAAACTCGAGTTCAACCCCGTCGGGTTCCTATGTCGAGCTCCTCATCCAATATCGTAATACTTGAGCACGAAGGACTTATACCGCACCTGGTACCTAACGTGCAGCACGAAGGACTTATACCGCATCCGGTACCTAACGTGCCTCGATGTGGAAAACTAGTCGTCCCAACGCCGGAACAATAATAACCAAATACGGGGTCATGACTCCCAATGCATCAATTAAGCCAAATAATGCACATAAGGCTCAACAAATAATTCCAACAATGATTAGTGTGCAATAAATGATATGAAGGGTATTTACCACCAAAACCACTCCTATTATTTGCCAAGAGACCACTTAGTAAAAATATAGATAAATTTCTCTTTATTTCCAAATCCCCAAAATATGAAGTGAGTTTAACATGTAACTTATCAGCAGTTAACCACAATACCCATATTTTCAAGTCCATAAATTTTGTATAGCAATGCCATCCACATAGAGGTATAGCCCAAGTAAAAATAAGCTAAAGAACATTGATAGAGTTCACAAACCACCATTTCTCCAAAAATCATCACAAATACTAATATCCCCAAAAGTTAGGGTTAGCACAATGTCTTAAAATTCAAATATGTGAAAGAGGAGATATTAGGTATTCAAAATCCACCTTTTGACATGTATAATGTTTGGTAAAAGTGTAAGAACTCACCTTGGTAGTTTCCTTAAGAAGGAAACCAAACCCTAGCAATAAAGGAGATAAAATCACTTGGGAGCTCACCAATCACCACTTCCTAAATGTATTAAGGACCACCATTAATGACCTAGAATTACCATAAATGAAGAGAGAAGTCTAAAGGAAGAGTGCTTACCGAAGTCAGCTTCCAGAATCGCTCCCAAACCCTAAAAATCAGATAAAATGGCTAAATCCCGCAACTCCACTGATTTAAACCCTTCAGGTCGATGGCGACATTGCCACGGCGACAATGACATTGTCATTGTCGCGGGCATAGTCGCGAGGGTCCAACCCCTTACGGTATACTTGTGGCGACAATGCCCCAGCGATAATGACCATGTCATAGTCGCAGGGCACAATCTCCGGACTCGTACCGAGAGCCCCCAAACCTCGACGACCTTGCCCTCGCGACAATGACACCCTGTCATAGTCGCGGGCAATGTCGCGGAAAACTCAGACTTTCTGGAAATTTGCATCTTCAGCCCACGATGCTCAAAACGGATAAAAATCGATATTTACTAATAATTTCCAACAATTAGAAGGTTCCATAACTAATAAGAACGATACCAGGATTCCAGAATTCGGGGTTGTTACATTCTGATAACAATTTGCACGCACGCACAACAAAACGGTTTCATGCATGCTTAAGCCCACAGGTTAAAATCTGATGAGTGTTAAAATGTTTTACCAAAACTTCGCCACATAACTCACATTATGTTTTGAAAACATGAAAAACAACTTATGCAAACTTATTTAGAAATAAGTCTTGGACATGGATTTAGTCGGCATGCAACATCTTAGGACTGTGCTTCTCAATTCATACTATTGTCATTAGGATGTATCGAACATCTTAGAGTAACAAACCCACCAATTCGGTTAACCTGCAAACTCTTCTCGAAATATAATTGGTTCAACAACCTATAGTTCTATTCCAACCAATAACCCTGACCCAAGATGGTCAACTTAATGCACTTATCGCACTTACTTATCATTCTCAAGTGACATTGCTATTAACATCAACCTTTCTTTAGATCACTCGCTTAGAAACTTTCTCGCTACCCCAACGGTCATCATGCCATGGTAGTTCAAGTATACATATGTAGCACGTAGGTTCACCATAACACTGGCCAGGTGCCATTATGAACGTACAGTACATAGTTATCCTTGCGACCCTCGACAAGTTTTCCGTTTCTAGCGACTGGATCAATCCTCAAAATATCTTATCTTAGGTCCGTTTCTATACGACGGGCCGACGACGGGGGCTACCCGTATCCGTTGAGAGTGGAGGAACACAAAAGTATGCCACTTATACAACGTTAATCGTATGACACTTCACGAAACACAAGCCCAAGTGTCCCTACGACTCCCTTCAAGCTACACCAAAGAGACAGCTGACCTTAGCGAAATATTAACGAGAATACCGCTCAAAGGCCCGGCACAAGGGGGATACAACCATGGCATTGCCCCACCTAGCGGAGGTCCCAAAAGGCCCATCAAATGACTACTCCAACGCCATGATAGCACAACCCGGACTCAGCCCTCTTAGTGTACACCTTGAAAGGACAAGGTCATAACCCATTGTTAGCCCCAAATCTGAACCAATGAAAGTATTGAAAATAACTAAGTCTTCATCTAAAGACTTTCAAGGGACATCAACAAGTCTGTCTCTGAAGTCAATTCAGAGTCAGTCTGAAGAAAGCAAGTCTGTCTCTGAAGTCAATTCAGAGTCAGTCTGAAGAAAGCAAGTCTGTCTCTGAAGTCAGTTCAGAGTCAGTATGAAGAAAGTATCTCTGTCTCTGAAGTCAGTTCAGAGACAGTCTCTCAGAAAGACATCAGAGAGCCCCTCATCAGAGATCCTACTTCAGAGCTCTGAAGATGTTCACTCTGAATTGATGACAAAGAAGAACATATGACACGTCACGTTGTGATAAGATTTACTTTCTAGAGTAGGTCACTGTTCAAGCATGTCTTGATCTTACCTCTTAGGTAAGACACTGTTCAATATCTTGATCTTACCTCTTATGTAAGATATTGTTCAAGCCATGCTTCTATTTGTCAGATAAGTACACTATTTACTTTATGGTCCTATAAAAAGGACCATCACTTTATTGTTCAAAGTGTGCTTAAGAAGTATTATAACTGAAAATATAAGTTGAATATTTTATTCCAAGAATATCTTGTTTATCTATTATCTGCTTTATGAACTGTGATATTTGAATCTCCTTTGATATTAAACTATACTGCTTCCGCTGTTATTACTCTTATTGTTTATATCATTGTTGTGAGATTAAATCAGGGATCCAACAATTGGTACCAGAGCCTTCTTTGTTTCCTAAACAAAGTAAGATCGCATCTGCATACTCGAATAGATTTACATCTCATTAATTCTAACTTTCAAATATCTTTGCATGTTCAAATAAACCTGGTTTATTAAAGAACACCATATGCTCAAGATTTGATAGTAAATCACTGTTCAATACAAAAAGCATCTGTTCTTCAAATCTTCATCTTTTTCTTCAAAAATGGCAAACTCAAGCATAAGTGCCATTTATACAGCTAGGTCTTTAACAAAACCTTCTACACTTTTAAGGGATGAATATCCCCAATGGAAGATAAGGATGGTAAATTTCTTAGAAGGAATGGACAAGGATCTCTTTAGATCAGTAAACGTTGGACCTCACATTCCAATGGTGTTGGTTCCAAGAGTTCCTGCAACAGCAGATACTGCTGAAATCCCTGCATATTATGAAAAGAAAACCACAAACTTCACTGATGAAGAAACTAATATGATGGATAATGACTCAAAAGTTGTTAGATTACTGATAATGGTCATTCCCAATGATATCTTTCAAGAACTTGATTCTTGTAAAACTGCAAAAAAGATATGGGATCAGTTGTTAAATCAACTTGAAGGAGGCCTACAAACCCAAAAAAAATAAGAAACCCTGAAAGAAGATTTCAACAAGATGGTGTCAGATTTCAACAAGAACCCAGATTCACTCCATATAGTGATCAAAAGGGTACAAACTTCAACAACAATGATGCAACTCAACAATCAAGACCTCAACAATCATTTCAACCAAGGTATCCACAGCCACAGAGATATTTCAAACCTCAAGAACAGAAGCCAGAGACAAGTATTGCCACTCTTCCAACAAATCAAAATGATGGAAGATGTTTCAGATGTGGAAAAATAGGCCATTTCTCTGCAAACTGCAGAGGAAAACTTGTCAAAGATCAAGATTACTATAAGAACAAATACAAGTACAACGTAAAAGAAAGAGTTCTTGTAGCAGAAATGGAAGACTGGCTATCTGACTCAACAAGCGACGGCGAGGAAGAGCCTACCAATCTCTGTGGTATGGCTTTTTCAGATGGAAAATTTTACTTTAGTTGTAGGAGTTTCATGATTTTCTATCCTTGCTTATTTCTAGGTTGTGGTTTTATTAGTTAAATCGAGATGGATGGAGAAACATGATTGAGGGAAAGGTTATTGCTTTAGAATTGTTATTCACTCGCGCTGCATCGTGCATATACAGAACTAGTAGAATATAACAAGTGTAATACATCTCTTCATTTTTAACACAAAATAAAATAAATGGATGAAGAGATCTTAACGTCCTTGAGTTAACAGACCAATTAACAACCGTAATCTTAGGGACAAAAAATATAACAAAATGCCAACCATAATGACTATCAGTGTAATAAAATGAAGAACATAGACGAAAAGCAATAAATTTCAACAAACCTTGTAAACAAAATACGTAATATATTTATAAAATGACGTGTTTATAAAAAAGATTTATTTAATACAAATTCATCTAAAATCATGCCTAAAGAATGGATCATGCCATTTCTCATATTGGTTCCGTATCTAGAAGCAATTGAGTTGGCCTTTGACTTTGTGAGCAAAGGTACAAATAGCAACTATTATTTTCCATGAAAACCAGCAAACGGTAAGCGTGGGCGTGGGTTTGTATTTGGTTAAAACCTGAAAAGGTAAACTCTCTTTACACCTCTGATAGTGATCCTGAAATAGATGCTTTTAAACTAATTAATGAACTTCAAGATCTAGAGCAAAAGTTTCTTGAAGAGAAAAAGAAAAGAGAGAAAATGTCAAAAGAGCTCATCTTTTTCAAAAGAGAAAAGAATCTTCTGGAATCAGAAAAGAAAGAAAATTTTCTTGAAAAGACTAAACTTGAAGAATCTCACAAACAAAAAGAAAAATCATTTTCAGAAGAAATAAGAAAAATTGAGAAAGTTTTAAAAGGAAAAGAAGAAGAAGTAAAGAAATCTGAGTATGAAAGACTCAATTCTATTGCCTTAACCAAATTTTTTCAAAAGGAAAGAGAAATCCTACATCAATCTCTAGATAGAAAAAATCTTCGAATCAAAAGCTATGTTAATGCACAAGTTGTTTTCGATAAAATAAAAACTCAAATGGACTCTCAAGGGTTGGGATTCAATGAGTTGAATTCATTCACTGGATTGGAGAAAACATCACTTTCTTCCACTTTCCGTATGGGAAAGGTCCAAAGCTTTGAAGGTCCATCTCTGAATAATTTCAAAAAAATGAAAACATCAGAGGGATCAAAAGCAAGAGCTCTGAATTTCAAAAATACTACATACTCTGAAGTAAAAAACTTTCAAGAATCTGTGTTACAGATAAAAGAAGAAACTTCAGAGGTACACTTCACAAAACCTCAGAGCTATGATCCCAAAGAAATTTTCAGATTTGATGCTTTCATCTCAAATGAATCAGAGACATCCGAACCAAGTACCTCTGATACAAGTACTTCTGAAAATGAATCTCAGAGTTCACTAAATCCGAATGCCCCTCTGTATTCACCAAAGTCAGATGAAAACATCAGAACTACATTTGAAGATGATATTAAAAAGATATGGAAAGAAAATGTCTTGGAGGATTTAAAAAGAAAAGAAAGCATGAAACGGATCATTAAAGTCTCTAGAACAAAACAAATTAAAAAACCAATAGAGGTAGCTATCTCTATTAAAACTAAGAGAGACTTTCTTGATTCTGATTCAGAATCTGATCAAGAGATTGATGAACAGATTTTTTGTAAACCAGAGAATGTAATTCACAAAAAGATAGAAGCTGTTGGGTCTGGTATTTTGAATGTTCCAATTTCATTTTTGAAAACCAAAACCAGAATTCCAATAAGTCCTGATTTTGCAAATATGTGTTTACAAGCAAAAACATCTCTGGAACTTGAAAAAGAATTACAAGAAAAGGTCAAGAATAAAACAAACACTTCTAATTCTTATACCTATAAAACAATAAAATTCTCTCCTGAACAAAAAGGCAAATGGACAAAAATTAACCATATTGATCCTGTCTGTGCAGTAAGCAGCAAAGAAAAGAAGATGTTTTTGATCAAGAAAAAGCAACTTGAAAAGAAGACTGTCTTTCAAGCAAAAAGGAAAGAAGTAGTTAGGGATACATGTAATATTCCTAATGCTAATTTAAAAAGAAGTCAAAATGTAACAACTGCTTTTAATAAAAAGAAAAACTTTGCTCCTACTTCTTCTTGTTCTATTAATTGCAACTGCATTCATCTCTTGATCAAACTGAAAAATCATTTCAAAGGATCACATTGTCTTCTGAATCAATCTCTGAAAAATATCTCAGAGACAAATTTTCAACAGAAGACAAATAACGGCAAGACATCAAAAGATGAGATGCCAAAAAGTCATACAAATCCACCAAAGTCTAACATAAAATGACCCATAATGAGATGGGTACCTAAGAAACAATAATTTGTCTTGCAGAATCAGTCAATGCCAATCTAGTACCTAGATTCTGGATGTTCAAGGCATATGACTGGAAATAAGGAACTGTTATCCTCATTCAAAGCAAAATCTGGAGGAGCAGTTACTTTTAGAGACAATGTGCAAGGACAGATTAAAGGATATGGTGAATTATCAAGAGGAAATGTTTTAGTTTCAAAGGTTGCTTATGTGGATGGATTAAAACATAATCTGATCAACATAAGTCAACTTTGTGATCATGGGTGTGATGTGAAATTTCAAAGAAGATATTGTTCACTTCTCCACTCAGAATCGGGTCAAGAATTACTCAGAGCAGACAGAAAAGGTAACCTCTACAGAATGAATTTTACCAAAATCAAGGACACTGATTCAGAGAAACTTTGTCTTATATCTCTGACAAGTGAGGAAGTCTGGCTCTGTCATAAAAAGTTTTCACATCTAAACTTTTCCTCACTTGATAAATTAGTTAAACTTAATTTGGTTAAGGGATTACCATCTCTGAAGTTTAACAAAGATCATCTTTGTTCTGCTTGTGAGATGGGAAAATGAAAAGATCTTCCCATAAAACCAAAAGTGAAAACAACTGTCCTAGACCTCTGCACATGCTACATGTGGACCTCTGTGGTCCTATCTCTGTACAGAGTCTAGCAGGTAAGAAATACATTCTGGTTCTGATTGATGAATTTTCTTGATACACATGGATAGAATTCATCAAAGCAAAATCAGATGTACCTGATATTTTGATAAGATTGTTGAAAAGATTACAGGTTCTATTCAGCAGCAAAGTTCAGAAACTAAGAAGTGATAATGGAACATAGTTCAAAAATGTCAAAATCAATTCATACCTATCAAAAGAATGCATTACTCCTAACTTTTCTGCAGTAAGAACTCCTCAGCAAAATGGAGTAGTTGAAAGGAAGAACAGAACACTTGTTGAAGTTGCAAGAACAATGCTTGCTGGATCTGATCTTTCAACAAATTTTTGGGCAGAAACCTCATTTGCTAGTGTAGATGATAGCTCGACTAGCTTTGAGGAAAGTGAGGATGAATCTTCAGAGACTAGCTCTGAAGATTCTCAGAGGGAAGAGAGCAAGTCTTCTGACTTAGAGAAACCTGAGAGTTCTTCCCCTTCCAAACAAAAAGATGCCTCAAGGCACATATATTTTAGGACACCAACCCCATCTCCCAGTGCAACCACACAATCTAACCTACCTGATCCAGAGGTAATGGTTATTGAATCAGAGGTACACACCTCGAACCCAAACTAGCAAGCCACTTCAGAGGTACCTTTTTCCACCTCTGAAGTTCACATAACTAAGGAAACTCAATTTATGGATAAGCCCTCTTCACAGGACTTAGCCAATACTTTAAGTACTCAGTTGCCTCAGAGTACATCAGAAAATCCTACACATGATGTTGCCTCTGTGGCTCATCTCTCACCCTTTAGGATATCAAGAAGTAGCTGTCCAACTAGGGACAATGGCTTGACCTACAAAACCAAGGATTGACTTGCCTGGATCGCAAGATCAACTCCCACATTCACTTCCAGTCCTCTGAATCTGAGGAGGAAGACTTGGATGAGAACAGAACACTCAGAGATGATTCTCCGGAACATCAAGGATTGAGTGGAAGTCCTTCCAGAGACAACATCGAAACAGCTCTGAACGAAGGCTCCTCTGAACTCGAGGAAAAATGGGCTACATGTGTTGTAACCAATGTACCCCTCTGTGAACTCACTAAATCTGAGTTCCAGAGATTCTGTGAGGAAGTCAGAGGCTCCATGAATGAGCATAACTTTCAGAGAATTGACGGTTCAGAGACCTCTGCTCTTCGCTCTGAAAACACAAACCTCAGAGCAGAGGTTTCCACTCTGAAGACCCAACTTTTGGACTCCTCAAACAGAATCCAAGAGTTGGAACAAGAACTGTTCAAACAGAAGACTGAATCATCCCTGGAGGTAGCCGCTCTTAAAGTTCAGAATGCTGCTCTTCAAAATCAAGCATCTACAACCATCGATGTTCAGAAAGCTCTACAAGAACTAAGGGAAGAGGTAGTAGCCACCAGATCATCATCACTCTCAACAGATCAAATGGCCTCTATCTCTGACCTCATCAAAGCAACAATTCAAGCTTCTGTACCAACTGTCAGCGCACCATTAGCAACACCACAGCCACCACCCCGGACTTCTGAAGACCTCATCACCAAAAGTGATCTGGCCTCTTTCAAATCAGCAATAATGAGCAGAATGCTGACTTGTTCTTCCAAAATCTCTACTATTGCTCAGAAGCAGGTCAAAGCAACTCTGGAACTTCATAACTATAAATCAGAGGACCAGATTGCTGAAATCAGAACTGCTGCTTCAGAAGCAATCGACACCATTCAGAAGACACTTCAGGATCCCAAAGGAAAAGGAATCGCTGAACCAAGCTCTCCCAAATACAAACTCAAGTTTTCTGGTGGGACTTGTAGCGATGCAGTGAAGAAAGCCAGATTTGATGATTCAGATGATTCAGATGAGACTCACAAAATAGGGAGATCGGAGATAAAACCACGCACACCTTTAAAGTTGCTCCCTCTGCACAAGTTCAAGAGAAGGAACCAGAGAGGAACACCACCTCTTCTGATGAAAACCGTACTTTACAATCATTCACAACACCAGTCATACTTTACGCCTCATCAACACCAGGTGTTCCAATCACTCCAGTTACCGATGCGACTCCAGAGAAAATTGGAGCTCTGGAAGAGGAAAAAGAACAACTTGTAGACTTCTCTACGTCCTCTGAAGATGCATTCTCATCACCCGAATGACAACCAATGGTGATGAGAGATACCTTTGAGTCAGAGTCTGAGAAAGAAAAGAAAGATTCTGAAAGAGAGAAAGAAGCTGCTGGAGATCAGATCGAAGTAATTGATGTCGAAGAGTATGTTTTCAAAAATGATCAACCTCATCATACCTCAATAGCTTCATAATTAAGAGAATCTCCAGAGATAGATGGATATATATCTGAACAGCCTTCAGAGATAACTCAGTCACAGCTCAAGAACAAAGAAACCATGGTTGTTGATGAACAGGATCCTCAACAGAATCTTGTTCAGAAAACAAGCATCGGTTTACCAGCCAAGGTCTTCACTCATCCTCCCACATTCTTAGAATCCACTCCTGAAGCATCGATAGAAGATCACTTTCGGCATATATACTGTGAGTTCAATTTGGAAGACACTCAAGTAATCCCTCTGAATCCAAGAATCAGAGATGATATGCCAGACTACGAACGAAGATTCATACAGTCAAAGACATCACCAAGAAAGGCGGTTCTCAACGATGCTCCAATAATAAAAGTTGAGAAAATCACTGAAAAGACATTCGCCTTCAACAAAATCATATATAGGCATTATGTGGTGACTCGATCTGATCAGAAGATTTACGAGTTCAATGATAATGATCTCGTAAATCTAAATCCTTATGATCTCACTCATCTCTATGCCTACTGCTCTGCAAGATACGATTCAGGAAGAAGGGAGATAAGAATGGGCATGGTTGAAGTAAGACGGGCAATGGAAGCTTACATCAAACACAGAGCCAAACGAGACTTTCAGATAGCTCTGAACTTGGGTGAAGAAAAGCTCCAAGTGACTGAACCAGAGGAAACCATTGAAAACATGGACAAACAGAAGACTGGATCAATCATTGAAGAACCTCTGGGTTTCATCTACAGAGTGAACCAAGAAAAGAAAATATTTCTAGCTTCGCAAGTAGAAAAGTATTCAGATGAAACCTTGAAAGGAATACAGAAGATGATCCATGTAAAGCAAGAAGGGCACAGAGCAGACCTACTGGCGAAACTAGACTTGGAAATTGGCTCAATGATTAACTTCAGGGAGCTAATCATGAAGTTTCATAGGATATGTTCTAGTGATAGTTTCATAGAAGTAATATTTACAGAGGATGACTTTCTCCTCTTCGCTTTCTAGTTTAAATGCTCAATGTGTTCTGTGTTTATTTTCAGTACTTAGGGGAGATTGTTAGCGCCAAATCTGAACCAATGAAAGTATTGAAAATAACTAAGTCTTCATCTAAAGACTTTCAAGGGACATCAACAAGTCTGTCTCTGAAGTCAATTCAGAGTCAGTCTGAAGAAAGAAAGTTTGTCTCTGAAGTCAATTTAGAGTTACTCTGAAGAAAACAAGTCTGTTTCTGAAGTCAGTCTGAAGAAAGTATGTTTGTCTCTGAAGTCAGTTCAGAGACAGTCTCTCAGGAAGACATCAGAGAGCCCCTCATCAGAGATCCTACTTCAAAGCTCTGAAGATGTTCACTCTGAATTGATGACAAAGAAGAACAGATGACACGTCACCTTGTGATAAGATTTACTTTCTAGAGTAGGTCACTGTTCAAGCATGTCTTGATCTTACCTCTTAGGTAAGACACTGTTCAATATCTTGATCTTACCTCTTATGTAAGATACTGTTCAATCCATGCTTCTATTTGTCAGATAAGTACACTATTTACTTTATGGTCCTATAAAAAGGACCATCACCTTATTGTTCAAAGTGTGCTTAAGAATTCTTATAACTGAAAATATAAGTTGAATATTTTATTCCAAGAATATATTGTTTATCTATTATCTGCTTTATTAACTGTGATATTTGAATCTCCTTTGATATTAAACTATACTGCTTCCGCTGTTATTACTCTTATTATTTATATCCTTGTTGTGAGATTAAATCAGGGATCCAACACCCATGAGTCCCGGAGTCCAACCCCGTACTACCCAAATGACCATCAAATAAGACTGACTTACGTGCCTATGGATCCAATGCAACACAGTCTAAAAATTACACGACTATACCTGAATGACAACAACACTCGATCATGTAATTATAAATATGCAATAAAATGCATTAAGATGTAAGCCATGAAATGGGACTCTACATCGAGCCATTAAACCCGGACAAATGTCCACAAGACTCTTTTAAGCCAACATCGAGCTAAAATGCTCAAAATCCATTTGACCAATAATCAATGGTCCTCCAAATAATGAAATGTCTTTAAACAACGTTTATGAAGACACATGTCTTTAAGACGAGATTAACCCAAAACTCCACAGGAGATGGGACTAAAGATTTTCCAAAGGGTTTATGAAATAGACTCCATTTGTACAAAATCATCAAAGATGCATGAATCATGAAATAGATCTTACTTGTACAAAGTCACCAAGAATATGTAAATCATGCTATTTAGTTGCTAAAATGTTCAAGCCCAATATAAGCATTTTAAGAGGTTAACACAACCCAAGTTTACCAAATATGAAAACTTATCAAAATACTCACACTTTGACGAATAACCAAGTAAAACATATTTTACTTCGAAATACCAAAAACTTATCAGCAGTTAACCATTTCATGTAAAACACTTTAAAATAAATATTTTGGCATGTACACCGTTTTCACAAATCAACTTGAACTCACCTTGTTAGATTTAGGCTAAATCTAGGTTTCACCCAACAAGCTCTTTTGAAGGCCGCTTGAATCCTCAAGCCGAGAACTTCCAAAACCTAGATCCAAACATTCCAAACCATACATAACAATAATCAACCACATAGAAACATTCCCCAACATTATAAACCAAAATCCCCAAACGAGATCAAAACCCTAGTTTCTCCAAAACTAACAAATCCGAGATCTAAAAATCCAATTACTAGGAAAATATCCAAAGAACATTTATAACCTTAAATCAAGGAATCTTACCATTAAAGATGACGAGACTTTCCGAAGACACCCAATCCAACTCTTCAACCCGAGCTCCCACACTTTGAACTTGACGAGGAAGATGAAGATGGAGGTTTTGTGGGTTATCATACCAACTAGTTAGATGAAGAAGGTTTATGTGGTTTGAGGAGGGAAAACCCTCAAAATAGGTAAGGGTTCGACATTTGAGGTTTGGGAGAGAAAAGGTAAGAAGTTTTTGGGTTTGGGATTGAGAGGAATGAGGCTAATGGCTGAAAAATCGGCTTTTAGCTCCACAGTGCATCACGCGGGTTATGCCGCGACCTTAAGTCGCGGCATAAGTCGTCCGTTTCCCCATAACTCACTTCCAGTGAGTTACGCGACTTATGTCGTGACCCCAAGTCGCGCCACCACTCGCGGCAGCCCAATTCTCGGTTTTCTCGCGTCATCTCACCTGATTCGATCCTCGATGATTCCATAGCAAAAACTCATCTGATTTCCCAACACCTTTACGTCCTAAAAGCCAAAAGACTCCCAAACTATCACTAAAGGAAGTCTCCAAATTCCGGGTGTTACAATCTCTGATGGCGCCAACCGGTAAGGAGCTCTAGCAATAGAAGCTGCTCCCGGTACGAGATCAATCCGAAACTCCACTTGACGATCGGACGGTAACCCGGGCAAGTCGTCCGGAAAGACATCGGGAAACTCCTGCACTATCTTCACATCTTCAAGCTTTGACTTCTCTAGCTTGGCATCGATTAGTAGGCTAGGAAGGACGAGCATCCTTTCACCAAGCGTTTGTGTGCTTTAGGCATGGTGATGATTGCTACATTACCTTTCCTTTTCTCACCATAGATCATGACGACTTCACCACTAGAAGTAGGAATTCGGATCAATTTCTTGGAACAAAAGATCTCGGCATGATTGTTTGTTAACCAATCTATGTCGACCACTATATCAAAACCACCAATAATCATCGGCATCAAATCGATCGGGAATTCTCTCCCTTCGATTCCGAGAGTACATTTCCTCATAACATCGCGGATTAAAACTTGACCACCATCTGCTATCTCTACCACTAACGCATTCTCTAGTCTAGTAGTGGGCATAGCAAGCTTTTGACGAAACGACTCAGATATAAAAGAGAAACTGGCACCCGAATCGAACAGTACATGAGCAGGTACGGAGTTTAGAAGAAACGTACCCGATACCACATGTAACACCCGAGAATTTTAGGTGAATTATATTCAAGTAGTGTGGTAGTTGTGTCATAATTTCTAGTTGATTATCTAAATTAATGGGAAAAAGATCTTAAACAGTAAAAGTGAATATTTAAGCCATAATACCAATTATTTAAGTTATTGGTAATTTGTGTGATTTAGGGGTAACTTTATTAAAAAACTTTGTATTATGTAGGGGTCATCTCTTAATTGTTTTAAAAATCTAAGGGTTAATAATGAAATTTGTGAGTGTGGGGAGGTCAAATGAGACCACGTGACTTACTATGTGAGTTGATGTATGGAAGTGGCGGCTTAGCCATGTGGGTTTTTGTGGCCAACAAAAGAAAAAAAAAAAGAAAAACCCCCACTTTGTGGAGTTTGGCAGCACCTACCGTGGGTACTACCGTGACTTGAAGTCACGTGAAACCCACGCGACTTTCTGTACTTTTTCTTTCATCTCAGTTTTAAAACCCACTCTCTTCTCCTTTATTTTGGAAATACACACACAATTAATTCCTTGGCAATTATTTCTCTCGCTCTCTCTCTCCCTTTTCTTCTCACGCATCCATCCCTAAAATCTCTTAAATTTTCCCCATTAAATTCCTTCCTTCAACATTTATTTTGGGTGTTTTAGCCTTGATTTGAAGAAATATTTAAAGCTAATCTCCTAAGGAGTTGGAGTATTTATTGAGTGGATCAAGCTTCCTCACTTTCAACCACATCTCCAAGACTTGTTGGATTTCTAGGGTTTTTCTTCCTATAAAACCTAGTTTGTGAGTTTCTACTACTATTTTTAAATGAGATACATATCTTGTATGTTTACTTGCTTAATATTTCATGCATATGTAGAAATCTGATCACCTGATAAGTTTGACCTAACTGCTACTTGTGAGATTGTTGGGAATTTAGTTATGGCACTTCATGTGAACCTTGATGAAGTTGTTATTGATGTTATTTAAACTTGGTTATGTGTTGTTTTGGTGAGCCATGGGTATCATATTTGGACTTGTACATTTTAGGGTTTTGTACCTAAAATACCGTTGGGATTACATGAGGTCTTATACATGTATTTTGTTGATATGGAATTATGTATAAAGATGGATATCATACGTATATAGGATGAACCATGAGTAAATGCTAGGAGGATGTAGTCTTAGGTGCCACCGTGACGGTATGCGCCTGGACCTCCACCATTTGGAGTAATGCCTGGGAGGTAGTCTTCAAGTGTGTCGAACCTTCGGGATGTTGCTCATGCGAGTGAACATCAAGGTACATTGACTTGAGGTAAAACTCATTGGTGTGATGAGTCTCCCCCATTGATTCCCTTATGACCTTTGGTGACTCAAATTAAATAAATGTTCATATCATGTTTTATAAATGTATGTTATATTCTTGTACAACTCACTAGGCCCGTTTGGCCTAACACTTGTTGGTTGATGTGTATCTCAGATTCGAGCGGCGCTACCGCCAAGAAGGTTTAGTCGCCCTCTAGATGTGAGCTTGGGAGCATTTTTGGGATGCCATCTTTAGAAGACGACCATTTTTGGAAATAGATGACAACTGATTGTAATCTTATTTCTAGATAGATTTTAGATTAGGATGTTGTCATCTATCATTGCTTATTATTATAAACTTGTAATTAAGCAGGCATTTATGGTTCCCTTTTTGGGTGAGCTCATGCTTTGGCATTAATATGATTACCACATTTCCATTTTTGGAAATTTTTGTTTGTCCCATTTTTGGGGTGTTACACCACATCGGTGGATGCCTTGGCCTCATCGGCCGTCATCTAAATAGCTTGACCCGGAGCCCTGAATGAGTTCTCTTTCTTCTCCGGTGCGTTACCCGACTTGAGCTTCGGGCAATCTCTCTTCATATGCCCCGGTGCCTTGCACTCGAAGCAAATAAGTCCTCTGATCGGGCAATCTTTGGTGGTGTGATCAGACTTGTCACACTTGCTGCAAGGTTGAGGAGTGGGGTTACAGTTGCCATATTGCTTGTTATGACACTTTGGGCACCATCTAGCTTATTGATTATAGAGGTTTCGGTTCCCGACAAAAGGTCGAGTTCTCTTGGGAGGAGCAGAATTACTCTCCCACTTTCTCTTGTCATTAACCACCACAGCCTTCTCCGCCTTGCTTCTCGCAAAGATCTCTTCCATAAATTGAGCTTCCTCAACCATCTCACGGAGATTAGAAGCTTTAGAATTGAGGACCATGGATAACATATCCGCGGGTAGGCCATTGAGGTAGGCCTTCATCTTATCTTTCTCCATTGGGGCCACATGTCCCACCAACCTCAGCTTGTCCATAAATTGACGTGTGTACTCCCTCACCGTCAAGCTTCCCTTCACCAGGGACCGAAACTCTTTTTCGATGCGGTCCATCGATCTTTCGCTGCATAATTCCTCCATAAGCTTTCTTTTGAATTCGGCCCAAGACAATTGAGCCAAAACGGTAGGAGAGAGGGTGGATTGAGTAACATCCCACCAAGTGAGTGTCGCATCTCTCAACAACTGAGTGCCAAACCGCACCATCTGATCGTCTCCACATTCAGCGGATCCGAAAGCTTGTTCGACAGCTCTAATCCACTTCACACACAGAACAGGATCGTCAGAACCAGAGAATTCTGGCGGCCCGCATCCTAGAAAGGATTTGCAGGAACAACTCCTTCCACTCTTCTGAGCACCCGTAACTCTGTTCTCTTCAGTTCTAACACCCTGACCGTCACCACCAGAACCTACAAAGGCGTTCTCTGCAACCGCCTCATTTCTCTTGAGATTGGCATCGCGGTCTTCTAATAGCTTCAGAAACACTTCATGTTGCTTCTCCATAGCCGATGACACCATCTGCATAATGTTGGCCATCATGACAGCTTGAGAGTTCGCCTCTTGAACTGCCAGTTTGTGGATGCCAACTCTACTCTTGGCCCTTGTTCCACTTCTCCCGTGAATATAGGCGGCATACCTGGAGGAACAACAGTTGTTGCCCGAACTATTGGATTCCGCTCAGGCGAGCTATCATCACGCAAATCCCCATCGACCAACGGTCGACTACGAGTGTTCACCATACTAGAATAATGGCTGCCACACAAGTACGAGAAACAGTAAGAAAGGGATTAATCGAAATACGCATGAAGGAGACATACTACTATATCTACCAAATGCCATAACATTAGCAAAACAAGCACACTTACGTAAAATATCCTCATAATAACATTATCTAGGTGAGATTATGAACATATAACACATAAGGGTTCTCGTTACCATCATCACAACGCTTGATGAACATAATTTATGTCGACCCTAAGACTAACTCATCTTAGAAATTCTACCCAACTCACAAATCATTGTCTAACGTACTCAGTCTAAGTCTAGACATCTTACATTCATGCCTAGTTCACTTAAACTAGAGCTCTGATACCAACTTGTAACACCCTAAAATTTGAGGTAGTTTTAAAAATGAAAATTCGGCAATATAACGTTTATAAATAGGGCAAACCACCCAAATAATGGGCAAGGTGTGAACATTCACAAAACCTGCCAATAAGTGCGGAAAAGACAACAAACCAAACCAAACAAAGTCTATCTAGATTACATAGGTTGTCAACCCAATACCATAATGAATAAATTGGTTTAAACACCAAGTCTCCAAATTAACTAATATTCGGAATTTCCTCAAGAGACCAAACTCTTCACTCAACCCCTTGACGACCCGCCGCTAAGGGAACCTGGTATACACATCATTTTCGAAAAAGTGTTAGGCTTAAAGCCTAATGAGAACATACAGGTTATAATTTGAAGAAATATATGCAATTGTAACGAAGGGAATTCTTTTCAAGAAAAATAGTTTACAATTGAACTGTTTGCCACAAAAGGGACTTTCATATAAAATTCATCTTGCGATGACGGGGGATACCCGATTTACCAAGGATTGTCGGCGGAACACCGAGTAGGCCACAATCCGAGTTGTGAGCTAAATACTTGGAATCCATGGCCACGAACAATGAAGGTTCGTACGATGATGTGAGGGAGGGCACCCGAGGAAACCAAGTCATACTCGTTCACTAGGACTACATTATGAATCCATGACTAATAACCGGTCTCACATAACCGTACCAAAGGCACTCGAGGATCAAATGCATCCATAGCTACAATGGGGAAAAACATCCCAAATATATATAAGCCGACTCAATACCTAGGTATCCACTAGTAATAGTCAAGACTTGTCACAATTACATTTGTGACTAACCAAAGCTAAACATATAGCTTCCATAACATTTATTCCCAAAGATGAAATTTCCAAGTTAACTGCTGATAAGAATGAGAAATCATAAAAATGAGATTTTATACATTCTTCCAAGTAATTTATCAAATAGGTGCAAGAAATACTTTATTTTATTTCATAACAAATGAAACCCTTCCATTTCACAAGATATAGCAAGAACCCTAAAATCTCCTAAAACTCAAGTTAGGTCAAAATGTAATTTTCATAAATCCAAAACCAAGGAGATGTATAGGAGTTCAAAATATATGTTTTGATGTGTATAAAGTTTAGAAAATGATAGTAGGAACTCACCAAGTAGGTTTTAGAAGAAAACCCAAAAAACCTAGATCTTGACTCGTTGGAGAAGATGGTGATGGTGATGAACTCTTGACCCTTGCTTCCAATCCACCACCAAATACTCTTGGATATTCCCAAAACTAAAAATATAACCTTGAAAAGCTCTCAAATACGAAACCGTGGCAACTTGAACCACTGAAATCAGAGCTAGGATGAGAAAGTTATGAGGAAATGAAGTTAGATCCCCAAAAATTGCATATAAGATCTTCAGATCCTTTCCCACGGCTTGGGCCGCGACTTGGAAGCCGCGGGGTAAGCCGCGCGTGTCCCAAACACACATACAGAGAGTTACGCAGCCTGGGTCGCGGCCTAGGGTCGCCCACTAACCCGCGGGCCTCCGAAATCCCCATTTCACGCGTCTGATCACTGTTTTGGCCATAACTTCTTCGTTATAGCTCCGTTTTCGCTCCGGAAAGGACCGTTGGACTCGTAATTGAATCCTTCATCTATCAAGACTATAAAATCAAGGATTTATGTACAAAATCAAACATCTTATTTTTCCTTAATCTATCGGTTTCTGTATTAACTTGAAACGATACCTTTCGAAAGTCGGGTGTTACAGTTGCCGAAGATGAAAGCAACATGAGAGGTCACCGGATATGAAACCAACAGGAGAGGTCGCCGGAGATAAAACCAACAGGAGAGGTCACCGGGAACTTGCTCGTCGAGGAAGGGGAGATCGATGTCGTGAAGAGAGGGTTCAGGGGGAAAAAAGAGCGATGAAGAAGGAGGCTAAGGTTTCTATCGAGTGTTTTTATCAAGGGGTAGGAGTGGTCATTTTATTGGTTGAATTTGGACAAGTGAGGTTTCTCTACGCGAATAAGCCAAATAAGTTTTCATTAAACTCTAAGTAAACACCCTGAAATGGCTGTCCGAATAAGCACATAAACCCAATAAGCCCATTAAGTCAAAAGTAAACAGCCCCTAAGTCAAATTTGTCTCTTAGTCATCTTTCTCTCGATTTTGCATTTTTGTCACTACCTTCGCAATGACCAGGTCCGCAATTGCAAAAATGGGTTAAAAATGTAAATATTTTTCCATATTCTACCCACTTCCGCAATGACACTTCTGCAATATTGCGGAAGTGTCACGTGTCAAGCCCACATGGGTCACACGTGGGTTGATCTGGTTGTGACACGTGACACTTCCGCAATATTGTGGAAGTGTCATTGCGGAAGTGGGTAGAATTTGAAAAAAAATGTTACATTTTTAATAAAAAATGATAATTACAGATTTTATAATTGTATTTTTTATCGTAAGTGTTCACGGATTTTCTCTTATATTCGGTATTTTAATGAAATTCACGTCAATATTCAAATTAATTATTAGATGTTGACTTGTATACCCTACTCGTCAATAAGACAATAATTAATAATTAAAAAAAACAATTATTTATTCATTTTTCAAGGAATAAATCTTGATCGTTCATCTTTAGATATACTTTAAATTCAAATTAAAAAAGCCCTCAAATTTCAGAAAAAATATAGATAATAAATTTGCGTATATATAAACTAGATAGCTTTTTTGAGATAATTAATTATTCATTTAAAAAAAAATAGGAGGGTTAAAAAAGAAACAAATATTCTAAAGAGCATTTTCAACAACTACATAAAAATAGAGATTTATAAAATTATAGATTTCTTTTTGTTCTAAAAGCTATAATAAAATGTATTGTTAAAAAGAGAAAAAAAATAGAGAGAAGTTAGAAATATCTAGAATTTTAAATTTTCTTTAAAAACTTAAGGGGCATCTGAAAAGATACTTTATAATTTTTATAAAATAGAGTATTAAAAGTTAAAAATCTAAAAAAAAAATCCATTAAACCCCAACACCTGCTGTATTTCAAAATTTTCAACATTAATTATACTATTAAAATATTGAATATACTTAATAAAATATTATATTTCTCTCTCAAACATTTATTTCAATGTCTTCTATTGTGTAAGACCCAAGCCCAAAGCAACATGTTGGCTAAATAACTTTGAATCTAACATAAAACTATGATTAAAGTTATTGGTAGTCTACAACTTTGAGCTTATAAAAATCTCATAACTTCATTTTTCTATCCATGTAGGATAAGTTGTTATATATATATATAGAGAGAGAGAGAGAGAGAGAGATGAAGGATCGAGTGAGGAGAAGCTTTAAGGTGAGAAGATAATAATGTATCTAGAGACTTGATCACTTTTAATCTCAAACTCACCCATGAATCGTGCCTGATACAAAAATTGTAACTATGCATTCTCGATGCATCTCATCTATGTGTATCAAACGGTGGAGATCCCTTCTTACTCTTCTCGTCATAACTTTCATTCTCGCCGCAACCCAACCCTATATAGGGTTGGGTTCCGATGAGAAGTTGAGTTAACGGTGAGAATCGTGAGAAGTGGTTATCAACCGTTGGATGGGAAATGAACGCACATGAAGATGAGATGCATCGAGATGCACCAGATCAATTCCCTTCTAAGTCGCAATTCATGGGAGGGCTTGGGTTTAAAAGAGATCAACAGTTCAAATTCACTTCTCACAGTTCTCACCGTTAACTCAACTTCTCACACGATCCTTCGGCTGTATATATACACATATATCTATACTATATTATAAAACACGGATAAAAAAACTCTTAAATACAAATTATTAGGCACAAGGTATCATCATTTTATGCAAGATTTTAAAAATCTCTTAATTTACAAGTATCAAAGCACAAGATACATATTACTACTGCAGGCTTCTAACACCCACTAATTTGGTATGTGCAGGGTCTTCCTTTTATACAGACATTTCCATGTATCACTATTAATTAATATATTATATTATATTACTATAATTTTGTTTTAATTATATTATTAAATATGTAATTGGTTGTTTTTCCTAGATGTCATTAAAATATATAAGATAATCATTGAATTTTAACAAAATACTTAATTTTTTTATATAAAAAATATTATATTATTAGGCCAAAATTATACAACTTTATAAAAAAACATTATCACTTTCTTAAAACATCCAAAATCGTACTGTAAATCGACAAAAAAATAAAATGAAAAATTAAAATCGTGATGTATCTCATTGCATTGAACGAGAGCATACTTATAGTATTTATAAATGCTCATAAACTCTAACACGTGTAAGAGTATTAATTGTGAGTGAAGTACATTGACAGTCCCCATGTGGCTTTAATTGAAAAAAGAGAAATAAAGATTCTTTTGTAAAGATGATACACCTGCCACGTGGCTGTATGACTTTTCTTCTGGGACCCACTACTTCCAAGTGTCCAAATTTCAAGCTGACAAATGTATTAACTCCTGTTTGTTTGTAGATATTCGGATAAGATAAGAGCATCACCAACTGTTTCTACAAAATAGATAAGTAAAAAGTCAAAATCTTTAAAAAAAAAAAAAAACACCTTCGTCTCCAACAAATTCTCTATTTTAAAGCTAATACAATTAATTATATTATTAAAATATTCAATAGAGTAAATTACATTTTTGGTTCTTATGATTTTCATTCATTATCAATTTTGGTTCCTCTTATAAACTAATTACATTATTAGTCAGTATGGTTTACGTTTTGTTTCAATTTTGGTTCTTTTTACTAACTCTAGTTAAAAGAGTGGTTAATTCTTTTTTGTCTTTTCTCTTTTTTGTCTTATTAGATCATAGAGTAAATTACAATTGTAGTCCCTTTGGTTTGTTTCTTTTCATTTTTGTCTTTCCTACAATTTTATTTTTTATTTTATACCCCTTATCATATTAATTAATTAATTAATGATATTTTTAATTAAAAATAAGTATTTTATTTTGTAAGTGATATCTCTAAAAAAATTTGTCGATATCTGTAAAATAAGTTCAATATTGAATATTTTAAATTTTTATGCATATATATGTAAGCAAATACATCTACACTAATGCAATAAATATTTTTTACTTTAACTTGGGTTCAAAAAATGGGTCATTTTTTTTTCTTAATAATGTAATATGAAGATAGAAATTTATCTGTGTCTATTAATTAAAAAAATGCATCGTTTCAAATATTTTATTTTTTGAGATATTTCCAAATTTGAAGATTTTCATTTTCTCTCTCCTACTTTCTACTTTCTCCATTTTGGAGAAAGTTTTAGGGAATCTCTTGGAGCAAAAAGTCTTCAAGATCATTGTTTTGTAGAAGTTGTTGGAGATGTTCTAAAATATTACCGGTTCCGAACTATTGGGCCATAACGGATCCTAATTAATAATGGGCCGAGCCGGACCCAACTTTGCCATCTCGATACTTACTATTAAAATTTAAAATTATTTCAACAAACAAAAAATATTATATAAGATAAATAAACTTAGGGGTTGTTTACCGATACAAATTTAATAAACATATGGTCAAGGTCAACATTAGTCACTAATTGAATAATAGTCTCTCTCTCTGTGCTTAGAAGGTCAAAATTTCCGTCAACATTCTAGACCAGTAAAAGAACCTTAGTAAATATCATATCTGATAAAGTAAGTGATTCTTACCCACGGTGATAAGCAAGTAGTTAAGAGTCTTTTAAACTCGATTTACTCCAAACGGCTTCGTCTTACGTTGGACCGACCGACCGAACCAAACAAGAAGTCTTGTGAGTCTTTCGGACAAAAACTAAACCACATAATCCCCAAATAAAACCAATTACAACAGTTATTTTTGACTTTTGAAGTTAAACCGAATGTTCCGAACTTCAAATCCAATAAGATTTAATTTTCAAATTCAGGGAAAAAAAAGGATCAAGATTAATTGTAGGGCAATGCTAATGGCACCCTTATTAATGTTAAAATCAGGTCAATTCATGCATTGGGAATGTAAAAAGCAGGTTTTGATGTTGATGTATGTGAGGAGAAAATCATTTATAAGGGTGTCATTAGCAAAAAATAGGGTGTCATTAGCCTCCCCCTAATTTTATTCATATGTGTCATGTTTTTCTCTCCTTCTCATGTCTGCCAATCACATGAAGTCATATAATCATTTTATTTAGTATAAATTTATTTAATTCAATTTTTATTCTTATTCCTTAATATGTACGATATGAATCTATTTGATTGGTGGACATGAATGAAACTGGAAAATTTGAGACATGGAAAATAAAAAAAAAAGAAAGAAAGAAAAAAGAAAAGTTTATGGTAATAAGATATTTAGGGAGTAATAGATTTAACTCTCAAGTAGAAAAGGGGACATTCAATTAATACCCATTTGCCAATACCAAAAATACTATTACATGTGATTAAGGGTATTTTAGTCATTTATCAAAATATCAATTATAAAAAATTTCAAATAAAAAGTAGTGATTTCAATGACAGTTACACTATATTTGACAAACTAACTGATATATTAATTAATAAATCATTCATGTTTGGTAGAAACTAGCTACTAAGTTAGACGACAATGTAAAATGACAGAAATAAAACATATTGAAAAAAGCACAAAAACATAAGTTGGAAAAAAAACATTGAAATTTATTAAAACATTACTTGAACTGTTTTTTAAAAGTTAGTAGTGTTGTAATAAACTTAGAAAATAAGTTAACTTATGATTGTCAAACATACCCTCCATAATACGACTTGACCAAGAAAGAGATTTAATTCAATAAACTGTCGTAAATATACAAATAAATAAATTAACGATGATTTACCCCCAACAACAGAGCTAGAATACGTATGAAAAACGCCCAATAATTTATTGGGTACTGTACGAAGTATTTGGAATATGGGAAATGTACACCCCTAGCTATAAACCATCACGATAATTTGCATCAACCGAACGATTAGTGCACTCCCAATCTTGCAGCTCGAGGCCACAAAAACGTCCGAATGGTAATAGGCGGCGGTAGGGTGGCGGGGTGGTGGTGGCTGGTGGTGGTTTCTTGATCTCATGATTCAATTTGTTTGCATCTTATGTCTACTACGAGATGGCGGATGTGAGGCGCATACCATTTTACGCGCTCTACATGTTCTATCAATACTTCCCAATTGTAACCTGCAAATCACAAAAAAGATTAGATTTTTCTGAGCGTTTTAAAGAACGTGGGATCATATAGGGTCGGGGTTACTTTACCTTCGGATCTTGAAATTTCTTTAATGGATTTCGAGACTTGTTTTGTCCAAGAATCTTCTTCCGAGTCCTTCACGTTACCGTGAACGTGCATCATCCCACCGTTGCTCCTGCAAAGCTATATGTTTTAGAAACACATACAGGGGTGGTTTCCAAATCGTCGATTTCATTGGTTAATTTATAGAAATTGTTTCATAAATTGTATACTTTGATATATTGTTTCATATAATCCTTTTCTTTATGAAATTGTTTCATATATTTGTGTTTTTTATGTAAAAACAAAAAGTTTCATCAAAATGAGAAAATGCATGAAACAATTTCATCACAATGAGAAAATACATGAAACAATTTCATTTTTACTTAAAAAACACAAATAAATGAACAATTTCATCAATAAAGGAATTATATGAAACAATTTCATCAAATTAAACAATTTCATTAACTTAACCAACGAAATCGACGGTTTGCACGATTTGCAAAATTAGAGTGGTTTCCATTTGATCTCTCCCCTACATATACATATATATATACACACACCAAGGGTGTGTTTGGTACGCAAGACAGAATGAGAACAAAAACATGTTGTCCCATGTTTGACGCTGCATTAGATTGGTACAGGACAAGACTGAGCGGGACAAAAATGATCCCATCAAACTAGGAGGAACAAAAACCAAGGAGACGGGACAAGATTGGTAAATTACGAAACTACTCCCGTCATATGAAAACCCTAAAACCTTCCACAATTCTTTTACCCGCCAACCTCACTCTCGCCTGTCAAGTCCAGTTTCGATACGTTATTCCACGTACCAAATGCAGGGAAGTGTGATATACGAGTCAATTTGACTAAATAGTCAAACTTACAGGAGGGGGGGATGCGGGTGTAGTTTGTTTTAACCTCGGATGTAAAATATATTGATTTATAACGTTTATTCCAACTATCGAATCTTTTCTTGAAGATCTTTAAATAATTCGTGCCAATTTGAACGTTGAAATTTAGTCATTTTGACCCTAAAAAGTCAAAAAGTGTCCGATAAGGGATATAGAAGTCCTGATGTATGTCTCTGCTCGGAAAGGCTCTTTTCGAACATAATGTTATAACTTGTCTATAAGAGTGAAATTACCGTAATGCCCTTACGGAAGTTTCCCAGCTACCCTCGCTCGATGGCAGCAGACCAAGATTCACTCGATCGGCAACTCCCTAGAAAAAAGTCAAACTTTTAGTATTTTGACTCTTGAAGTCAAACCAAATGCTCTTGGCTTCAAATTTGATAACGAATTCATCCAAATCCGAGAAAAAAACAAGAACAAGATTCAAATGTACATAAAATACTACATAGAGAACAAAAAAAAAACTTAAAAATGTAAACAAGTTCGTATGAATTCGACATTTGGGAAGTAATAGATTTGACCCTCGAAGTAAAAGGGGACATTCATTATAATTACCCATTTGCCCATTGCATTCAAGTCCACAAGATTCTCTTGTTTGTCTGTCATGAAGGGTATTTTAGTCATTTACCAACAAGTCGACACCTCCTAAAACTGTTTCAAACTAAAAAGTTACATTTTTTATGGCACAAAGTTGGTAATACAACTACAAATATGTATCGTTTTAATTCTTTTACGACGAGATTAATCGTAAAGATTAAAAACAGAAAACAAGAAACCGTACTTTAGGTGCTGTGACACGATTATCTCCTTCAAGAACAACGCATCGATCGGCCACGCTATTTGCTTCAAGGTTACGCCGGAGAGCCTCAATAGCATGCGGATTCCATTCACAAGCATACACCATTTTCGCATTCGCCCTATCCAAACCATAAAGAAATTTTTACACAATAAAATATCTCATAATCCGTGTAAATAACACATTCGGTGGATAGTAGTAAATCAAGGATACAACTGCTCTACTCTCTGAGGTAGAGAACAGGTTTGCGTACATCCCACCCCCAGACCCCACCTCCACGTGGGATATACTGGGCTCATTTGGTTTTGTAGATGGTAGTAGTACCTACAACTTCAAAAGCAAGTGTCTACTTTCCAATTCTACCCTTTATTATGAGACGGAGATATCCAATACTTCCTCTATTATAGAAGGTAAAATTGTCATTTTTATTGATTAAAAAGTGTAGCAATTACACATTTCTAAAATTGTCTCTTTTTCATTGTGGGCATTTCTAAACTGTGTCTGCTTTCCAATTCTACCCTTAATTATGAGACGGCAAAATCCAATACTCCAATCTATTATAAAGGGTAAAATTGTCATTTAGTTAACTACAAAGTGTAGCAATTACAAATTTCTAAAACAATGTCTTTTTTCATTGTGGACATTTCTAAACTGTGTATACTTTCCAATTCTACCCTTAATTATGAGATGAAGAAATCCAATATTCCCTCTATTATAAAGGGTAAAATTGTCATTTAGTTAACTAAAAAGTGTAGCAATTACAAATTTCTAAAACAATGTCTTTTTTCATTGTGGACATTTCTAAGTATACTTTCCAATTCTACCCTTAATTATGAGATGGAGAAATCCAATACTCCCTCTATTATAAAGGGTAAAATTGTCATTTAGTTAACTAAAAATGTAGCAATTACAAATTTCTAAAATTGTGTCTTTTCCATCGTGGGCATTTATTTTGGGACCAAGGGAGTACTTGTAATCAAAAAATGAGTAGAAATATGCGTACTTTACAAGGAACGGCAACGTGAAGTATCCGATGCCGGCGAACAAGTCTACAATAACTTCATCTTTGCAGTCAAGCTCGCCCATTCTACGCTTCTCGGAGAGATTACCCCACGAAAACATGCATTTGGTAGCATCAAACGAATAAAGAACACCATTTTCACGATGGTCAACCCATCCGTTGTCCCCAACAAGAATCTCCAACCTGCTATCTCTCGTTCCCGTAGGTGAAATCCTGCCCTAAGGGATCAAGTTTTTCATTTGTCGTTAACCAACTAGGATATTGTGTAACATAACATGCATGTTTTAACCAAAGGGTCATTGGCCCAGCAGTACCCGAGTTTCGGGTTCTGGTAGAGCCCAACCTCCCATGAGGTCAACGGTTCAAATCTCACCAGAGGTAACGTGAGTTTTATCGTATATAAATAAATATTATATATTTCAAAAAACATGCATGTTTTAGAATGTAAGCTTACTTGTCGAGCAAGGCGACGAGCACCAAGTGATTCGGCCACGGTAGACCAAAGCTCGTTCCCTAGTGAGTCCCATACGGAATCCTTGAAAGAATTCATGGGAAGCACAACAATGTCCCCTAATCGCTCCCATCTGAGAACAAGAACAAAGTAATCTCATGTATGGGTGTAGACAACACAAACTTGGCTCGTTTGATTATTATGCAAAGCCCGAGCCTAGTTTGGCTTGGAGTAAGCAGCTCCACGAGCCTATATGAGTCGAGTCTCTACAAGCCACTCGGGGGGGGGGGGGGGTATATTTGAACCGAAGCCACAATAATTAGCCGAGTGTTTGCATAAAAGTGATTTTTCTAACAGGCAAAATGCATCAAAACGCAACAAAGTTTGCCTTGGTTCCTATTTAGTATAACAAGAAGAACAAAAAATCTAATTTTTTTTTCAAAATTTCCTATTTTTTACCCATTTTAACCCATAACCTACATATTTTGTAACTTCTGATGGCGTGGATGTTTTATTGTCCACCTCGCCGTAGCGCTTTTGTATACATTACATAAACTTGTCATAAACTAGTATCCACGTCATCAAATGTTACAAAATCATCAGGTTAACGGTCAAAATGGGTACAAAATAAGAAAATCTGAAACTTTATCACATCGATTGAGAAAAGAATCTACATTACACCAAATAGGAACTAAACAAACCTTTGTTTGCATTTTAATGCATTTTGCCCTTTCCTAGTTATAAAAAATCAAATTTGAAGAAAAAGATAAATTGTTGCTACAAGAAAACTGATTATTTTGATAAATGTCTAAAGCCTAAAGGGACATTGGCTCAGCGATACCTCGGTTACCGGTAGACGGTAGAGCCCAGCCTCTCACGAGGTCAACACTCGACTCGAATAGGCTCGACTCGATATACTAACGAGTCGAGTATAATGATACTCGAGCTCGACTCGCATCATTTACACCCCTACCGGTAGAGCCCAGCCTCTCACGAGGTCAAGAGTTCAAACCCCATAAAAGAAGAGTCGGTAAAAATATGAAGACACGTCGATAAAAACCGTACTTTTTGTAATTATTTTTTGTCTATATTACATGGTGCCACCGTAAGAAAAAAATTCAGGATCCGTCCCTGATGCATACGTGCATAAAAACCAAAAAACAACTTCAATTACTTGTAAGCACATGTGCATACCTGCATTGCATACCGTCCAGATTAACGGTTAACGGTTACCAGAGTGTTCCTCAAATTTTTTTTTTTTTTCGGGTTTTCCCCTGAACCTCCCTCCCTCTCTCCCTCTCTCTCCCTCTCTCTCTCTCTATATATATATATATTATATACACTTAAAAAAAAGCATCAAGACAAAAAATGGAAGCTCCATACCTTGTGGGTAGTTGTTCCAAGAGATCCGAAGGCAAATTGTGGCGATTCAACAAAGAAGCAACGGCTTCTTTCATTACTTTCAACGGAGAACTCGAAGCTTTTCGAACTTTAACAACATGGTCGGCATGTGACGTCGCACCCGATGCAACCAAAAGATCCAATACTCTTGTGCTCGAACTAACCTTCAAGATTTCTTGAAAATTAACATCATTTACCTCATCTACCCCTTCATTTAATCCCGGTTTCTTATTCTGATAAAGCACCACAAATTCTTTCGTGATCGGAAAACAAACATGAGCCCCGTTTTCCTGTGTGTATACTTTTCTCTCCGTATCTAACCATCCAAACTTCTTCAACACGTCCTTCGTTGGTTTCGCATGCTTTTTATCAACTCGTAGAACCCAACGCAAAGGAATTATCTTTTTTCTACCATATATGCCCTCAAGATTCGTATCAAAACCTCCGTTTGATCTTTTTCCAATACGGGTATTCGTTTCATCATTGGTTTCATCACGAATTTCCGCCAAAGAAACTAACGGAAGCAAGTTTATCCTCATGGGTTCACTAAACTTGGTTCCAAATGCATAACAAGAAGCGCCACCGCCGACAATAACAAGATCGTCACCAACAACACTCGTCGTGGAACGAACAAAAAGATCCTCACCGATGGAATTCAACTTGATTCGCTTCCATAGACTCGACCCCACTTCGAATATCGATAGTTCTTGATAGTATTGTTTAATAGGACACCCTCCCATGACACCAATATAGTTTTTGTACACAAACATCGTGTGTGAAAAACGTGCGTAAGGCGTACTTCCCGCCATCTTTTCTTTCTTCCAAGTGTGTGAATGAACATCGAAACTGTAGAGATCTCCGAGTGCTTTCACCCCATCGAATCCTCCGAACATAAATAGTCGGGAATCGTAGGATACCAATGTGTGGGAATGCCGTGCAGATGGTTTTTGCCCGTGAACGCTTACTTCCTCCCATTTCAAGTTGAGGGTATCGAGCTTATACATCGCTGATGAGATGATGCCGTTGTGAATCCCACCGAAAACATAGACATTTGACCCTATAATGGCTGCTGCATGCCGATGACTGTAGAATAATCAATAAAGATGAAAACGATGATGAAAATAATATTATTAGAAAATTTGGAAACCCAACATATGTAAGATAAATGAGAACAAGCTCGGGTAGTCTCAAATACACCCTGAGCTATCCTTAGACTCCCTTTGGGTGCGTTTGGTACACTGAACAGAACAACAGGGATCTCTGTTCCACGTTTGGCAGGACTTTTATGTGGAACAAACAGGAACAGAGTGGAACAAACGTGTTCCACCCCCACCCCATGGAACAAGGTGGAACAGATATATATTTTACCAAATATAACCTCAAAATAAAACCTAATTCTCTTCTAAAACATCAAATACGCCTCCCTCTTTACATTCTATTCATTCTTTAAATTTTATTCATTGTATTTTATGCTATTTAAACTTTCACTTTACTCTCCTCAAAATATTATTTTTATAAGGTTTCTATATTTTGGTTAATTTATGTAATTTATTAAATATTAATAATAATAAAATAATATATAATATATAAAATAAAAATTGGAAACTACATAAACTTTTTATTTTGATGTCATTTTAATCGTCTTGACGAAAACTTTCTAATGATATATTTTGTTATAAAAACATTTATTTTATCATAATTTAATAAATTACATAAGTTAATCAAAATATATACAGAAATATGAATAATTCATTAGGGGTAAATTGGTCATTTTTATCTGTTCTATCATGTCTGGTTTTGTCTTACCAAATGCTGAATAGTGGATACCACACGCACCCTTTATGAATTCCAGAAAAAACATGAACGGGAATTTAATATTCAAGAAACAGGGCAATATAAAGATAACACTGGAATATGCATATAATCGGGTGATCACCTGTGAGGAAATTCGATTCCACCACATTGCAACTGCTTCCATTCGTTATTTGTCGTATTAAGAACCCACACATCGTTCAGCACGTTTCCAGGATCGGCTCTACCTCCGATCACAAACATAAGATCTCCGACTAAAGAAGCCGTGTGACCCAAACGTGGGGGCGGAGAGTTTGCAAAGTCAACTAACTCTAGTTGACCGGATACCGAATCTAGAAGCCATGAATCTTTTCTACGTGCATGCCTTCCCATGCCTCCGAAACCGCCAAACAAAAGCACCGATTTGGGATTTTTCGTAGTTTCTAGTGTGCAGGCTGAATGGCCCCATAGATAAAGGTTCTCAATTGGTTCACCCGTAATCACCATCGGTTTAATAGGAAGACTAAGTTCAGGAACTCCTGCCAAATCGTTTAAAGATTCAAACTTTATGCTGTTTTAAAAGGAAAGTGTCGTATGATCAAACGTAAAGTTATTTTCTAACAAACTTATGGGGATCTTTCACCCTCCAAAGGTCTGAAAAGTTGACGGTTTTGCCCACCCACCGTTAGACAATGTCAAGAGCGAAACTAGACTAAGAGTCTGTTTGTTAGCAGCTTAATAAGACTCACAGCTTATTTGGTCATATATATATATATATGACTGTTTGGTAGTGGCTTAATGATATAGAAACCGGCTTATTCAATAAGCTTCTAGGGGGGAAGCTTTATGCAAAAAGTCAAGTTTTATCCAAACCTACCCCTCCGAATTAAAAAACACGCACCTTTCATCTATGAAAAATCCCTCCCAAACAAAAACCTTCCTCTATATTAATCCACACAGACAGCCTTATCCATACAGAATTTGATGGAAAACCAACCAAACAGCCAATAATTATTATATCAAGAATAGTGCTTGTAAGCTAGAATACTCCCTCTGTTCGAGAAGGGTGAATTTGGTACGTGAGACAGTACACAAGACTTCAGTGGGACAAAAATTCATTTTCTCTATCCTACCAAAATAAGTGGAACAAAAATCGGTGAGGTGGAACAAGATTAGTAAATTACTAAACTACCCATGTCAAATAAACACCCTAAAAAACTTCTAGAATTTTTTCACCCGTCTACCTCGCTCTTGCCCGTCCGGTTCTGTCTAGTCATGTCAGTGTACCAAACATACCCTAATGAAACACATGCCTTTTTACTTGCTTACAAATAAGATATGATCATAGCACTGAGTTTTTCTGTTATTCTATCAGTAATCCCTCTATCCCAAAAGAATAAAGGTTCTCCTTTAAAATCGATAAGGAACTCAAAGACAGTTATCATGTATAGTCTTGTACATGTTTAGATACAATTGACAAAGATTATAGTTAGCTTTCAAGCATTCATACAAGACTTCCGCTTGCAAAGAAACGAGCATTCTTGCAAAGATGCAAAACAAGCACCAAACTTTGCAAAAATGAACAATTTTTCGACAAAAAGTGCCAAGTGTAATGGTTAATATTGCAGTTACATCTCAATTTGGAGCTATAGGATTTAGCAAAACTGTATTTCAATTATCAAAAATTCAAATTTAGGAACAGATGGATAACTCATCACAAACAAGCGTACATCATTTTGCTAAATAAACAGCAAGGTTCAAACGGCGAGGTCACAATGTTTTTCAAGGCGTGATTTATGACGGCAAATCTTTATAATTATATATATATAGGGTCAGATTCAGAGGAAAACAGCAAAAAAATAAAAAAAATAAAAACTGAAGAAACACCCTAGTAACCGTTCATTTGACCGTATACACATGTCCATAAAAGCAATTTGTAAGTAATATTTCCGGTATGCACATGTGCTTACCGTACACATGTGCACACGTGCGTAGAAACCAAGAAACATCTTCAATTACTTGTATGCACATGTGCATACCGTACAAATGAACGGTTAGTCGGTTACTAAGGTGTTCTTCAATTTTTCATTTTTTGGAGGTTTTCCCCTAAACCTCCCTCTATATATAATAGTATAAAACATATGTCATATGTGTGTGTGTGTGTATATATAAGGTATACACTTGTCCATACAAGTAAATTAAGTTGTTTTTTGGTTTTTATGCATGTGACATTATGCACACGTGTGCATTATGCACTTGTGTATATGCACTAGTGCATGTTACAAATTACTTATATCGGTATGGGTCAGGTTCAGGGGTAAACCTAAAAAAAACGGAAAACTGAGGAATATTCATCTAGAAGGTATGCATATATGCATATGTTTTATACTATTACTCGATGAATCAACGATATTAAACAACTTAAATTATATTACATACTAAAAACTAAAAAGAATATGAACAACCTTACCATTACTTGTCTCCTCTTTAATTTCTCCTCTAAGTTGAACACCATCCCCTCCACCATTAATCAAAGAACAATCTTGATCACCCAAATCTTCATTCATGTTCAAGAACTCAAAATCACCGACCCCCCTATCGATCTCCGATTCCAAAAACCCAATCTTCAACAATGCATCATGAAATCCATCACTTCTTTTCCTATTTGCTTCCATTTTCTCATTAGCAATCCCAACAAGATAATTCAAATACTCCTTCGACACCATTATCATACCCGTATCCCCCAACGGAACTTCCAAACGAATCGAACACCTAATCGCAACAATAATCCTCTTATGACTCACACTTGTAATCCCTGATTCCCTAAACCCACATGAAATAGCTAAAGAAACCAACTTTTGAGCAGAGAAACAATCTTTACATTCAACAGCAATGATCAAAGGCTCAAACCTGAAAACAAGATTTTCTTGATTGCAAGACTGAGTTGACTCGGTTGAGTTGGGGTTTAGGGGAAAGATGAGATTTTGGACCGAGTTAGGGTTAGCGAGTTCATGGGTGATGAAAACCCAGTTGCCACCTTTGGCTTTTTTCTTGGTGGTGGTGTTGGCGGTGGCGGCGGTGGTGGTGGGGGTGGAGAGGATTGAAATGCGGCCGGAGCAAGAACTTGTGGTGAAGTAAGATGGGTGGGTGTTGAGGGTTTTGAGAAGTGGGATTATGGGTGCATCTACGTCTCCTTTTGGTGATTTGTCCGGCTCCGGTGAACTCATGGTGGCTAAAGTTGCTTTCTTTCTCTTGTCAAACTCCATTTTTTCCGGCGGAAGTTGGATGGCTTGGAACCCCCCACCGGGAGTTTTGTGAAAGAGGGGTTTCAGGTGTAAATGGGCTCTTGGTTTTGGGCTAGTCTAAGTTAAGATGGTTTTTTTTTTTTTTTTGGATATAGGCCAAAATTGGTCTCGGGTCGGGTCGGGCCAAATTTCCATCGGGCCCGTCGGTCCTGTTCTCGGTTCCAAAACCGGTGACGAGCCTGGTTTGGAATATTTTAAAAGAGTAAACTTCACTTTTAGTTCTTAGCGTTTGTTAATTTCAATGTATATCGTCTCTAAACTTCGAGATCTTAGATTTGGTTCCTCATGTTTGTTGTTTTACAATGGCTTTGGTCTCTTCTTCTAATGACTGTTAAATTTTTTACGTTAAGTCAGATTAAATGAGGGGTATTTTAGTCATTTTAGACATTTTTCTGATGACTAAATACCCCTCGTTTTACCGTGTGGTGATGGACTTAACTGAAAAATGTTTAAAATAACTAAAATACCCATTATTTAGTTAGACTTAACGAAAAAGTTAACGCCCGTTAGGAGGAAGCACCAAAACTGTTTTGAGATGACAAACGTGAGGGACCAAATCCAAGTTTTCAAAGTTTAGGGACGATATATAGTGAAATTGACAAACATTGGGGGAACCAAAATGAAGTTTACTCTTTTAAGAATATTTTTACATAAAAATGTGATACATGTTTTTATAATTACGATTTTAAAAATTTAGTATTGGAATATATTTTATATAATACATGAAGTGGATAAAAATTTTAAAAACTTGAAAATCTTGTAAAAATCTTAAATAACTTATAAAACTTATTTTTTTTTTCAAAATCGGACCTAAACATAACTGGTTCCGAGCTGAGCCTCGAAATTCCACAAATAGTACTGATCCCGCACCATCGGGACATAACCGTTTAGTCCTAGCCTGGCCCAATTTAGTATTCATGTGCGGGCCCATAATTTCTTCCTATTCTACATTTGTACTCATTTAACTCGGTTGATTTTGATATAACATTTTTCACGTAATCAAAAAATATAATATAACTTAACAACTTGACATATACGTTATCAACAGTTACAAGATTTACCGATTACGAGACAATATTAATGCTACGTAGAAAAAATTGAATGTTTAATACACTGATTAAATAAATCACCATTACACTAAGGGGTCGTTTACCCAAATGTTTACTCGGTAAGCGCTTACCAATAAAACCCGACACACTAACTTACTTTACTGGGTAAGATTATAATCATCATAATAGTATCGTATACAATAATTTACCTGATAAACACTTACCCGGGTAAGAGTTGTCACTCTAACTTACCGGGTAAGACTATCTTTGTTTATCATTGCTCTTACCGGATAAAATTTTATATTCTTGTCATGTTCATCCGGTAAGGTAAATGTCCCGGTAAGCGCTTACCGGGTAAGTGTTTAGTAAACGACCCTTAAATATTGAATTAAAACAAAAAAATTACATATTGGCGGGCATTTTACCAATAAAAACACATACGATTTATAAAAGTCAAAAGAAATGTCATATCTACAATCTTCGCAATTACGTAAAAATGTAATAATTTACTGACACCAGATCTACAACATTATACTAGTATTATTTAAATACAATACGTTGCGGACGATTTTTGTTGTTTATTCGTAAGATCAAATTATTAAAAAAATATTTATTCAATAATTATGAGCCAAAAAAATTATAATGCATAAAATATCGACTTTGAACAAAGTTTCTATATAATGGTCTCTTGGATCCTATTCACTTTGACTAGATCGGCTTTATCCTGAAAACAAATCTGTTTAACTTTATCTGTGACTAAAAATATCCATTTCATTTCAACAAGATACTCATTTTGTTTTTGAAAATACAAAATATCATTCGATAATAATATAAACCAATGATCAAATAACTAGAATACTTCTTAATAAGGTAAAGTTAAAAAAATCTCGTGAACTACAGTTAATACTTCTAATACTATTGTGATGATTTTAATTAAATAAATAGGTAAGTTCTGCAAATTAATCTATTAAAAAAAACATATTTTTTGAACAACTCAAAACAAAAATTGTTGCATTTTTTCACTAGACAAAAAAAATATAAACCCTGATATCGATATAAGATTATGGTGACATGTAGAATATTTTAATAAAGTTTACCGAAACAAAACTTGACCTAAACATCATATATGTACCTCATTGGTCAAGAATATTTCTTATGCTCGATATGACATTACCAACATATCAAATCAATAGTAAACTCATGAAAGCACTCGGGTTTTTATGAGATATTAACTGTTATAAAATACGATTTTTATGTTTTTAGGATTTTCTGATTCATATTAATTAAAATGATTGTTGTTAATGTGTATATTATCAAACATAATTACCTTTGAAACTTAAGACAAAAATATGCAAATTAATCATATTAAAAGTCAAAAAATAAAATATAAGAATAATTAGGTAAATGTCTAAAATAATAAAGGCATCTTGAATGGTTGAGGTTCAAAGATAGAGATGACACAAATATATCATAAAAAGGGACATGACATTTAAACAAGATGAAGCATATCTAGTGTGTGCATGTGTGTATATATATATATATATATATATATATATATATATATATATATATATATAGAGAGAGAGAGAGAGAGAGAGAGAGAGAGAGAGATTGAGGTTCGGGGGAGAAACCCCTAGAAAATGAAAATTTGAGAAACATCTAATAACCATTTATTTATACGGTATGCATAATTACATACAAGTTAATGAATATGTTTCCAAGTTTCTATACATGTGCATACAAACAAATTACTTGTATATACATATTTGTCAGATGTTCATCAATTTTTCAATTTTTTTTTATTTTTTTCCTCCAAACCTAACCCTACATATATATATATATATATATATATATATATATATATATATATATATATATATGTCCTGGTTTTGATGAGAACTCTTTATTTTTATGAGAACAACCAAAATACCTTTGGAACTGTCAATCATTGTTGATCCAACGGAAATCGTGTGCAATGTTTGTAAAGAAATGACACTTTCATCTGTTAGTTTTTCGTATTTGACCATGATCTGGACGATTTTATAAAAATATGTTAACGTTCTAGCATCTGTCAGGTCTCAAAGTGTGAACAATATCACGAGTATTTGTAGAATCGAAGGGAGGGAGTTGAATATAAATATTTTTCTAAGTTAAAGACAATCACTTATTCATAGAACTTTATACAAAAATATCAATTAGTCTCTAAAAAATAAACTTTAATAAGTAATCAAATTAAAGTATGCTATTTAATTTTGAGGTTAAAAATATAAACATGTAAAACAATTTACAAGTTAATTATAATTTGTGTTAATAAAATAAACATTAATGCAATTTTTTTTAATAATTTCAAATTCTATAGATATTTCTCTCTTCTCTCCTCTTTCCTCTAGATACACACATACACGTGTATAATTAGATGTGTACAAAAGTAAACATATTGTGAATACAATATATACACCCTTAAATTATTTTTAATAGGATATTCATAATATATTCGCATGGTGTTCATAAATGATATGTTCAGATTTAGTTTTGTCGCTTTAGTTGGTGTTCATAACATGTTCACAAACTTTATCAGATCTCATAGATTTAAAATGTGTCACGAACTTAATAGAATTTTCTAAGAAAGTATTCACAATGTGTTTACCTTATCTACACATTTAGTTGTGTGTGTATGAGCATGCATTGTAGGGAGAGAGAGAGAAGGGATGAGAGAGGAAAGAGAGTTTTTAAAATTATATCAGAATTTATTTTTTTAACTAATTTTTTGTGGTTTAAATTGAATTTTACACATCTCATGAATTAGGAAGTTCTAAAAAAAGTCCCCCTCTCTCTCTCTCTCTCTCTCTCACACACACACACACATATATAGGGATGGGTTATAGTGCAAAAAAAGACATTTTTACAAACCATTATATTAGGAAATAATTGAGATATTTATGAATAATAATCACGATTTATTAAATACTATATGATTGAGATATATATAGAAAATGATAAAGTTCATTTGTTATGATCATGACATTGGTTAAAAAAAATAGATATTTATTAGAATAGATGGACGGTTGGGATTAGTTTGTAAGAGCATCTCTAACAGCTTCTCCAAAATAGAGAAAATGAATATTTTGAGTATTTTTTTGCTTCAACCGTTTCTCAAAACTTTCTCCAAAATGGAGAAAATAAGAGAGAGTGTGTGTAATTTTTTCCAAATTTAGAGATATCTTCAAAAATGATTACCAAGATAAAAATTATTTTTTATTATATTCCACCAATGAGAAACTTTGAAATGAAAGGTTTAGGTGAGAGAAATAATATTTTATTAAATACATAGAATTTTTTAATAATATAATCAATGATTTATCTCTAAAATGGAGAATCTATTGGAGATGAATGTAATTTTTTTTTTGAAATTTTGACTTTTGGTTCTTCATTTTGAAGAAATTTTGAGGAAGCTGTTGGATATGCTCTAAGTTTGTACAAATAGAGGTGGTTTACATTTGATAGCTCCTCTATATGTTATTATTACATTAAAAAATCAACCGTTTAATAGCCGATACGATATTCGAAAAGTTGTGGCTATAATATTGCCACCAGTCATATGTCTGGGAAAAAAAAGTATTATATATAAAGAGTCGTGTCATATTTATATTTATTGTTTGATGTATATAAATATAGCGTATGTGTTTATGGATCGAATCATTGTGATTTATGTACTAAATAGAATTACCGATGAAAGTGACAACCATTTATGTTGTTTGAGTTACTATAAATAATTATGTGATAGTAACATTTTTTATAGTTTTAACCAAATAATTTGATCCGACTTGTATCTTTTTGAAAATACCGTTCCAACCATAAAAAGTTTTCCCTTCCTGTTCAAAAAAAGTGGTGAACCATGAAAACGGTTAAACCAGATAAAACCATAGTTTTTTTTTAACAACAAATGATACTTTTATTACCCAACAGATCAAAACCAGATACACAATAGTTCAACTACAAACCAACAGAACAAGACCAACGCAGGAAGTAACATAAGCAAACAGAACAAAGCCACAACACCAAGCAACAGCGTCTGGTAGCATGTTTGCGAGGGGAAAACAACACCACAGATGTCGCAGACTCACAAAGAAGCTGAAACAGGTGCTGCAGATGATGCAGCTATTCCCGAAACACGACTCCCGCAACCTCACGACTCTCGAAACCATAGTGATTTTCCAATTTGATGTTGGGTTTCTTAAAAAAGATTAGACCATCTAGATCAAACCACGAGCACTCAGGCGTCGTTTGTTTTATGGGGGAAAACCTCTCTTATTTACTACTTATGTCTAATCGAACGAGAGGTTAGGCTAATCCGACTGTTGTTAATTTTATTTTTTTTATTTTTTTTGCGATAAGAATTTAAAACCTCCTATTGAATGAGAGGTAAATTCAAATCTTATTAGCCTCTTAATGCAACCTTATTTCCCTAAAATCTCTTTGTAGTATTCTTATTCACTTTGCAATGTATATAGACATAATCATGAGGTCCATTTTTTTAAATAAACCTTGATTTTGTTAATTTATCTTTTGTGTTAATTTATTTATTAACAAATTATTTATTTATTAAAAGTACTTAATACATGATTAAATTAAAATATAATTTAATTTAATAGTAATAAATCAACAACGATATTTTAACTATTAAATACTATATTATTTTATCATTTTATAAAATTTTCATAATAATTATGAATAAAAAAAGTTGAAGTTGATGAAAATATGTTGAAATAGATGTGCAATGTTTGAAATTTTGTTATTTGAAAACAAGTGTAAAAATTTCTGCATAATTATCTTATTCATTTATGAGTAAAAAAAAATAATGTATATTATGAAGAGTAAAATAGACAATTACAAACATTCAATTATTTATCATTTTTAAAAATAAACAGTCTTATTGATTATGTTTTCAGATTTCAGCACTACCTCTTATCAATTAGAAATAAAATAAAATTTCAGACTTTAGAATCTTTTAAAAAAACCAACAACTCGTACTTTTAGGGGCTGTTTGGCAGTTGCTGAATGGTTTATTGCAGAATGATTAAGTGGTTTTTATGATATAGTGTAAAATGAAATATGGTTGTTTGGTAATTGTTCATAATGAAATCAGGGCTCTTAATGGTTAAGGGAGGGTCAGGATACAAAATCATTAAGAGGTAACACTTTTTTTTGCCAAACAAGATTTATCTCTTAGCGATTCATAGGTTGCCTCTTAATGGAATCATTAAGAGGTAAACAAACAACCCCTTAATGTGTGTTAAATTCAGGTGGGACCATTTATGAGTATATATAATAATTTTTATAGCATGCAAGATTTCTACAAATGTTTTTTAAAAGGAAAGGAATATAAGTATATGTTTTAAAATATAAATTTATACATAATACCATTATATCATGTAACATTTGCATGCTTACATGTATTTATGACACAACTCCTTATATTTTTACTTTTTATTTTTCTGTTGTACAATTATATATTTCCTTCAGATTAAAGTTCAAGAATTTTGAATCAATAATTTTACTGTCAAAGCCTTTGTGGTCATGTAGGTCCATCTGCGATGACTCTATGTCATTTGTTGTTGTCCAGAAAATTAGTCGGTGCACATAATCTGATTCGGATATCGATGATCACAAAAGAAAAAAAATGCTCATAAACTATATAAAGAAAACTAATAATACAATTAATCATAAAAAGAAGTTAAAAGTCACATGAATTACATCATTTAAAGTAGGTGGTATAGCAAAGTAATAGTATTAATGGATGAGATTCGGATTCTTTCAAATTATTGTATATGATTATTTGGATCTTAAATTATTTTTAGAGTAAATTACATTTTTGGTCCCTATGGTTGCCATCTATTACAAAATATAGTTCCTATTTCAGATTAATTACATTTTTGATCATTATGATTGTCATCTTATTTCATCATTGGTCCTTATAGAAGATGTCGTCCAAATCTGTCTGTTATATGGGTTGCACATGCCTTGCATGCCAGGGGCAAAATTGTCACCCCCCCCCCCCCGCTTTTTTTTACGACAAAAAATACTTGTATTACCAAAACACTCAGAAGGTTCACCAAACAGTACACACAAGGAAACACTTAAAAACAACGAAAGAACCAAACGATACAAGAGCTGGCAGCCAAGAAAAGCAGAAAAACGGGTTTGCGAGGAGCAAACCGCTTCAGACAGCAACCAACACTCCCCTGAACCGCGACACGAACTTGGGAAAATGCATCCCCTATCGAACTCCAGACCCAAACCCGTCACTACAGTGCTGCCCAAGTGAACCGAGATGGGGCTCCCATCGATCAGTGTAACACAGCTACTGTGAGCGAGGATCCGAAAGCCAAGCAGCCAAATCAGAAACGAGATCTTGATTTCGCCATTCGATCCACTCGAAGGTTCTTAATTGCGCCACGAAAAAAATTATCCAAAATCTTTCCTTGCTCCTTCTCAAATACCACCTTATTTCGACGTGATCAAATGATATAAAGGAAACATCCCACTACCGTTGTCCAACGCTTCAAGGTCATGGCGTTCGAGTACAAATGGTCGCCAATCTCCAACACTTCCGTGACCGAATTAACCGACGAAAAGTTTATGTTCCACCATCGTCCCATTTGAAGCCAAAAATATTTTACCTCTTCGCAATTAACCAAGGCATGGTCGATCGTCTCGCTTGATTTTCCACACCTTGGGCATAGGATAGCATCCAACTCTATTCCCATTTTGTCCAAACCTCGTTTGGTTTTTAAGAATCCATCCACAATTGATATTCATTTGTCCCCATCATTACACCCTACGACCCTTTTCTCTTTTCCCATGAGTTTCTTCACCCTAATCCCTAAGGTTATTGCATATCGTGTTTTCATATAAATCAAAAGGCTCAAATGGTGATCTGCGATTGTGGTTCAATAGGCATCATACAAACTTCTTGGACCTCCAATAATACGGGACGTAAATTCTTCTTTTGTTCAAGGAATTTAAGGAAAAAATTTCATGATTTTTTTTCAGTTGACTTAAGGATTCGTCTTCTAATATTGTTACATGGCTCGAGGTGTAGGTTTCATCGTGGGGTTAAAGACCCAATGTGTCTACGAGCTCGACAGATCATCCCTGGTATATTGAGTTCAATGAACCAACTTGAAGTCGTAAATGGAAGTTCGAATTTTTCATAAGTTGTGTGGCATTCGCTTTGAGAACCATTTGCCTCTGACGTGCCCAACCCATGTAACGACATATTTGGACGAATCTTCTACAAGGACCAACCATAAAATAGAATGACAGCCACAATAACCACAACTGTAATTAGTTTGAAAGAGAGACTATTCTTGGTAATGGATGACAACCACAAATACTAAAAATGTAATTTACTCTTATTTTTGTGAATTTATTTTCTTAAAATTATCATACCTTAATGATGGTCTTATCAACAAGGACTGATATTTTAATATATTTATAAGAAATTAAATAAAACTAATCAAGATATATTTGTTTATAATATGTATTTAAAAATTAAAAGTTAATATATTTTTTTAACTATTAGAAGTGAGATGATTTCATCATTTACATACAACCATAACAAAAAGCATTAAAATATAAAGAGTTAAATACAAATTTGGTCCCTGTGGTTTACAAATATTAACGACTAAGGTCTCTCAAAGAAACATTTAACGAATAACGTCCCTCTACTTTTCATTTTATAACACGTAGGGTCCCTCTTAGTAATACTATTAAATAACGTGTATTTAAGTAGGGGTAAATTTGTCCATTCCTCTATTATAGGTTTGGTAACATATTTGGCCCCTCCTAAAATTTAGGGATTAAAAAACATTTTTATAGTTTGTAACATATTTGGTCCCTCTATGAATTTAAATAAGAAGTTAAATGCAAAATTGATCCCAATGGTTTACAAAAACTGACAAGTAACATCCCTTAAAAATTAAATTTCATTAATCTCCAAACCTGCACTAGCATTTTTTGGACACAAGTCACAACTACTGTTTGGTTAACTTAAAAAAATGATTAATAAAGACAAACTAAATAAAACCATGCACATATACAAGGCCATAACTCAGGCACATGCAAAGGATGGTAACCTTGACTTGTGAAGTTTGATTTTCTTTTGTTCAAAACTTGGTGTAATTATCCCTTCTTAACTTTTTTGTAGCTAATTGCAGCTATTTTGGCATTATTTTTTGTAGCAGCTTTCATGTTGGTTTTGTAGCTGTTGATTTGGGGTCATTTTTGTAGTAGCTTTTAATTTAGAGAACATATAAAATCGTCACTTGGTTGTCGCCATCCAACGTCTTATTTTATGTTGACCAAATATTTATATTTTATGGTGTGATACTTTTTATTTAGCTTGTTTTTATTAATCGTCTTCTTTTAAGTTAACCAAGTAGTGGTTGTGAGTTGTGAGTTTAAAACTTGTCTTCATGTTTATATCCAAAAAATGTTGGTGCTACTGTTAGGTTTGGAGATTAATGAAATTTAATTTTTAAGGGATGCTACTTGTTATTTTTTGCAATCCATAGGAATCAATTTTGCATTTAATTTCTTATTTAAATTCATAGAGAGACCAAATATGTTATAAACTATAAAAGGGTTTTTTAATCCCTAAATTTTAGGAGGGACCAAATATGTTACCAAACCTAGAATAGAGGAATGGACAAATTTACCTCTACTTAAATACACGTTATTTAATAGTATTACTAAGAGGGACCCTATGTGTTATAAAATGAAAAGTAGAGGGACGTTATTCGTTAAATATTTCTTTGAGGGACCTTAGTCGTTAATATTTGTAAACCACAGGGACCAAATTTGTATTTAACTCAAATATAAATAAGTACAAAAATTTTAAAAATCCATGATGTAAGTATCAATAAAATAATAAATCGAGTTGCTATAATTTAATATCGAGACATAAGTTGTATAAAACAATATTATATATAATTTTAGTATTAGCTGTTATTTTTGTCTTTTAGATTCATTCTTAATTAATTAATTTATAAACGCAAATAATTAAGCTAAATTAATCGCTCATCACCTACAACTTTAGAAGACAAGAAGGGTCCGTGGTGTGTGTTTTACAAACATTATTATTGTAGTTGTATAAATTAAGATATATTAATTTCAAGAAAAAGAAAAGAGGGTTTCAATTGTATAATATATACATATATATATATATATATATATAGAGAGAGAGAGAGAGAGAGAGAGATTTCAGTTAGACTGTCCATTACACAATTTTTATAAGATACGTAAGATCATTTTGGAGCACACTCAACGTTCATAGCAATATATCAAACCTTTATAAAAACATAACAAACTATCACAAAAAAACATCAAACCTTCACAACCTATAAATAGAAATTATAACTAACACATCTACAGAAAAAACACATCGAGCCTTCACAGTAATCTCACAAATTTCACGAAAGATGAGTAATATCACATGGTGAGAAGTTGAGTTAATGGTGAGAAACGTGAGAAATTATTATCAACCATTGGATGAGAAATGGACGCACATTAGGATGAGATGCATCGGATCAATTCCTTTCTAAGTCGCAATTCATGGGAGGGCTTTAAAAGAGATCAACGGTTCAGTTCCACTTCTCACGCTTCTCACCATTAACTCAACTTCTCACATGATCCTTCGCCTATATATACACACACACACACATGGGGGTGGGTTCCGGAGAGAAGTGGTTATCGACCGTTGGATGAAAAATGGACACACATTAGGATGAGATGCACTGGATCAATTCTCTTCTAAGCCGCAATTCATTGAAGAGCTCGAGATTAAAAGAGATCAACGATTCAGATCCACTTCTCACGCTTTCACCATTAACTCATCTTCTCACACGATCATTCGCCAATACATGGGATCATATATATATATATATATATATATATGGTTGGGTTATGTGAGAAGTGAAGTTATGGTGAGAAGCGTAAGAAGGGACATGGACCCTTGGATGCACATTAGCATGAGAATCACCGAGACGAGATGCACCAGATCAATCCCCGTATGAAGTGCAATTTATGGGTGGGTTCGAGATTAAAAGTGATCAAGGGTCCAAATGTCTTCTTACGCTTCTCACATTAGCTTTTTTTCTTACACAATCCTTCGCATGTGTGTATATCTATACTACCTTAAAAATACATATATAAGGATAAAAAAATCACTATATATGTACTTGATTTTGTGAATCTTGATGTGGAATAAGCTAAGGGCGCGTTTGGTTTGCGGGATTGGAATGGATTTGGAGGGATTTGGATTTCAAATCCATTCCAATCCTGTGTTTGGTTTGCAGGAATGAAATTTATTGACCGGATTTGAAATCCTTTGACCCTCTTAAAATCCTTAACCTAATGGATTTGGAATTTCTTTGCAATGGACCGAGATTTCAAATCTCCCAAAATCCAAATCCTTACTTGAAATTCAATTCATTCCCGCAAACCAAACGCACCATAAGTGTTGTACTATTTAATTTATTAAAAAATGATGATGTATAAAAATAAACAAAGTAATTAAAATATTGATAATCATGGTTATTGTAAAACATGAATTATTTAATTGGGATTGTTCTTTTTGTGAATAAAAAAGTCCATATATTTATTAAAAATATGGTTTTCACTTTGATTATTATATATAATCTCAATCAATGACTCATTCCTTTTTTTTTTTGGGAAATTAGCACAAATGGTCAAAGTACACGGTCCGTTGTATCTCCTAGTCATTTCTCACTTTTTTTTACGTTTTTGATCCTAAGTCCACAATGACGGATCTGTAGGTCCGCAATCGCATCATAAAAAGACAAAAAAAATTATGGATTGCGGCTGGTCCGCAATGGGTCGGGTGACCCACCTCCGCCATCTGCATTCAAAGCCACATGTCAAAAACCCTAGCACCTTTTCGGCAGGTCCACAATTGCGGACGTACACCTCCGCAATTGCGAACCTATGGCTAAAACTGCCAAACCCGGGGAGAAACGGCTAGGAGGTACAACGTTAGGGGTAGTTAGGCTAATTATGCCAATTTCCCCCTTTTTTTATGTATAACAAAGGTAAACTTCATTTTCATAACTTCCATTGCATTAAAAATTGATATTTTTATTTTTATTTAAAACTCAAAACCCATTTATATCCAAAATATTCACATTCTCTTAACATTTTTGATGTGAGAAGCGGTTATGATAGACGTAAATAGCTTGATATCACACCTTACTAATATTTACGTAGTTAATTGATGTGAATAACTGTAATCTTGAGATTAGGTTCATAAGATACAAAATAACAATCATTTTGTCATAACTAGTTTAATTTCAAATCTAATCAGACTTGAATATGGTTTTTAAAATATTGGTTGTGAAGGATTGCACATGATACAATATCGAGATGTATTGATGCTTACATGTCAAGTATATTACAAATCAACTGGACATGGTCTCAAAAAATGTTCTTTTCCAAACCATCTCTTACAAAGAATTATAATTTACACAACCGCTTTTGATTTTCGTACCCATTTTTCTAAAGAAAATGGTAAAAAGTCATAGATGACTTGATATCCTGTCATATCAATTAATTTTAACATGCGTGTAGGCTAGAATATGAACCTATGTGAAGTCGTAATTGAAAGGGACCCTTCTATCTCATCATATACACACACACACACACACACATATATATATCGTACATTTTTCAACCTATAACAGTGGAAAATATCGTATTAAATACTATTTGAAATGATTGAGGTGGATCTTAATCTACGAAAGCAGTGAGGCACCATGCCAAAGGCGATGGTTTCAAAAGGATCAGCCTTTTACCTTCCATGTCGACATTCCTCTCACAAAAAGCTTGAACAAAGAGACCGAGAAGTAGATTTTAGCTGAAAAATGATAAAGTAAAAGGAACAAAGTCGAATGAATAAAGGGTGTCATTTGATCCAATGATTTAAAGCCACTGATCGAAATCAATAATTAATTTTTCGAAAATAACAAGTCAATCTCGCGTTTGAAATTTTTACAAAGAACATGTTATTGCAACATGTCATGAAAAAAAAATTAAGTTGGAATTTTGTTTTAATTTTTATGAAAAACAAATGAAATATCATCCTCATTTAACATAAACGTAATAGATAATAACAACGATATAGGTTTAATATAAGTCAAAAAACGTTAATTGTAGTACTCTTTGAAGTGAGTTAAATATAGAAGCCCGAATGATTTTGAAGCTCGGGTTTGCCTTTGTCGAGTGAATACGATATATACAAGCAAGGATAGACGATAAACATTTCAAACCCATTATTTACTCCAGTGTTGTGTAAAATTTAAACAACATTTATTCGAATAATTCGTACCATGCAATAAAATTTATTTTTATATATTGGTGCTTATAGTTGGAGAATTTGACAGACTAACCTTTTGCAATCTTTATTCAGTATGATATATTGTATTTTTTGATTGAAAAAATATGATAGATCGTTATTGAAAGAGAAAATGTTCGGCAACTACTCAATATTCTTTTTGATGTTAAACAACATGGGACTATCGTTGCATATTTGCCCACGTCTCATAATTATAAAATGAACAAATATTTAAATTTTTGATTCTGTAATTTTATTATAACCCAATCTTTACATTTGCTAACAGACATAATTTTTTAAAATATTCCAAAAAAAGATAAAAAAATACATAAAATTGTTTATATTAGTGTGTGTATTTATACACAATTACACACTCATTTTGACAAGTACATTGGTAAATTTATAAGAGTATCTCCAATCGACGCCTAAATTTTCAAATATAGCGGCTGACATGCTTCAATCGTACGCCAAAAAAAAAAAATTATGCCAGCCAAAGAAATCAGCCGGCAAATTTGCCGTATACAATGTTGACCGCTAAAAATAATGGGACCCACTACTTACCACTTTTTTTTTCAATTATTTTAATCAAATTCTTATATATTTTAATCAAATTCTTATATATAGTTATTAAAAATAAAGTATAATAATAAATAAAATATGTTATTTTAATGTGGGGTCTATAAATTTGATGTTTTTTTAGAGGATGATTGAAGTTGAAATTTTTTTTTTGTGTTGATGGGCCCACCATATTTGGTGTTTTTGGTGTTTTTTTTAGTGTTGAGGTTGGAGATGCTCTAATAGAATCAAAAGTAAATAATTAGAAAATTAATTTGTGTACGAAAGGATGAATTTTGATTTAAAATTGGGTCTCAAAGTGATAAAGCAAAAAAGTACGGGGGTTAACTACAATACTAGATATTCGAATTTTTATAATTATAGTAATTGCATTATTTATTTAATATAAATTAAATTAAATAAATAAATGATTAATTTGAGTCTTTGAGACATGATGATGATGATGATAGGAAGAAGAAAACATTAGAGTAAACTATTAAATTTGGTCATTGGGAATTGTCAAAAATAATACTTTTCGTGTCTGCAGTTTCAAAAACAAGATGACCATCGTGGTTTGTAAAAACGTCTAGATTTGGATTTTGGTCCCATTCGTCAACACTCGTTAAAAAATCTGTTAAATGAGAGACATTTTCGTCTTTTACCCAATTAAAAATCATAGAGACCAAAATCATAAAATCGATAAAAGGACGAAAATGTCCCTCATTTAACAAAATTTTCAACAGCCGTTAGAGAAGGGACCAAATCCGGACGTTTTAAAAAATCGCGATTGCGATTTTGTATTTCAAAACTATAGGGAGGAGAACTGTTTTTCGACAAAACACATGGACCAAATTTGTAGTTTACTCAAAATATTATAATAATCTCAATTATTATTTAATGATTTATTTGAGGTAATTTAGTTAATATAAGATGAAAATTATACAATTGATATAATTACATATCAATTATTGACAATAGAAATATATGATTGATAAAAGAAATTGTTTGAATATCTATAATATCTATACTATATTATAAAACAGAGATAAAAAAACTCTTAAATACAAATTATTAGGCATAATGTACCATCATTTTATGCAAGATTTTAAAAATTCTTAATTTATAAGTATTAAAGCACAAGATACATATTACTACTGCAGACTTCTAACACCCACCAATTTGGTATGTGCAGAATCTTCCTTTTATGCAGACATTTCTATATATCACTATTAATTAATATATTATATTACTATAAATTTGTTTTAATTTATATTATTAAATATGTAATTGGTTATTTTTTCTAGATGTCATTAAAATATATAAGATAATCATTGAATTATAACAAAATACTTAATTTTTTTATATAAAAAACATTATATTATTAAGCCTAAATTAAACAAACTTATAAAAAAAATATTATCACTTTCTCAAAATCATCCAAAATCGTACTGTAAATCGACAAAAAAATGAAACATTAAAATCGTGATGTATCTCGCTGCATTGTGCGAGTACGCTTCTAGTATTATAAAGTAGGGATAAAAAACTCTTAAGGGGTGTTTGGGATTGCTTATTTGAGGGGTTTTTTTAGCTTATTGCAATTTGGCACCGGAGATAAGCACTTTGGAGTATTTGGATGAGCAAAAATTAAAATGGCTTATAGCGGTGCTAAACCGCTGAAAAACCCTTTTTGATAAGTCATTTGGTTTTAACTTATCAACCTTTTGAAAAGTGCTTATGACTTTTTTGGTTATTTAATATGTATAAACAATCCCAAACACCTTCAAATAACAACTTATTAGCTTATTACGTTTTGGTACCACAATAAGTTAATCCAAACACTTTTTTAAAAACTCCGATTTGATACCGCATAAGTTGATAAACACTTTTTAAAATAAGTGTAAGTTGTTTTAAATAAGCAATCCCAAACACCCACTTAAATACAAATTATTAGGCACAATGTACCATCATCTTATGCAAGATTTTAAAAATCTCTTAATTTACAAGTATCAAAACACAAGATACATATTACTATTGCAAACTTCTAACATCCACCAATTTGGTATGTGCAGGATATTCATTTTATGCAAACCTTTCCATATATCACTATATATTAATTAATATATTATATTACTATAAATTTGTTTTAATTATATTATTAAATATGTAATTGGTTATTTTTTCTAGATATCATTAAAATATATAAGATAATCATTGAATTATAACAAAATACTTAATTTTTTTATATAAAAACATTATATTATTAAGCCTAAATTAAACAAATTTATAAAAAAACGTTATCATTTTCTCAAAACTATCCAAAATCGTACTGTAAATTGACAAAAAAAAACAAAAAAAAATGAAACATTAAAATCGTGATGTATCTCGCTGCATTGCGCGAGTACGCTTCTAGTACAACTAAAAAGACAGTTTTTAGTTTTTTATTTGTGTTTTAAGACGGAAAGGTGGGGGTATAAATGAAAAGAAAACAATTTTCATATTATTGAATAGGAGAGAAAGAAAGAAAGAAAAAGATGTCATTATTACAAATACATCATATATAGATATGTCATTTAATTACAATTCGTAAAAATAGTTTGGAGAACACAATGTTAAAACTAAAAAAACAAGCCCGGAGAAATCTTTACATTTGGGGAAACCAAATGGCGAGGTGCATGTGTGGGTCATCGAGAAATCTTTACATTTGGATGAGTTTTTATTATCACGTCAAACTCTTCACAACAAATTATCGAACTTTTACAAGAACCAACATTAAATAAAAAACATTCATATTTAAATAAAAAATATAACTTTCTCATCAAAAAACACTACAAATTTTCATGTATATAACACACTGAACCTTCACGAAAACTTTCACACAGTGTGTATCTGAACCTTCAAAGTGAAGAGTGACTGATATCACGAGAACCTAGCCACACACACATACATACATACATATATACATACATACTAATTGTGTTTTCGTGCAATGCAGTGGGAGGTAACATTCTATTGTAAACCGATATAAAAATTTAATAAAACTTCTAGTTAAAAAGGTTTAAAATTTATGCAATATTGTACCGAATGAAATAGGATTACAACATTTTTTTGATATTTGAACATGTTTATCAATTAATATTTATTTAGTTCACATACAAAGATTTAGGGAATTTAATTAAAATACCCTTTTTTGAAAAATCAGTACCCAAAATGCCCCAAATCTTGTAATTTTTGCCAAAATACCCCCTAGGTCCGCGTTTTTCACTGTTACACGCGGACCTGGTACGCGTTTTGGCCGCGTTCACTGTTACACGCGTACTCGACCCGCGTTTTGGCCGCGTTTCCCCCTACACGAGGACCTGGTCCGCGTTTGGTCCGCGTTTACACTGTTGCACGCGGGGTTGGTCCGCGTTTCAGCCATTATGTCCGCGTCTTGCGGTGATTGAATTGTCAAATTTAATATATATTTACAGTTTATACCCCTATAATTATTTAGTTAGTTTACTTTATATCTTTTACTTTTCTATTATTCATTTTATACTTTTATCATATTAACACACATAATCGTATATTAACTAAAATACGTTAAAAAAATACGTTTTAATTTTAACAAGTTACACCATTATAATCGTCTCCTCGAAACCTTCGAAATGAGCCCAATATTGAATATTTTTGGATTTAATTATTTTATTATATATCATATGTACTAACATAAAACGTATGAAACGTATGCATATATTTTTTTTTTTTTACCATAAAACATAAAACGTATTATTAATCATATATACTACATATTTTTGGACAAATTATTCATAATTTATGTTATTCTTCTTTTTATCATTTTACTAATAACGATATTTTTAGTCCAATGGGTAGGATATCGTTATTTTTACTAATAACGATATTTTTAGTCCAATGGGTAGGATATCGTTATTTTTACTAAAATATCATTATTTCTAGTCCAATGGAAGGATATCGTTATTTTTACTAAAATATCGTTATTTCTAGTCCAATGGAAAAATATCGTTATTTCTAGTCCAATTAGTAAAAATAACGATATTCTTCCATTGGACTAGAAATAACGATATTTTAGTAAAAATAACGATATCCTTCCATTGGACTAGAAATAACGATATTTTAGTAAAAATAACGATATCCTACCATTGGACTAAAAATAACGATATTAGTAAAAATAACGATATCCTACCCATTGGACTAAAAATATCGTTATTAGTAAAATGATAAAAAGAAGAATAACATAAATTATGAATAATTTGTCCAAAAATATGTAGTATATATGATATATAATACGTTTTATGTTTTATGGTAAAAAAAAAAAAATATATGCATACGTTTCATACGTTTTATGTTAGTACATATGATATATAATAAAATAATTAAATCCAAAAATATTCAATATTGGGCTCATTTCGAAGGTTTCGAGGAGACGATTATAATGGTGTAACTTGTTAAAATTAAAACGTATTTTTTTAACGTATTTTAGTTAATATACGATTATGTGTGTTAATATGATAAAAGTATAAAATGAATAATAGAAAAGTAAAAGATATAAAGTAAACTAACTAAATAATTATAGGGGTATAAACTGTAAATATATATTAAATTTGACAATTCAATCACCGCAAGACGCGGACATAATGGCTGAAACGCGGACCAACCCCGCGTGCAACAGTGTAAACGCGGACCAAACGCGGACCAAACGCGGACCAAACGCGGACCAGGTCCTCGTGTAGGGGGAAACGCGGCCAAAACGCGGGTCGAGTACGCGTGTAACAGTGAACGCGGCCAAAACGCGTACCAGGTCCGCGTGTAACAGTGAAAAACGCGGACCTAGGGGGTATTTTGGCAAAAATTACAAGATTTGGGGCATTTTGGGTACTGATTTTTCAAAAAAGGGTATTTTAATTAAATTCCCAAAGATTTATATATAATAATAAATCATACATTTAGATTTAAAAATAAATAAATAAGGGATAAATGGTACTATAATGATATGTGATGACATAAGGGATGGGACCCATGATGGAGGAAGAAGCATAGCCAAGAGGATGATGAAATGCATTTGATGGTGAATTATGTTTGTCCATTAGCATAACTACAAATTTTGGTGTGGGCCCTATTCCCATAGACCATACATCACATATATATATATATATATATATATATATATATATATATATATATATATATATATATATATATATATATATATATATATATATATATACTAGTTGAATACCCGCGCAATGCGGCGGTATGCAAATGTCCTATCAAGATAACTTCAATTTTTAAGTATTAAATTTTTGCAAGATATCTTTGAAATACTTGGTGATTCATACGTTGTATCAAGAGTTTTTTTGCAATGCAACGGTTGAAAAGACAATAAAATTACTCGAAATTACAACAATTCTTTCACTCGAAGATGGAAATGTTCTATCAAGGTAATTTGTGGTTCAGATGGAAAGACAATAAAATTACTCGAAATTGCAACAAGGAAAAAAAGATAGGCTTCTATTTATTTGATCATCAAGAGAAACAGGTCACAAACTCACAATTGGCAAATATATCATACAGATATCTTATTTAGCTCAACAACAAATGCTCCAAAAGGATTATTTGCCTTGGAATCTATAAAGTGCAAAGCATTAATAAGTTATCTTGGTAGCTATTAAGATGACCATAGGCAAACATGTAAAAAGTTTACCACAAGAATCAGTGGAACAAAAATATGCAACTACAATGAAAACCAATCGAAGTTCATGTTGCACTTTGAAAATGCAAATATGAGCTTAGTCCATTGACTATTTGTTGTACCACGTTTGCCCACTTCCATTGCAGAGAAAAGTGGAGGCAATTATTAAGAGAGACAAAGCCATTGCTTATGCATACTCCCACCAGGTGGTCTCTAATGGACATCCGATCTGATGGATACTCGAACCGATTAGAACATCAATTACCTTCTGACGTAAAGAATCGTCAATTTGCAAGCATACCTTTAAGGGCAACTCTTGTGAGTCCACATTTGATAAACACGCAAAACAGTGTTGCAATATCACCAATGCCATGGTTCCTCTAACAACAAGACCGGATGAAATATTCAATGAATGATGATGATAGCTTGATTAGCTGCCAAACATTTTCAGTCCCCAACAATGAGTCCTACGGTTTCAGCCAAAGCGAAAGCAAGACCAACAAGTAATCCCAAGGACAAGGACAGGATGCCGAGCAGTCCTACGATTTTCAAATTCAATGTTCCCTTTTTCAATTCCATCAACTCCCAACAACAACGGATCACTGAATTTGAAAAAGGGATCTGATATCAGTAGGAAGCACAAGTCTTCCGAATCTCTGGAGGAGTTGAGCATGCTAACAAAAAAAAAAGCATGCAGTTTGGAAATGCTAGAGTTATTTACACTTTGTGTGTGTTTCTCTCTCAAGATAAATAAACAAGTTCCATATACATGGTTTTGTCAAATAAATAACAGATGCACATTCTTAATTTTGCCAAAACTATAATCCTCATTATTTAGAAGTACCTATAAAGCCCACAAATGTGTGATCAAATTTCCCACTCATAGCAACCAAGTCCATCTTTATAAAGTAGTAATAATAAGAAGAAGAACCAAACACTCACATGTTGTATTTCCAGATCAGACTGAGAGCTGCAAACAAACCCCTAGTTTCCAAGGTGCAACTGTTTCCTGTTTGAGTAAGAGCAACACTGTTTCGTATCAAAGAGCAACACAACAAACAAACCCCATGTTTTCAAGGTGCAACTGCTCTTCGTATCGATTACAAACAGTTGAATTCAAAGTATAAACACATATATGAAGGTGGTAAAGTGTTTCTTTATTCTAAAATGTTGGAAGTATACCCAAAACTGCCTAACCACATTGGTTTCAATCTGTTAGCGGGTTCCATATCCAACAAACCAGAAATTGTGTTACATAAAAACAGAAAACAAACCAAAACAAAACCATTTCTCACATACAACACATTTGAATAATATATTATGAGAAAACAATATTTATAAATAATTTCTATAACGTACAAAAAAATATATACCTAGCAAAAGGCAGTGATCAATTCACGTCTCAAAACACAAAACGTATACAAAAATATATACCTGGCAAAAGGCAGTGATCAATTCAGGTCTCAAAACACAAAACCTACACAAAAACATTATAGTAATTCGATGCACAATGCATACAAGATAGAAATCCCAAGTACCTTTTTGATTGGGTTCTAAGCAATCTAGACTTTATACAATAGTTAAAAACTAAATGAGAGGCCACAAATGATCCAGATAAAATATGCTAAACCTGCAAGGTTGGTTCCTGAAATAGCAATGCAATAGAGTTTGAAAGAAGGAGGCATACCCTCTCAAGGATTATTGAACCTCGTCATAGCTCTTAAAAAATGGAATTTTCCGAGGGAGCGCTTGTTGGAACCTGAGCATATTATTATTTTCACAAAAGGTTAGTTATTTATTTTAGTGAATAAAGGTTACATCGAATTTTGTTTATATATACTTCTTGCATATATAGGCATATAATGGCTTTTTGATTTTAGTGAATTCAGTGCAATCACCATCACGCTGTTTACATATACTTCTTGAAGAAATAGGCATATAATGGCATTCTGATTTTAGTGATTTTGTGATTTTAGTGCAACCACTATCAAAGGAATCCACTTTGTTTACATATACTTCTTGTAGATATAGGCATATAATGGATTTTTCACAATTAATTAGCATAGGCAGTTATAAAACCTTAACCCATTAGCAAACAATTAGAAAATAATTAATCAGACCACTTATAGAACCTTTACCATAGTAGCATCGTGGAATTTAGGAGTGATATAATACTGACATACATACATGTGTGTCTTGCACTTGCACTTGTATGTGTACATATATAACAAACACTAACCTCTTATTTCTAAATAGCATCTTTACTCCTTTACTCACAACCACATGAGGTTGGTTCACATTCTCTACAAATTTACAAATCTAATGTATTCAATCGAAGACATCAAATAATAGGATATAAGGACCATTTTGTTTGAACATCTTAATAACCAGTGCCAAAGCACTAAGCCAATGCATGGAAGAGAAATACAAACTGAACTCCTTTTAGAAGGCAGCAAACAAGGATCAGAAAGTTCTACATGTATTCGTATCAAGTTGCAAAAAAGAAAATAAAACAAAATCAAGGTTGCAATTCAATTGGATTAATATCTGCCGAAAAGATTACGTGGTTTACAGTTAAATAAACAACAATATCAAGTCAAAACACCTTTATAAAGTAGAAGGATCTAAAATAAGAAAATCACCAGAAAACCCCAATTTGTAAACCCCAAATTGTCTTTAGAATTCCCCATGAGATCATGAATCACTTAACCTGTTTCAGATTCATGGATCAAAAACATAACATAAAATTCCCATTGCTATCGTAGGTAAAGTAAATGAAGTTGGACATGATGCTCACTAACTTGCAGAGGGAGACATCATAGTCTGAAGGGTGGCTTGCCGGTGTAAATGGTTCTTATCAGGAAATGTTTTTTTTACCATTGAAGGAAAAATCTGTTAAAAAGAGAAAGGGCAAACCTGGATAGTAATGAAGCCCATATATGTAAAAGGAAACCCTAATACAAGCATCAAATACCAAAGAAATTAACAGTGATGAACTAAAATAAATCGAATATATCATCAAGCATCAAACACGATAGATCGAAAATACCATCAGGCAATTGAAATCCTTCGTTTACATTGGAAACAAATTAGATGAACACCAAAAAAACCTCCTTTCCTCCTAAAGAACCCCCTTGTCACTCCATAACAAATTCAAAAACCTAAACACCTCGACCCTGCACTCCCTTATAACAACATCCCAAAACCCCATTGGAGATACAAAAGACCAATAGTGAGAGATAGAGACAAAGGTTGATATATCAATAAAGAAATCAACACATAGAAATTATACAAAGACAGTATAATGGATACACAGTTTAGCTTACTTGTACCCAAAATGAAAATCAACTTCCAGGGACGACTGAACTCCTTATAGCACCAATTATAAATCCCTGTCACATAAAAGATCAAAACCAAAAAACACCATCTATATCCAGTATGGAAAAAAATGAACCATATAAATCAAACAATGGGTTAAGCCAAAAAATGCTCATGCCCATGCTTGATAAAAGCAAGAAAACCAAAATACCCACCCCCCACAACCAAAAAAATATGATTTTTAAAATTAATACCCCTGTACACCCAAATAGTAGTGACTCCTGTACAACTTCCATACCACCAAAAAAAACCTCCATATCACTCAAGAACAAAGACAAAGATCCTACCTCCTCTACCCTGCACCTCCTAACTCCAACATCCCAAATCCCACCCCCAATACCCCATTGGTAAATAGATAGACCAATAAAGTGAGAAGGAAACAAGAGTTGAAATACCAATGTAGAAAACCAAATGCATAAAAGAAAATCCTAATTCGGGCATCAAACAACAACAACAAAAAGTGAACTGTGGAAGAAAACCATGGAGAAGCAAACATAAAAAAAAACATTGAAGAAAAAATCTTTTAAAAGATAAAGTTCATACCTGGAGAGAGATGTAGAAAACCAAATGCATAAAAGAAAACACTAATTCGGGCATCAAACAACAACAAACAGTGATTTATCGAGAAAATTCGACAAGAGCAAGAATTAAGAAACCACCACAAAATTTAAACTTTGAAAAGATAACAAGAACAGAAAATCGAACTTAATGGCGTAAATTGAACTTACAGAGTGATGAGTCGAGTGCTCCAGTCGATTTCTTGAACCAAGAAAGATAATGGAGGAAGGGGGAGCCATCGATATATATTGGAATTGGTTAAAGCGTCGTCTTGGATACCTCAATTTGGGGAGGAGCTGATGTATCATAACCCTAAAACTGAATTGGTTAAAGCGTCGTCTTGGATACCTCAATTTGGGGAGGAGCTGATGTATCATAACCCTAAAACTGAATCGTCGGTTTGGTGTTTTAAGAGAGAGTATCTATTTTAAATTTTAAATTATCCCTGAAACTGAAGGGTCAATTTGGTTTTTTAAGACACGTACCCATTTTAAATTAAAAAAAAACTTTTAAGACTTTAAGACTTTAAGATTTTAAGACTTTTCCCAAATCTCAATTATAAGGTAGTATAGATATATATATACATAGAGAGAGTCGGGTTTAAACGAGAACAATACCTATTTAAAAGAATATGAGAACTAACAAAATCATTAGTGATTTTACATTAACGTGCAAAAAAACCCTTTGGTCGCGACTTCAGGTTTGCGTGACTTTTTTGCATGTTAATGTAAAATCACTAATGATTTTGTTAGTTCCCGTGTTCTTTTAAATAGTTATTGTTCTCGTTTGATCCTCCCCCCCTTTCTCTCTCTCTCTCTCTCTATATATATATATATATAGAGAGAGAGAGAGATGAAGGATTGTGTAAAAAAAAGAGTGAATTACATAAATGATCCCTCGTGAATGCTTGGATTTTACTTTTCATCCCTCGAGATCTGAAAGTACATTGGTGGTTCAAAAATCGAGTTTTTTTAGCCCAAATTGGTCCCTCTCACTAACGACGATTGAAGAGGTGTCGTTAGGGCAGCCATGTGCCCTTCACATGAGGCATCCGGTAAAAGGGGTACTCAGGCTTCCTCGGTATGAGCACTCCCGGGGTTTCCCGGTGGGAAAATCCCGATTTCGGGCCCCCTCTTCTCAGGTCGGTAAGGCCGAGGGCCAAGCGACGGTTCGCCGATGCCGCGGGGTTGCCGATTTCCGGGCGACGGAATCGACACCCAAGCGTACACTCACCCAACATCAAAACTCTTCAATTTCAAAAGAAATCCCAACAATTACAAACAAATTCCTAGGATTCAAAGTTCCAATCCAATCCAGAACATCAACAAGGAAAAATACTCTTCTACCTAAGATAATCATTGATTAACAATGAAGACAACAATAGAAAGTAGACTTACCTTGAATAGGATTAGAGTATACTTGATTTCAATTGGAACTTGCTCTTCCCTACTTCTCTTCTCCAAAATCGCCTTGAACCCTTCTCTCTCTGGAACAAACTCTCAGCTAGGGGTGTGCAGAAAGTCAACCGATCCAATAGGAACCGACCGATGCAATTAGAACCGACTGACCATAATTGGATCGGATCGGATTGAAAATCTCAATATTCAATTTAAACCGGTCGGTTCTTGGATGACAGTCTAGAACCGACCAAAATCGACCGAACAGAACCGACCAACATCCAATTACCATCCAGTTTTTCATCCAACTATCATTGTTATAAAAGTGATTAATTAATTTGTTGGTTTTTGAATTCTTAGTCTCACTTGTGTTGGAATTAACACAAATTAAAAGTGATTAATTAATTTGTTTCATTGTTATAAAATTGCATTAAATTAACACATTGGATGGATCCGATCTGATCATCCATTGGATGTCGGATGGATCCAATCCAATCCAATGGATATCCAATAAGAATATCCAATGGACATCCAATCTGATCCAATAGATATCCAATAAGAACATCCAATGGATGAAACCAAACCGATCCAATCATCCATTGGATTCGAAAAATCCAACATCCAATGAATGATTGGATCGGTTCGGTTCCCTTCACATCCATTGGATGTCAACCAATGAACACCCCTACTCTCAAGAAATGAATTGAAATGAGAGTACTTAGGGTTTAATCACTTGTTTTCCAAATTTACATTCAAGCCCCCAAACTTTGGTCTATTGAGCAAACCCTATACACAAATTCCATCTTTATTAATTTTTCACTTGGTTATTACATATAACAAACCATTGAATTTTAGAGGATGTTTGGGATTGTTTATTTAAAGTGTTTATTAACTTATTTCTGTGCGGTATCAGTAATAAGGAGTTTTTAGTGTTTGGATGAGGAAAAAAAATGTCTATACCGGTTTGACACAGGTAATAAGAAGTTTTTGATAAGTTACTCTATTCTAATTTATTAACTTATTTGAAACAATTTGTTAATTTTTTGGTCATTTTACTTTATCAACTTATTACGTTTTGGTACCGTTATAAACTAATTCAAACACTTTTTATAAAAATTTGTTTGACACCACATAAGTTAATAAATAATTTTATGAAAAAAACATAAATTATTTTAAATAAGCAATCCTAAACACTCCATTAGTAAAAAAAAAAAATTGAGACAAAACTATTCAAACCATTTTAAAAGCATTTATGTAAAATCTTTATTTCATTATAAAAATAAAGTTTTAAATATTTAAAAATCATGCCGATAATGAGGGTGATCTCATCTTCCATAATATTCCTAAAACATAATCAAATTTATTTTGTTTTGTCTGATTTACATTATTTTATAAAAAAGGTGACAAGAAAAAAAAAGAGAGTCATAAATGAGATTTTTATATAAAATTAATTAATAATTATGAACCTTGAAAAAAGGGTCACAATCTTTGGTCCAACATTTCTTTTGATTGTGTCTATAATATTATTATTTTTTATTTATTTTAAGAGCATTTTCATCAGATTTTAACAAATAAAGAAAATTTAGATTTTAATGGTCGGAGGGAATTTTTTCTACTCCAACAAATTCTTTACAACCTTGAAAAAAAAAGTAGAAAGAGTATGAAATTCTCAAAATTTGGAGAACTAGCTAGTGGCGGGCATGTAATTTTGTCGAGTGACTGCATCTTTATGTGGATCAAAGGCCTACAAAGTCGTCTGATGTATTTTTAGCTGAATCCTACCATTTCGAGTAATTTTTTTATTTTTTAAGTTGATTTCGAGGGACTTTTGCGGGTTTGTATTTGATTTCAAGTGAATCTTTTCTGTGTTTTTGATTAATGGTCCTTGTATTTTTTTAATATATCATAGCATCGTTCAAAGTTTAGCGGGTGTATCTTCATACCCCAAATAGATTTACCGGTGAAATTTAGTAAAACATGTGCATGGGACCCTACCAGGGCTATTTACCAAAATTTTCATTAAGTTCTGTATAGATAAATGTGTTTGTCTGGATAAATTGATGTTATTATTTACTTTTTTATCTGAATAATATAAATAACCAATTTACCCCTGATACATTGATACATACCAAAATTGTTGAACATAGATATCAAATCTATGAGAAATATATTTGTTGAAATATATCAAAATGTTGAACATAGATATCAAATCTGTTGAAATATATCAACTATGAGAAATATATCAAATTTGTGAGAACAATATTTCAACAGGGAAAGCAACAAAAACCAACAGGGAAGAAACCATTTAATCGATGGTAATATGGGAAGAAGTGGCAAAGAAACCAACAGTGAACAACGGAGACAAAGAAACCGGTTAATCGTCAGTGAGAATCGATGGCGATGAAACCAATTAATCGAGAGAGACAAAGAAACCAGTTAATCGACTGAACAGGGAAGGAAAGAAACAAGTTCATCGAGAGAACAGAGACAAAGAAACCAGTTAATCGATGGCCAGTCAATCGAGAGAACATACCTGGCGATGAACAATGGAGACGGGAAGGTCGTCGACGATGGCCTGAAGGGTGGTCGTCGGTGATAGAGGCGATGTATGTGGGAGGGAACTGGAAAGCAAATATGATGGTAGATGGAGGCGATGTATGTGGGAGGGAAGGGATTAGGGTTATGTCTGATGATTTTTTTTGTTAAGGGTAAAAATGTCAAATTTGTGGTTTAATGGGGACAACACCTATTTTCCTACTGAGCGAATAAGTCGTTTTCATTTGCACGAATAAACCATTAAGCCACAAGTAAACACCACAAACGTCTGCACAAATAAACCACTTTTGTTATTAAGATAATTAAGCCACAAGTAAACGCCCCCTTAGGCATGAATAGGTTCTCCCCTAGAACTATTCAAACATGATTACCATAAGAGAATTTTTCTATTATATTTCCACCAATAAAAAAAACTTAGAAATCAAATATTCAAGATAAATATATGAAATATTTCAGTTAAACGTAATTAATGTTGTGATGTCTAAAATAGAAAAACTACTGAATTTAAATGTAAGTTTTTTAGTTTTAAATTATTTTTAATTTAAATTAATTTATTCGAGATATTCTAAAATATTAATATAGATTATTTATAATTGTTGAAATTTTATAATAATAATTAAAAAAAATCAACATTCACACCTTTTTTTCCTTAAATCAATCATAATCTTGCTTACGTTGGTGGATGGTGACCGCCGATGGTTGGTCCCACCGCCACCGGCGGAGTTGCTTCGGGAAGGACAGTTGCCACCACTTCTTTGAGTCTATACCCACATGGACCATTGGTCCATTTTTTCTAAAGGCATTGGACAACAACCCAAAAAAATCCGAAAACTCGTTTTTTGTCGTTTTCCTACTTCGGTTGTCGGTTTTCGCCAACGGTTGAAAGCCCGTTCTCTCTTTTTTGTTTCCGTCTCTTTATTATCTTTTAAGTCATGTTTACAGATTTTGTTGGACGGTTCTTTTGTGAACAGGTTTTAAGTTATTCGGTTTATTTATTTTTTCCTGCTGAAGTTTCTCGGTTTATGATTTGGTTGACTTAGATTTCTTTGTGGGTTCTTGACGTTGGTGTTTTGCTTCATAGGACTCTTTTGATTCGAGTTCTCATGGTATGAACATATTTTATGTTTTATCACTATACATGGTTCATACAAAACGTCTCTTCATTATTAACTAGAAAAAAATTATCTCTATATATTAAAGGTTAAATTGTCCTTTTGTTATTTAAAATGTGTGAATTACAAGATTCTAAAACTGTATGTTCTTTTTCATCGTGGACATAATTTTGGGACAGAGGGAGTAACTTTTAGCAGTAATATGAGAAGTCACTTCGTCCCCGACTCCCTAAGGCGAGGGTAAAACTTGGTCCGAATTGACAAAACTGAAAACCAGGGTCCATTCTCAATTCAACAAAATTTCAAAACTTAAAACAACACCGTTTTAGTTTTATATTTTTTAAATTAAAACAAAATACAAGTTTATGATCTAGTTTGGAACCGAAGTAGTTCTATACCAAAATCAAAGTGGTCTGATTTTTTGGTAGACATGCTCATTTTCGGGTTTCGACCGAGTTTGAGTTGAGCCTAATCTATTCCTTTTTTATGTCCAACAGATCTAGGCTATGTTTGGCAAAAAAAGCTAGCTTATAAGCTAACTTATTGAAACGTTATTCATAGTAGTGTTTTGAAAAGTTAGCTTATCAGCTACCAACTAGCTTATAAGCTAGTTTACCAAACAATGCCCTAATATAACAACTCAATTTTATGGGTTTGGTGATTTCCTTGTATCTATCCAATAAATAGTAAAGGTTTGCCCCCGTCTTGACGAACTTAAAACTTTTTCACATAAAAAAGAATTGTCAGTCATACATACATGCATGCATATATATATATATATATATATATATATATATATATATATATATATATATATATAGGGGCAAGTTCAAACGAGAAGGTAGTCAATTTGCGAGAAGGCAAGAAGGAATATGAGCCACATAATCTATTAATTAAAAAATACTATAAGTAAAAAATAAAAATAATTTTAGTAATTAAGATAATTATCATTTAAAAATTAGGATAATTACCATTTTGAATTGGATAAATTCTTAAAAATCTAATTATATCTTTTAAATTTATTTATTTTTAATTTTAATAAATTCATAATTTTTTTTATCAAATTTTATATTTTTTTCTAGATACATTTTTGATAAAAAAAAATCATAATTTTCTTAAAATATCACATGTGATATCCACAATAAATTTATTATATTTTTCACAATTTTTCTCTATTTTTTTAATCACATGTGATTAACTACATTTCACATATAATCCACTATGTGAATTTTTGTACATGTCACATATGATAATATACGTCTGAATGCAAGCAATGCACAATCACATGTGATAACATTTTTACATCACCAAAAGATCAATAAATCACATAATCATATAATCATATATGATTAACTAAAATATCTACAAATATCACATGTGATAATATGATATGTGATTAACTCCATTTAACATATAATCCATTATGTGATTTTTTGTACATATCATATATGATAATATATGCATGAATGTAAGTGATGCACAATCACATGTGATACTATTTACATCACCAAAAGATCAATAAATATAAATATATGTAATCATATATCATTAATTAGAATATCTACAATTATCACATGTGATAATATGATATGTGATATGTACAAAAAATCATATAATGGATCATATGTGATACATAATAGATCATATGTTAAACCAATCTAATCACATGTTATTCAAACTGTAAACGTAGATAAAAAAAAATGGTAAAAAAATAATGAATTAATTGTAGATATCACATTTGATATTGATGAAACTTTGATATCAAAAGTGTATCTAAAAAAATGATAAAAACTTGATAAAATAATTATGAATAAATTAAAAATAAAAATAAATAAATCTCAAAGATATTATGAGATTTTCTAAGAATTTATCCAATTTGAAATAATAATTATCCTAATATTTAAAATTATTTTTCATTTTCTATTTATGATATTTTTAATTATTAAAATATGTGACTCATATTTTTTCTCGTCTTCTCGTAAATTAGTTTACTTTTCGCATGATCCTCCCTCTCTCTCTCTCTCTATATATATGTGTATATTTGAGAGGTGGTTAGTACTCATTATAGGTAGTCCAACAGAAAATCAACTAAACCAACTTATCAAGTTTTATTAATAAAACCATTAATTTTAAACAAAATACAAACATGTCGAGTGGATTTGCTTGGAATTCTCTTATCGTCCCAACCCACCAATTAATTTTAACGATCTAACTTGTACCACTTCATTTCTTTCTAACGTACAATACAGACTGTGTCTAATGAACCACACTAACTGTAAATGGTTCAAATTATCCATTACCGTTTTTGATGCCATCTGGACTGGTCCTAACTCGCTCCACATTCCCAAATTTTAGGGGCCGTTTAACAAACGCTTACCGGTAAAATTCAACACCATACTTATTCACCGGTAAGATTTGTGTTCACCAGAACGGCATCATATGCAACAATTTCCCAATAAATGCTAACCAAGGGGGTGTTTGGGATTGTTTATTTAAAACAACTTATGCTTATTTTAAAAAGTGTTTATCAACTTCTGTGGTGTCAAACCGGAGTTTTTAAAAAAATGTTTGGATTAGTTTATTGTGGTACCAAGACGTAATAAGTTAATAAGTTGTTATTTAAAGGTGTGTGGGACTGCTTATACATATAAAATAACCAAAAAAGTCATAAACACTTTTCAAATAAGTTGATAAGTTAAAACCAAATGGCTTATCAAAAAGTATTTTTCAGCGGTTTGACACCGCTCTAAACCATTTTAATTTTTCCCCATCCAAACACTCAAAAGTGCTTATCTCCAGTGCCAAATCGTAATAAGATAAAAAACACCTCAAATAAGCAATCCCAAACACCCCCCAAGTAACTGTTGTTTTTGGGGTTCTAAAACTAAAGAAACAGAATAACAAGAAATTCTACTACTTGTTGCTTTCAAGGCGAGTGATCTCTCTATCCTTAAAGCAATTTCGCTCCCACCGTAGGTGCTTTGGGATTTGGCGAATTACTTCTCAAGATACAATGAAGCAACGTATGTAGATTGATTATCAACACCGCACAAGTGGTGATAATCCCGGTTGAATTATTGAGTTTCAAGGATTTCTAGAAACTATAAATTTGTGTTTCTATAGCAACACAAATTCTAGCAATCTGGTGTATTGAAAAAGATGTCCCATTTTCGGTGTCTAGAGGAGGATATATATAGAGGAAAAATTGAAAAGGTGCAACCTTTCATGAAGAGGTGCAACCTTTCATGAAAAGGTGCAATGATTCAACTTCCCTCCAAAAATAACCGAATTAACTAACTAACTAATGGTTCCCTCCAAAATTAACCGAATTAACTAACTAACGGAGTTAACGAAAAAATTAACGAACCGTTAATTATAAGGACAAAAAATTCATTCTTCCTAAGACTTAACCCAAAATATTTTAGACTCTAACTTATTTTGAAAATTTCCCCAACAAACCCCCACCATTTTCAAAATAGACTCGAATTTGAAAAGACTGACTCGACATGACCTAACCAGATTCCGAAATCCTTGGGGGTGTTATGCATAAGTAAAGGTGGAGTCTTGCACCTTGAACCTTTACATAGTGAAAGTGCTCAAATTTAACTAGGGTAAGAAAGGTTGAACCAAAGTCATTGAACCATCTTCCTTTATATGTTAGACGGAAACACCTCACGCATATCCTTCCTCTCATTCATTCAACCACTATAAGTCGACCCGTTAATTGGCCATGGGTCTATATCTTGATTTCTCAGAATGCTCTAGAGCCAAGCCCTTTAGCTCATAGAAAGCGGCCTCACTTCCACATTCAGATAGGTGGACCTTGTCAAGAGTGTTCCCATAACTTGAACACTCCAACACATACTGTGTTACAAGTCCATTAAGAACTAGATTCAATCTTTCTTCACATTACGGTTCCAAGTTCTACTGACCTTTGGGATGGTTTTTAAACATTGCAGAGCTTTCAGTCACATTCAAATGATGTACTTTAACTTAATCTTGAGACTTGGTGAAATACCAAGTGTCAAGACAAGGTTCCATCATGGGTGACTATTTACAGGTGGGCTTGAGACCCATCTCTTTTGAAGTGCTTTCAATCAATTTTCTTGGTAATCCTTTTGTGAAAGGATCTGCTAAGTTCTTACTTGATCGTAAGAAACTAATGGTGATCACCCCATCATTTATTAATTGATTTACTTGCCTATGTCTAAGTCCAATATGTCTGGACTTACCATTATACACTTGATTGTATGCCCTTGATAATGTAGCCGCACTATCACAGTGTATAGAAATTGGCGGCATTGGCTTTGGCCATAAGGGTATGTTAATCAACAAGTCCCTTAACCATTCTGCTTCTTTACAACAAGAAGCTAAAGCAACAAATTCCGATGCCATGGTAGAATCTGTTATGCAACTTTGTTTCTTTGATCCCCAAGATACTGCACCTCCGCCAAGTGTGAAAATCCATCCACTTGTAGATGCATAGTCTTCTTGATCATTTATCCAACTTGCATCGGTGTATCCTTCCAATACTGAAGGATATCCACTATACTCCAAACCATAATCCATGGTTTTCTTCAAATACTTGAGTACCCGATTTACAGCATCCCAATGTGCTTTTCCAGGCTTACTAGTATATCTACTTAATCTTCCTACAGCATAGGCGATATCAGGTCTAGTACAAGTCATAGCATACATTAAACTACCAATAACTTTAGCATATTCATTTTGACCTAATACCCTACCGGTATTAGTCGTCAATCTAGAACCTACTTCGAACGGAGTGCTTACAGGTAAACAATCAAATTTATTAAAACGTTTTAATATCTTTTCAATATAGTGAGACTGGGATAGCATTAGTTTATTGTCATTTCTAAGAATCTTTATTCCTAGAATAACATCAGCTTCTCCCAGATCCTTCATATCAAAATTTTCAGATAAGAGTTTCTTAGTCATTTGCACTTGTTCTAAGTCGGTTCCAAAGATCAACATATCATCCACGTACAAGCAGATGATAACCCCTTGACCATTAACAAATCGACTATAAACACATTTATCTGATTCATTAATTTTGAAACCATTCGATAGAATGATTTGGTCGAATTTTTGATGCCACTGTTTGGGAGCCTGTTTCAAGCCATACAAGGACTTAATAAGTTTACAAACTTTCTTTTCTTGTCCTTGAACTATGAAACCTTCTGGTTGTTCCATATATACTTCCTCTTCTAATTCACCGTTCAAGAATGCGGTTTTGACATCCATTTGGTGAATTACGAGTTTATAAATGGAAGCCAAGGCAATCAAAATTCTAATGGTTGATGTTCGTGCTACAGGGGCATATGTGTCAAAATAGTCTAGTCCTTCTTTCTGTGTAAAGCCCTTAGCTACTAATCGGGCTTTAAACTTTTCAATACTGCCATCAACTCTTAATTTTCTTTTGAAAATCCATTTATTCTTGATGGCCTTTGAACCAGGGGGTAGGTCGACTAAGATCCAAGTATTATTACCTTTGATGGAATCCATTTCATCGTTGATTGCTTCTTTCCAAAAAGATGCATCATGAGATTTCATAGCTTCCGCATATGTACGTGGTTCTTCATCCAAGCTGTAAATTATTGGATATTCTTTCACTGAACCATGTCGATCACCTTCAACTAAGTACATTTCAAAATCAGGCCCAAAGTTTCTTGCTCTTCTTTGACGTTTGCTTCTTCTAGGTTCAATCACTTGATGATTCGGGGAATCATCATCTTCCCTTTCATTATCTATGGGAATCTTGGTAGACACGGTTTCCCTAGAAACCTCATGTGCCTTTGGAATGCTTTTGAACCTTTGTTCGTCAAAATGAGCATCTCTAGATTCTATGATGGTGTTAATAGAAATGTGATAATTTGATTCAACCACCATGAATCTATAAGCTTTCCTATTTTGGGCATATCTCAAAAATATGCATTCAATACCTTTGTCTCCTAACTTTCTCTTCTTGGATTCGGGAAGTCTCACAATTGCTCGACATCCCCAAATCCGAAGGTAATCTAGTTTAGGTGTCCGTTGATTCCATAACTCATAAGGGGTCTTTTGACTTCTCTTGCTTGGTACTCTATTGAGTATGTAGCAAGATGTAAGTAATGCTTCTCCCCAAAATCCAGAACTTAATCCGGAATATGATATCATGGAATTTACCATTTCCATCAAGGTACGGTTTTTTCTTTCCGCAATACCATTTTGTTGTGGTGTATACGGAGCAGTCACTTGGTGAATAATTCCCGTAGATTCAAAATATCTAGGGTTATAATATTCACCACCTCTATCCGTTCTTAAACATTTTATCTTTGTGTCACATTTAAGTTCTACTTCATTTTTGTAGATCTTAAACTTTTCAAGGACTTCATCTTTTGAATGTAAAAGATATACATAGCAATATCGAGAGTAATCATCGATAAAAGTGGCAAAGTACTTTTTGCCACCAAGAGAGGGTGTAGCGTGTAAGTCACATATGTCACTATGCACTAAGTCTAAGATTTTAGATGATCTTTGGACTTGAGGGAACGGTTGCCTAGTAATTTTAGTATGCATACAAGTAAGGCACTTATGATTTTTATCATCTAACTTTGGAATTAAATCACTTTTTGCCATATTTTTCAAATGTTTAAAGTGTACGTGACCTAATCGACCATGCCACAATAGTAAGGAAGAATCAAAGTAAGCAGAACTAGTAGTAGTATTATTAGCATCAATCATATGTACATCGGGAGCAACCGCATTATTTGCGTTTCTTATGTTTATCATATTTACATCATTCACACTATTATTCACAACATCATTTATGTTTAGTTTAAACATTCCTCCGATGAGATAGCCTTTGCCGACGAATCTTCCGCCTTTAGAGAGTATAACCTTGTCGGATTCGAAGACGAGTTTGAAGCCATGTTTGTTGAGGATTGATCCAGAAACCAAGTTCTTTCGGACATCGGGAACATGGAGAACAACATTTAGGGTCAAAGTGTTCCCGGATGTAAATTCCAAAGTAACCTTCCCTTTTCCCTTGACTTGAGCGGTAGAGTGATTTCCCATGTAAAGTACGGAGTTAGAAGCTTCGTACGTTTTGAACATGTCCATATTGTTGCACACATGTCGGGTAGCCCCTGAATCCACCCACCAACATTCGTCTTCCTCAAGTGAGAATACTTCGGAAATCATAGCAACAAAGTTGTTGCTTTTGAAGTTTCCATCCTTGGTGTTGTCACTACCATTTCCTCTTCTTCTTTTGAGAAGTCGACAATTACGTTTGTAATGTCCGGGCTTGTTGCAATTGAAACAAACCACGTGTTTCATATTCCTTTTCTTTTTACCATTTTCCTCGTAGTGTTTCCTTTTCTTACCACCGGCTTTGGAAGTCTCTCCCTTTTCCTCGACCACATGAACTTTGGAAGCATCGTCGTTGGATTTATTTTCCAATCGATATTGTTCTTCAATGAGAAGATGCTTTCCAAGTTCTTTTAAGGACATATCGTCCTTACGATGTTTAAGATTTTTCTTAACATCTTTCCAAGAGGGAGGGAGTTTGTCGATGATCGATGCCACTTGGATCGATTCATCCATTTTCATGTCGTTTTGTGTGAACATACTAAGAATGTGCTCAATTTCATACATTTGATCCATAATAGGACGTGAGTCTATCATTTTGTAAGAATTAAATTTGGAAACAATAAATTTCTTACTTGTTGTGTCTTCCGTGAAGTACTTTTGTTCGAGAGTGTTCCAAAGTTCCTTCGTCGTTTCGATGTTTTGATAAACATCGAATAGAGGGTCAGACATTGCGTTGAGAATGTGACCACGACATATGAAATCGTCATTCTCAAACTTGAGTCTTTCTCGTGCCGAAGCAAGTGTCTCGTCATCGTGTTGTTCCGGGTATGGTTTGGTGAGGACGTAGGAGACGTTTAGAGTGACTAACAAAAATTGCATTTTCTTTTGCCACCTTTTGAACCCTCCACCGTCAAAGCGTTCCAACTTGACAATGTCACAAGACATCTGTTGAAGATTCTTGGTTGCCATCTTTCTTCGAAAATTGCTTTAAGATTGTTGTTTTTGGGGTTCTAAAACTAAAGAAATAGAATAACAAGAAATTCTACTACTTGTTGCTTTCAAGGCGAGTGATCTCTCTATCCTTAAAACAATTTCGCCCCCACCGTAGGTGCTTTGGGATTTGGCGAATTACTTCTCAAGATACAATGAAGCAACGTATGTAGATTGATTATCAACACCGCACAAGTGGTGATAATCCCGATTGAATTATTGAGTTTCAAGGATTTATAGAAACTAGAAATTTTTGTTTCTATAGCAACACAAATTCTAGCAATCTGGTGTATTGAAAAAGATGTCCCATTTTCGGTGTCTAGAGGAGGATATATATAGAGGAAAAATTGAAAAGGTGCAACCATTCATGAAGAGGTGCAACCTTTCATGAAAATGTGCAACCTTTCATGAAAAGGTGCAATGATTCAACTTCCCTCCAAAAATAACCGAATTAACTAACTAACGGAGTTAACGAAAAAATTAACGAACCGTTAATTATAAGGACAAAAAATTCATTCTTCCTAAGACTTAACCCAAAATATTTTAGACTCTAACTTATTTTGAAAATTTCCCCAACAGTAACAATGGTAAGGGGCTTTTTGTTTAACTCTTAATAGTTTCATTAAGAGACAACATCTGAATAACTAAGAGATGAATCTTGTTTGACAAATTTTTTTTTGCCTCTTAATGGTTCTAAAACCCTCTGAATGATTTTGTAACATGAGTATCTCTTAATCATTCAGCACCCTGATTTCATTATGAACAATTACCAAGTAACCATATTTCATTTTGCATTATATCATAAGAGTCTTTTAATCATTCTTTACCAAAACCACTCAGCAACTGCCAAACAGCCCCTAAGAGTCTTCACCTTCACTTATCGGGTAAAAGTAAGACTCTAGTTTTTCATTAGTTTTTACCGGGTAAAAATCTTGGTCATCGCCATATTCATCCAGTAAGGTAACATGACTTGATAAACACTTACTCGAATAAACATTTGGTAAACAACCCCTTAATCTTTCCGACAACTCGTACGTGGATTATATTCACGTCCAAGTGAGCGTGGGAATGTGAAATTACCGATCTGTCCCTGTCAGACACTTTCACAACCTTCGTCTTCTAGTCTCACCATAATGTACTTGTTCTAAACATGGTCCCAATTCAAACATTATTTAAACCAAATTCACCTTAAATTCACCCCAAATTCACTTCAAATTCATCTGGGTTATGTTTTCTTGATTCAAACATTATATATACACCTCCATCCTTCAATGCCGGACTCTATACGATCATCAAATAATCCCATCAAACTTGGGTCGCCGGAAAATCAAGATTCCGATCACTACGCCACCCTGTTTTTCTTTGTTATGATCCATGGCAAAAGGTCGGAAATTTACAATCAGCCGGAGCGAGCGGTTCTTGGGGAGCTATGGGTTCGCCGGAAACACCATTCCGGCGAAGGACGACGGCGTCGAGCTCCGGGAAGATGACGTTTGGTCCATGGTTGACGAATTCGTCAACGCCGCCGGCGCCGGTGCCGGTGATCGTCATTCCATCAATAGCGAGTGGGACTCACGCGCCGCCGTCAGGGGTCTCCGTCGAGGCTTGCTTCCGGCTCCGGGGTCCGCAGGTGGGCTGTCGGTGGCGTTTGACGATGATCGTCCGGCGGGGAAGACGGCGTCGGCGGCGCCGCGGATCATCCACCAGTTCCGGTACGGCGGCGCCGGGGATGGGTTGGCGTCTCCACGTGGACGACATGTTGCCACGTCAGCACCGGTGAACGTGCCGGATTGGTCGAAGATTTACCGAGTCGACTCGGTCGAGTCGATACATGACTCGGATGACGGCGGGACCGATGATCAGGACTCGGGTATGGTCCCGCCGCATGAGTATTTGGCGCGGAGCCATAGATCGGCTGCGAAATCGGTCTTTGAAGGCGTCGGTCGGACCCTTAAGGGTCGAGACATGAGTCGAGTTCGAGACGCGGTTTGGAGCCAAACCGGATTCGACGGTTAGCCCGAATATATATAAAAAAAGAAATTTTCCTTAATTATTTGTCATTATTTAGACAAAAAAAAACAAACAAATATATTTTGAGTTTTGAATCGAGTTAATAACCCGAAATCATCAACCACCAATCCCGTCACACGTGTACTATTTGATGGTAAAAAATTTGCTTGTTCGGGTTAAACTCGAAACTTGCAAGGCGATCGGCCTCAAACACTAATCGTAGTACTTTAAATGTGCACGATAAAGCTATTAATTGAATTTGAAAACGAGCTCAACTGGTAAATAAATATCAGAAAGTTTGGGTTTCTTTATAAAAATAAGAGATTTTTATGACTGTTATTTTCAGAGCTATCTAAGATTAATCGAAACATCGTTAAAAAAAATAGAAATTTAAAAAATCAACAGTGTTCATATTTTATGACTTAATTTGAATACGTGTGTTTTATGAAATTGTGAATACTTTATAATAATTTTTATATGTAAATGAAATTAGTTAAAATATGGGATAAAGACAAATTAAAAGGTCATTATCAATAAATAGGTTTTTTCATATACTAAATAATATTAAAACATTTATAAAATGTTATGATTTTTTTTTTAAATTTAAGTTTATTAATTTAGTGGATGGATTTAACTTTTTTTTTTTAAATTCATAATACTTTATAGATGTTTTAATAGTATTAGTATATGAAATGGTCTATTTAGTGATAATTTTTTAATTTGTCTTTATCCCATATTTTAATTAATTTCATTTAGGTTTGAACTTTGTAAATCAAACTGATAACATTTAAGTACATGATAATTGTAACATCTCAGGCTAACTGTACAAAATATTGTCTGTTTTGTCTATACATCTGGACTCACGGTTTTAAAACGCGTCTGATAGAGGAGGTATCAAGTCCCTTATAAGGCAACATTTGTTCTCCTTCCCAACCAATGTGGATCTTACAATCCACCCCCTTGGGAGCCCAACATCCTCGTTGACACACTTGTCCGGAACCTAGCTCTGATACCATATGTAACATTCCAGGCTAACCGTACCAGATATTGTTCGCTTTGTCCACACACCTGAACTCACAGTTTTTAAACGCGTCTGATAGAGGAGGTATCAAGACCCTTATAAGACAACATTTTTCCCCTCCTCAACCAATGTGAGATCTTACAATAATTGTTAGTTCTATTGACACGACAATACTCGTTAAACCTAATAACCACACATAATAACCATCAAAATACAGAGATGGGCAAATAAGAGAACGAAACGGAAAGCAAAACTCAGGTTTTGAGTCAACAGGTTCAAAATCGAGATGCATTGTGCAAGTACACTTAATATTTGCCCAGTATTTATATACACCAATAAATACTATTCGCCTATTTTTTCAGAACTATTAAAAATAGAAATCGTTTGAACCCATGTGACCAGATCATGTCCGTTGTGAGGAGAAAAAAAACTCAATTCCTAATTTAGGAGGAAAAATCCGTCATCATTCTATTTTTTGAAATCTAACTCGGGTGTGTGTAAGTTCACGTGATTGCTCTAAAGATATCAGTCCTTTTATATATTTTACTCGGGTGTGTTTTTATGGTATTTGACGTTTTTAATCAGTCTATAAAATTCATGAAAATCGATCTTCTCATGTGTCAAGCAAGTTTTAGTTTTTTTTCCCTACGGAAACGACCTCTAAAGGGTATAATAACCTTGATGTTAACACTTTAATTTTTTTTTGGGCTTATGGTATTCGAATTTATCTTTTTATACGAGATAAATTTCGTTTTCCGAAAAAAAGTTATTCCCTCTGTCTCAAAGTAAGGGGTTGTTTGTTTTTTTTAAAACCTCTTAGTGGCTCTTAAATCTGAATCGTTCAGACCTTTTTACACACCACCTCTTATTAATCATAAATAAAATAAGACTTCAAACTTTATACCTCTTAAAAAACAAACGACACCTAAGTGTCTGAGCGAAAGGGTAAAACCAATTTTTAAAAAGGCACGCCATGACGACCACCATAGATATGGTGCAATATGCGTCTCCGCCGTTACAAAATGATCCACATCGTTTATATTGCGCCCCGCTATTCACCTTTTTAGTAAGCCGTGATTTTTTTTAATTTTTTTTTTTTGTGTTTTTACACTTTTAACTTTAGACTTTACACTTTTATAGATTTATGTATTCATATCACTCTCAAGTCTCAACTTCATGAATTAATAAACGTTATGGACTTACGATTAAAAGGAAGTTGTAAAATTACCTTTCTATGTTCTATTTTAAATATTTAATCAAAAACTATTTTTGTAATAATAGTATATATGATTTTTTTCTAATATGAATGTACATTTTTTAATATCATTATATGAATAGACAATATATAGAAAATATATGTGTATATATATATATATAATTCCATATATGACATATAAATTTGTCGTCTTATGTCACGTCTTGAAAAACGCCGCGTCCTCGCCGTGACGTGTAAGGCTTGAGGTTTGACCTCGTCTCCACGCCACGCCTCACACTATTTTGAACATTCGATAAAATTGTCATTTTCTTAACAAAAAAAGTGTAATAATTACATATTACATGCATTTTTATTGTGGACATTTATTTTGGGACAAATGGAGTATTTAACATAAAAATGTTAACACCAATTAAATTTGAAAATAAAAATACAGGGATAGGTTTAAATAAGAAGACTACATAATTTGAGAAGCTAAAAAAAAGAATGTTCATATATGAATCATTGACAAAAATTCAAAAAAAAAAAGATATATATTTAAAAATGCATTTTTGAATCGATATAACAGATTATTCATATGAATTCATATAAACATATTCAAATAAAAAATTTCAATAATTCATATAAATATTCATCCAATACTTTTTTTTACCTTCTTATAATATTTAGTTTTTTTTAATCTTAAACTTAACTTAAAGACATATGTGTTAAGGCCAATAATCAAATGAGAACCAAATATATGTTACAACCCCTTGAGAACCGATATAAAAATATTTTTTTACATGATTTTTTTCATCAAAACCTATGATTTAAGATATTGTTTTATATATGTTTTTGTTCACCTTGTGAAAAGATTACACGTGGAAAATAAAATTTGATTCACCTAGTGAAATGAAAAATACACGTAAAAAATATTCATGTAGTGAAACAAATACATGTAAAACTATCATATTATGAAACAAATATATGTGAAGCAATATATTAAATCCAAGCATTTGATGAAAATATATCATGTAAAATAATATTTTTATATCGATTCTCATATATTTATAACATATTTGTAATTCTCATTTGATTTAGCAATAACAACCACTCTACTTAAAAAGAGTTAAATAAAAGGAAGAAATGGGTGGTAGTAGTTGGGAACAAACCTATTGGATGGAGGATTGGAGAGATGCTTTTAATGGGGTGCCTTTTTCAAGAAAGTGACACCATTGGGCTTCTTTTATTGGTTTTTTTTTTTTTTTTTGTAATATCCTTGTCAAAATTCCCATACTACCCCTACCATTGGAGCATCTACAATGATGGATATAAAGTAGTATAAATCTTGAGGATTATTGTTTCTAAAATAAAGAGAAAATTGTAGAATTGTTTATATATTTGGAACATCATTTAAAAACCATAGCAATAGCTTTTATTTGTGTCATACTAAGTTGATAAACACATATTTAAATCAATATTTATACTAAATATGTTGTATATTATGATGATTTAATACGTAATACAATCCAAATGAAACATTTTCAATAGTAACATCATTTAACCTTAAGGGGGCGTTTGGTTCGCAAAATGATTTATGATGGAATGAAATATGTCAATGGAATTGGAATCTGGAAGGAATTGGAATTGAATGTTTTCAAGTTTGACCAACTGTTTGGTTGGTAGGAATAGAATGTAATCAGTCAAATGAATCGGAATATGTCTGTTTGGTTTGCAAATGAATTGGAATGTAATTCTGAAAAATGACAAAATACCCTTTCTTTTATTTTTATTTATTTATTTATATTTTTTTAAATGCCGAGAGAGATAGAGGAGAGAGGAGAGAGAGAGGAGAGAGAGGAGAAAGAGGGTAGAGAGAAGTTAGAGAGGAGGGAGAGGAGAGAGAGGGAGGAGAGAGAGGGTAGAGAGAGGGAGGAGAGAGAGAGGAGGGAGAGGGTAGAGAGAGGAGAGAGAGGGTAGAGAGAGGGAGAGAGAGGAGAGAGAGTAGAGAGAGGGTAGAGAGAGAGAGGAGAGAGAGAGAGAGGAGAGAGAGAAGCGAGAGAGAGAGAGAGAAGAGAGAGGAGACCAAATCCACATCTGATGGGTTTTAATTTTGTTAAGAGGGTTTGGAGGGTATTTTTGTCATTTTGAGAAAATGCAATGGAATGGAATTCAATTCCATCCAAAATGAGAAGGAATGACCAAATCCTTGAAGGATTTCATAGAATTCAATTTCATTCATTTGGAAACCAAACAGCAGGATGGAATTTGGTCAATGGAATTGATCATTCCAATTCCATCATATTCCGGCGGATTCCAGCGTACCAAACGCCCCCTAAGGGTAAAGGTTAAAGAATTTTTTTAACAAAGTCTTATATAACTTAGAGCATCTGCAATCATCAATCCATTTACAAGTTCATTATTTTGTCACGCCAGTTTTCTCTTTCTATTATATCAGTTTTCTCAATCCAATACATTTCATAAATCTTTAATCCCTAATCCATGATTTATACAATAAAAGTTATAATAGTTAAAAATTAATTATTATAATTAAAAAACAATAACTTTATTACCATAATAAAAGTCATCACGTCTCATCAATCACTCAAATACGTGTCATTATTTTATTTTATTTTATTTTATTTAAGTTTATTTAATTTATCTTTTTATTATATTTTTCAACAAATTGATGATACTATCTCACATGATTGATGGACATGAATGAAAAATCTGATTTATGAACGCCATATATTTTTTTTCGTCTCAGTAATGGATCTAGGATTTTCGGTTACAGTATGCACTATTTACGTAAAAGAAAAGCTTAGCTCGGGAATCTAACGAGTTGAATGAATAAAACTTGTGTGACTTATTTTGTAATATTTGAGGCTTATTTTGGGCTAAACTTAAAAAGACTTGAACTTTATTTAAGATCCTTGAAGCCCAATGAACATCATATAATGTGGTGTGGTTTCTATATGCCCAAACCATGAGCCCAATTAAATCAATCGGGTCGGATCAACACCATCGAAAAACCATAACAAAGGAGTACGAGTGTTCAAAAAAATTGTCGAAGAAAAATCTTTGAAATCCTTATTTTCTCTATTTTGAAAAATCTGTTAGAGAGGCTCTATTTGTACATCATCTGTTGGAGTAAAAAAAAATCACTAAACCCACCAAAATTTCTATTTTAGCATAGTTGTCGGAGATGCTCTTAAAGCATCTCCAACAACTACGCTATAAAGAAAGAAAAAAAAAACTATGCTATAAAGATACTAGAAAAGTTTGCTCCAACTGTTATTGTTAAACTCTTCTCTAAAATAGAGAAAAAAATTACGAGAGAATGGTAAAATCTCCAAATTTGAAAGAGGAGAGAGAGAGAATATATCATACCTCTTCGAGATACTATTATGAATTGACGTTTTTATAAGTTAAACGTTACAACATTTTGAGGGATAAAATAAACACTTATACATATCCAGACGTTTATCAGTTTACAAAAACAATCAGTCTTGTTGATTCAGATTTCAGACTTCAGACGTTTGTCAATTTACAAAAACAAACAGCCTTATTGATTCTGATTCATACGTTTCAATTTATTAAAACAAACAGTTTTGTTGATTCAGATTCAGATTTCAGACGTTACAAAAACAAACAGTCTTATTGATTCAGATTTCAGACTTCAGCACCAACTCTTATTAATCAGACGTGAAATAAAACTTCAGAGTTCTTAAAAAACAAACGCCACCTTAATCATTTAAAATGCGAAAACTTATTGGATTTTTTTTTTGCAAATGATAAAGACATACAAGTTTTAGGAAATTCGTGTGTCACTATTTTTGGTAAGTTTGGTCATAAATTTAATATTCTGTTTTAAAAAATTAAATTCTCTATTTATTATAGAACGTGATTGATGAAAATTCCCACGTTAATGTAAAATAAAACACATAAAAGTAAAAAGTGGATTTATAGGACGTTAAAAATGTTTAAGCGTCTTTATAATATATTCTGTAAAGCTTCATATTTAAAAGTGTTATAAAAGTTTTATAAAACGCTTGCAAGCATTTTAACAAGTTTTGTAGAACGTTTTTAAATTAAAGTGTCGTATTAACTATTTTATAAGACACTATTGAAAAATGTCCCATAAACTCATCTTTTGTTATAACACTTTCTCAAATAGTGTCGTATGATTAATCCGACACTTTATTTCAAAAATGTAATAAAAAACTTGTTAAAACGTCTAAGAGCATCATATAAAACTATTGTAATACTTTACTTTTAGACACGACTCTTTGTAGTTTGGTCCTATAAACTTAAGTTATGCAAAGTACGTTATTAATCAAAAGGTCTGAGCGTTTTTAATATTTCCATGAACGTGTTGTCCACTTGTACATCATACGAGATTAGTCGATATGCATACAAGCTGGTTTGGATACCCATAGTTATCATAAAGAAAAGTGTACCTTCTATTTGTTTCGTTGCTTGTACATATTTCAACCATTTGAAAAGAGAACAACGGAGACGTCACTTGATTCTATATGTACCTATCATAACAAAAACCACAGTACCATTGATATATATAAAAAAAGAAACGTATTTTATTCTTTTATTTTTGGTTCTTGTACAGATGTCCACATATTGGATATAGATTAAACGCAACTTATTTTGATGGGTTCTTCTTCTTGATTCCTCTTTGACATGAGAGTAAAAATTGAATAGAAAAATAAGTTCACTCCGAAGTCAAAACTAAACCTGAGCGTAAAATCCACATATTCAAAATCTCCAAAGATACAATCATACGACTAAGTAAAGCACTTAGTGTACACACACACACATATGTATATATATGGAGCCTAATTTAGGTATATAACTTACATTTATAGAGCTACAATCGAGCCTACGTCGAGTAATTTTATTAATAAACTTGTGAATGAAAGACTATGATAACATGTTTAAACACTGAATGATCTTTCTGATTTGTGGTTCAAAGCCCATGTATTTGACCATTATTAAATTCATTTTATCAAACAAAATGGCGATTAGTTGCAAGTATGTTATATATATATATATATATATATATATATATATATATATATATACTATTTATAACAATTATAAAAATGTTGCCATGAATCATGGAGTTTTTCATGGGGTTTCATGGACCCATCATGGAGGTTCTTACACGACATGTAAAGTGGTCATGTGGCTTTTATTATGATATCATTTTCAATTGTAAGATGATGTCTCATGTATTAAATGCACCATAAATATATCAGTATTTTTGGTAAATAACTGTTTAAGTGTTTGTTCTGGTTGGATATTGATTAAAATTTAAGACCTGATTTAAGTATTAACGACCAAACAATATAATCGAAATTAATTGCAAACACGAAAATAAATAAAGAGAATATGCAGAAAGTAAATGACACGTATCAGTTGCTGACATAGAGAACCCAAAAACAGGAAAAAAAATGCGAGTGACTGTGTAATAACCGAGATCTTAATTTCTAAAGGGCTTGGGTGTTTAATGGATTTTTGTTGGAAGCCCAAAGACTAAATTGTAATTATTAGAAAGAAATTAAAACCCTTATCTCCTAATTATTTCCAATTGAGGAGGCTAAGAGCATCTCCAACAACTTTCCTATAATTTTTCTAAAATAGATAACCAAAAGTGAAAATCTATAAAATGTATTACATTCAACTCCAACAGATTTGCTATTTTAGAGATTTTAAAACAACTTATATTATTATAATATTCTTTAATTTATCATCCCAATACACTATTTTAAAAAAAAACTTCAAATAAAATGATAAAAATTGAATCTCATTAGTGAGATTGAATAAAATAATCATTTATCTCTTCTACCATCAAGTTTTAGAGAATTCTTTAAATTTAGAAAAAAAAAATTCAAAATTTTTATTAGAGCATCTCCAACAACATTGCTAAAATAGAAAAAAAGGGTTTTGTTTTGCTAATTTTCTCCAACAGCATTTCTATATTGTTTGCTAAAATAGAGAATCATGAAAAAATATCTAAATATACAGAACTCTTTATAATTCTCTAAATATGAGAGAAATATTATTTTATTTCATCTCACCAATGAGATTCAATTTTTATCATTATATATTAAGTTATTTTTTGTAAGTGTATTGGGATGATAAATTAGAGAATATTATAATAATATAAGTTGTTTTAAAAATTTCTAAAATAGCAGATCTGTTGGAGTTGAATGTAATACATTGTAGAGATTTTCACTTTTGGTTTTTTATTTTAGAAAAGTTATAAGAGTAAACTACAATTTTCGTCCTTGTGGTTTGTTGTTTATAACTATTTTCGTCACTGGTCTTTAAAAACTGCTTTTTTCGTCCCTATGGTTTTTAATTACTTTCATTTTTCGTCCTTGAAACTAACTCTGTTAAAAAAAACCAGTTAACTCAAGGGCATATTTGTCTTTTTATCTTTTCCTTTTTTTTTTAAATGGTATATTATGTATATGTATTAGAGTGACCTCCCTACCTACCCTACATCTCTGCAAGGCTGCAACTACATCAAGTTCACATGGTGGCACCTTCCACCCATCAACACTTCCCCACTTTATTCTACAGTGCACCCACTAGCCTTACACATCTATTTCCTCTAATAACGATAGATTTGACACCTTTCCTCCATCTTTTCCTTCATTCTCATCTTCTTCCATGGTTTCTTCAAGTTTACAAAGTGGGTTTCTCCCAAACATACCACAACAGATTTGGACGCGAGGTGGTCGTTTTCAGCAGATATGGAGGATAGAAGGAGAGGAAGGGGTCGAGGCATAGGGATAGGTGTTCGTACTTCGTTGTTTCATGGTTGTTCGGTAATGGTGGTCGCCATTGGGGGGAGTCGACAATGGTGATGAAGAGGCGAGGGATGAATAAAGTCCATGAGGGGAGCGTTGTATGGTCGATGGTGACGGTCGACGATGGTGGTCGCCGGAGGGAGAACTCGTCGGAGGTGTTAATAAGTCGGTCGTTATATGGATGTGTACACATTATATATATATATATATATATATATATATATATATATATATATATATTAAAATAAATGTAAAAAATATATAAATATATTGTTATCAATTTTTTTAATGAAAAATAAAATAGAATAATAAAAAGACCAAAATATTCTTAATTTAACATACTATTTTGACAGAGTTAGTATGAGGGACGAAAACATAAACAAAATAGAAACCACAGGGATGAAAAAAGCAGTTTTTAAAGACGAAAACCGTTATAAACAAGAAACCACAAGGACGAAAATCGTAGTTTACTCAAAGAAAGTTGTTGGATATGCTCTGAGTGTGCTACTTTGGAAGAGAAGGAGGAAGGGTTACTGGATTGGAAGAACTTTTCGCATCAATCTTCTTCAAGTAATCTCTAACACCATTTCTATTAACTCAAACCCACTACCTCACAGGACATACGTATAATTAATTAATTAAAAAAAATAATATATTTAATATAAAAATATTCTTTAAATATTCTTGAGGGTATATATGTATTTTTCTCTCATATAAATAAATAAAATTTTGATATTATCATGGTAAATTTTTAGAACTTTATGCATTTTAACTTGTATAGAATATTAATCTAAAAAGTTATTCTCTTTACATAAGAATGATTCTAAATTATCTATGTATACATTATACATATATATATATATATACATAGGGGTGATTTAATTTGCAATCCTTAAAAAATATTGCAACATTTGCAACCCACATCTTAACCGTCGGATTCATGATCGACGGTTAATAATAGATATGGGATCCAATATTTTTAATTAAAAAAAACAGAAAAATAAAAATAAAATAACCGTCGATCATGAATCCGACGGTTAAGATGTGGGTTGCAAGGGTTGCAACCTTTTTAAGGGTTGCAAAATATCCTTCCACTACATACATATATACATACATATATATAGGGGTTGTTTTATTTGCAACCCTTAAAAAGGTTGCAAACCTTGCAACCCACATCTTAACCGTCAGATTCATAATCGGCGGTTACAATAGATATGGGGGCCAATATTTTTAATTAAAAAACAGAATAATAAAAATAAAATAACCGTCGATCATGAATCAAACGGTTAAGATGTGTTACAAGGGTTTCAATCTTTTTAATGGTTGCAAAATATTCTTCATATATATATATATATATATATATATATATATATATATATATATATATATATATATATATATATATATATATTTGTTCAGCCATTCATATGATGCAACATGCAAGGAAGGGGTAGGTAGATCTAGACGTGCCATCCTCCTTTTTTTATGTACATAATAAACATGTACAAGAATTTGCTATAAAATAATGCATCAATAATTTTCACTTAAAAAATTATACTTTTTCCGTTCTAAATTAACTATAGAGTAAACTACGATTTTAGTCCCTATGGTTTGATGTTTATAACGATTTTCGCCCCTGATTTTTCAAAACTGTTTTTTTAGTTCTTGTGGTTTCTATTTACTTCTATTTTCATCCTTCCCTCCAATTTTATTAATATTAAATGTTAATTCATTTAAAAATTAAATAAATAAATTACATATTTGGTCCTTGTGGTATATAAAATTTTACATTTTTATCTTAATTTATATTTTTTTACTTTTTCTTTATTTATTGTATTTCATCAAGACATTTATTTTTCTATTAATTATATTGTATATTTTCATAATTATTATTACTTTAATTATAAAAATAATCAAATAATTTCATTAAAAATACTACTAATAAATACATGAATTTTTTTTCAAAGCTTTAGATTTAGATCTCTTAAAATTAATATTTTTTTTTCTGTTGATTTATTATTACTTTTTATTTATTTTAAATTACCATTGAAAAAAAGTTTAATAAATTTCGAGAAAAAAAATCTTATTTTATAACAACCGGTTGTTTATTGGTAAAATCACTTTACTCCCATTATTTCATATTTTCATTTAAACTTTATTTTTATTAATTAATCAAATTTGTTAATATTTAAAATAAACACACACACACACACACACACACATATATATATATATAGAGAGAGAGAATCAGGTTCAAACGAGAACGATATCTATTTAAAAGAACACGAGAACGACAAATCACATACAAAATCATAAGTGATTTTACATTAGCGGGAAGTCGTACAAAATCACAGTATGGGGGCGACTTTTGCCGCGACTTAAGGTCACGGAAATCACATGTAAAATCACTTATATTTTGTATGTGATTTGCCGTTGTCGTGTTCATTTTAAATAGGTACCGTTCTCTTCTCGTTTGATCCTCTCTCTCTCAAGGTTTTAAATAATGTTTGTGTTTGACGTCACGTTAATTTTGAGACACGTCATAACCCATTGCATGATTTTTATAACAACATATTGAAATTTTCTCATCCTTTTATTTTCTTATTTTTTGTTTTTAATTAATATATAACCTAATTTAAAATGGTGTGTGTGTTTGTGTGTATGTCTTATTTAAATATTAAACAAATTTGATTAATTAATAAAAAATAAAGATTAAATTAAAATTTAGAATAGTGGAGTAAATAGTAAATTACATTTAACAAAAAACAACCGGTTGTTATAAAATAATACTATTTTTTTCTCGAATTTTATTAAACATTTTTTAATGATAATTTAAAATAAGAAATAGTTTTAATAAATCAATAGATAAAAAATATTAATTTTAGGAGATTTAAACCTAAACCTTTGAAAAAAATATTATGTATTTATCAATATTTTTAATGAAATTATTTGATTATTTTTGTAATTAAAGTTATAATAATTATAAAAATATACAATATAATCAATAGAAAAATAAATGTCTTGATAAAATACAATAAATAAAGAAAAAGTAAAAAAAATATAAGTTAGGATAAAAATGTAAAAGTTTATATATTACAAGGACCAAATATGTAATTTGTTTATTTAATTTTTAAATGAATTAACATTTAATATTAATAAAATTGGAGGGAGAGATGAAAATAGAAGCAAATAAAAACCATAAGAACTAAAAAAACAGTTTTGAAAGACCAGGGACGAAAACCGTTATAAGCATCAAACCACAGGGACTAAAATCGTAGTTTACTCATAATTACATATAATAGAAATAACATATAATTTTAGACATTAATAATTACTACATTTTTAGTTACCAAATAACAAATTTACCTCTAATTAATGCATCTATCTTATCAACTATTAAATATTTGTGTATTAGTTAGGGTAGAATTGGAAATTTAGTTATCTATTTCTAAATGTGCACACTTATTTTAAAATAAACATAAATAAAAATATGAACATTTATTTTGAAATAGAGGAAGTAATCTAACTTGCATAGGTTTTGTAGCATATAAAAAGACATTTGTTGTACTTCATATTATTTAAACAACTTTAATTTAAGAGGGATTTGAACCAATACAAATATTCATTTATTAATTACATTTTTGGTTTTTATGATCTATTAGAAATTACGAATTTCATAATTTTCCTTTGTTTATTGATTGTATTAAGAAAAATAACCTTGTTCGCATCTAATATTAATAACATGAATACATACATGTCTAGCATGGGGGACGATTCATCGTCCTGGTTATAGAGAGCCACATGAAGTAATCCACAGAAGTACTGAATTGCACCGACCAAGAGCACCATCCACGACCCACCTTTTCATCCTCTGAATGTGAGGGAGAGCCAACGAGAAGGGCTGAAGAGTAGAAAGTGAAAACATTGATTAATTTTTTAAAACGACATGTGGCATCGATTGATGTCGTGCGACTTGATGTCTCATTATGTTTTTTTTTGCATAGGTAATTATGTATTTTTATCAGCCCTTATGGTATACGACTTCAAAGAGTTTCCAAAAGCTAAAAAATGGAAAAATCAACGTAAAAGTAACCTTCTCGCAACTTAGTGCGCAACCTAGGGACGCATTCCATGTCGTGTAACTCACTGTGTGCAAGGGCCTGGGGGCATGCTACTTGACGCGCTACTTGATGTCGTGGGCAAGGTCACCTAACGATTTTTGACCTTTTGCCCTCATTCTTCTCCATTTTCTTCCATTTCTCCTTCTTCCTTTCTCTACCTTCATTAAAATCGTTTGATGGAGCATTAAGAGCTAATTTTCAAGAATCTTGGGAGCATTTAAGCTAAGGAATCAAGCTTTAAGTTCACATTTAAGAGATCTAGGGTTTCTTTGTTTGATTTTCTAGGTTTTCTCTAAAAACATAGCAAGTGATTCATCATACTTTTATCAAACTATATACATTTCAAACTCTGAATACTTTGAACATTTATAAGCTTTATCCATGAAGTTTCACTTAACCTAGGGGTATTTTGATATATGGGTGTTGTTTGACCTAAATAGTGAAATGAGGCTTGTTGGGTGATTTCTCTTGATCTTATGTTGTGGCATAAAAGCAGGGAGACGGGTTCTTGGCAATTGATGTTTAACTTCAAATACAAGCTTGATAGATTTTTCTACCATAATGTATTGGTACAAAAAAGGATACAATGCATTTTGTTTGGTTAGACCAATTCATATATGATACTTACACAATATTGGGATTTATTGGGAAATAATAGTGTAAGCAAAAGTAACCACTTTATGTCAACCTCGTATATTTTTAGGGTGAAGGGCGCTTGATAGAAGTATCATGTTATGGGTTATATACTTATTTGAACTATGTGAAATCGTTATATTTTTATAAATTCCAAGCTTGGTATTGTTGTGCTATGATCCTTATGCATGAGGGTTAGAAGCTTTGTGTTATCAGATAGGCTATAGTTATAGCTATCTTAAATACAAGTAAGTACACATTTAAGGCTGAATGAGAGCCTTGAGGTGACACTTATCTAGAGAACATGTGGGCACTAAGATTCACAAATCTTTGACGTGGAACTTGTTAGAGTAGACATTAAAGGTATTGGGGGTCTTGTTCATATTCATCATTTTTGAAAGCGGGGGGAAGAGGATGTTAATTAATCAATGGTCCAACTAATCGTTGCGCATGTATTGTAAATATGCAGTAACAAAAGGAATGATCTATTTTATTTGACTGATGGGGCCACAAAATGTACTTTTAAGTAATAGCCCCATAGATCATATATCTATCTAATTCGATAGGTATCGGATTCCCCCCCCCCCCCTTCAAGGGGGAGTTAGTTCATGTGCCTTTATCTGCGGAGGCTCAATCATAGGCACGTTTACTTATGTACGTTCTCAAGAATGAAACTCAAAGGAATTGACGAGGGCCCACATAAGCAGTGGAATCTTCTTCTGTCCGAAGAAATGATTCATCGAAATAATGAGTACCCATTGATATCGACACATCTGACAAATGTTCGAGAGTTCCTCTATGCAATGGAGTAACCGAAAATATAGCTAGAAGGGATATTTCAATAGCAGCGTCCAAAATGACTATACAAATATCTTTTAATGCCCAAAAATTGCCTAACGCCATGATTGGGTGTGCACTAAAGTGAAAGAATTTGATGTGTAAACCGATAACATCTACCACTCTCGATGGAAATGGGTCTCCCCGTCATCGAAAGATGTTGTTTGTGTATAATTTGAAGGTTTGGGACATATTAGACAAGGTGCATCTTTATGTACAACTATTACCGTAACATCATTTATCTACATCTTTCACCACTATCACCTTATATTTGTAAGTCTAGTTGTTTGAGCTCATTAGACGTAAGTCTAACACTTTATCTTGTTGGCATGTATATAATGTCCCACTAGCGGCAAATCTATAGACACCTGAGGCGTAACGTTGGTGCTATTAGTAGTATTGGGGAGGGAAGACGAACGTCACTTTTGGGACGCCTTATGAGAGGAAGATTGACTTTTAAGGGTTTAATAACACCCGATTATAATTTAGTTCTAACAAGGATTAAATTAGTAGTTGGTTAACTTTAATCCTATTTATCACCCTGTATTCAAATCAGACGTATTTACCTCTTCCGGGTTACAATTCGTATTTATTATTAGAAATTGTTTTTTTTTAATTGTAAATTTCTATCAGTTTAAAGGTGTTACAAAAGTACCCTCTCATGTTCAACACATAAAATCACTTAATAACTAACATAACGACTGTCAAATTTACGGACCAAATCCCCAATGATTTGCAAACCACAAGGACTACCAATATAATAAACAAATTACAAAAAAATCAATAATTTCTAACAAACCATGTCGACCAAAAAGTGTATTTTTCTCTTAATTAATTAATCAAACTTGTTATTTCAAAAAAAAAAAATTATAAAACAAATGGATGTAGGTCTAGTTGAGTAAGTTGACCGATGAATCGCTCATTAAATAATAATTAAAAAACAATAAAATGTGGATCCCATTAAATAATGAAATCATTTATTCAAGATTTTATATGATTTTTCATTCTATTAATATAATCAAAATGAGGTAGGCCGTAGGTGTACCGCTTCTAAACAACATAATTAAACCAAAATTTATACATTAATTTCAGATTTTTTTTAATCATGGGTGTCTAGACCAGCTTACATCCGCATATCTCAACTGAATCTAGGGACTTAGAGAACAACTAAAACAATCCACAGTGGATTTATAGGATTTAAACCGACGACCTCTGAGGGGGATCCCAAAGGCTCAAATCTTATTGTCGGTTCAACTAACCCCATAAAGATATTTTCAGTTTTGGCTACAATATCGTGCCAGTTTAGTTTTTCTGGTCATCCAAAAATTTAAAAAAAAAATAGATTTTAGTTGTAATTTTTGAATTGATGGAACATCTTAACGTAAAAAACTTGTCTTTATCTATACTCGTACCTTGCTTAAGAACCTTTATACATATTCTATTGGTCGGGTAAAATATTATTTTTGTATAAATGATAAAGCTCAACGACACGACTCTAGGTAGTAGGATACTGAAATGACTATATATATATATATACACACACACACACAAAGTATTCTTCTTTTACAAATCCAATAATTCATACAAACTTACGAACAAAATTTTCATGTGTTGTTTTATATATATGAAGCAATACGTGTGAAAATGTAGTGTTTATACAGTATTATTTCACATATGAAACGTTTATGATTGTTTTGTATGTGGAAAAGAAATAGTCATGAACGTATCACATATGAAATAATACTGCATAAACACTCCATTTTCACATGTGTTGTTTCATATATGAAACAACACATAAAAACTGGTATTTAAGTTTGTCATTATAATTATATATATATAGAGAGAGAGGCACCTTCAAATACAAACTTTTTAATGGTGTAAACCATGCAACCCACTTATCTACCACATATTTTGTTTTTACCTTTTTAATAAAAAAATGGGAAAGTAAAATATGTGGTAGATAAGTGGGTTGCATGGGTTTGCACCATTAAAAAGTTTGCATTTGAATACCCCTCTATATATATATACACACACACACACACACACACACAGAGGAAGACTCATACGAGAAGTTAAACATTTTACAAGAAGGTGGAAGTCTCAATATCATATACGATTAAACGTATATATGTTTTCAATCCAACTTGTGTTTAATCATATATGATTAAACTTGTGTATCATGCGTGTAATCATATCTGATATATATTGAAGCTTCTTGTTTGAACTTGACTCTATATACACATATATAGGTTAACAGTGGGTATCCAGACCATCTTACGCAGACTAACTAACCCCCAGACGACTACGAATGGCCTAAAGTTATCGCAAGTAAACCTCCATGACCATTGGGACTTTAATAACACCTAAATATGAAATGACTATATTACCCTTTAAACAAATGAATTTAAAATTGTAATTTCTCAATTGATAGTTGATTTAATTACTTGTGGGATACCAATTAGACACCATCATAGTTACTTTTTATCTTTATTATCACTAATTGATTTATATCATTCAAGTAGTTATCAAAATATTCCTACTTTAAGATTGGAACAATAACAATAACAAAAAAACGCATCTTTGCCTTTATATTTGGTTTGTTATTAGAAAAGTTTTATAGCCCATCGATTTTTTTTTATCAGATGCGTGAGATATGGGGTTGCTTGAAATAATTTTTACCTTTTTTCTTTTAAAAGTGAGCAAATCAGTGTCAACATTTTTGAATAACAATAAGTGTGCAGACCAGCTTGCTCGTAACTCAACATTTTTTGGAATAAGTGCTCCATATATTTAATCTGTCAGGTTTAAATTGTTTTTCCGATACTAATATAACTCTTTTATGTTTTGTTCTTGTTTCAGTAAAAGAAATCAATATGAATAAAACCGACAACTTCCAATTAAATATACAAAAATACGATCATCATACCACAACAACTGTTTTTACGAGAAAAGCTCACGAACAATCATCAAATTTAATTGTATTTCTTTATATTTCCTTGATTTCGAGTTAATATTATTTAATATTATATTCAAATTATTTATTTTTATTTTATTTTGCAAAGATAGAAGATAATTTTATTGATTTTGAAGACTAATGATAAACATTGGAGCAATATAAAGACAACAAAATATTTGGTTCTATTCAACCCTTGGCATCCATACATCACACTCAACTACTTTTGTTGTTTTTCATTCAAATATTTTTTATTTTTCATATTTCTAAATATTCGAAAACTGTATTCAGAAAAAAAAAAAAATACATGTTTATCCATCAGCACACCATCGAGCCTCTTCCTATTTGACGTGATTGATAAAATCATTCAATGTTATGAACGGTTTGATTGCTCTGATCGTTCTAACAGGACGTCTGTACACAACGTTAATTCTATTGAATTTAATAAAAACACACAGTCAAGGAAACTGGTTCAAGAGAAAAACGAGTTTTTAGACAATAGTTCACTGGTTTTGTTGTTTGTAAATGTAATTTAGTTTCCAACCCATTAAAAAAACGCGACGTTAAAATAAGTTCAAAGAAAAAACCGATCCCTAAAAAATCGTCTTGTAATTTTTCTTGGATTTTTTATATCTAACTTAGGCGTATGATAATTAGAATATTTATTCAGAAAAAAACAACTCAAAATTGCCCTTAATTTTATTTTCAAAATAGTTACAATTTTGGTTATTCTAAATCATATATGTAAAAAGAAGCATCAAATTAGGGGTGTGCATCAGGTAGGGAAACCAAAAATCCGGATATGGAAACCAACCCTGAATTATGGGTTTGGATTTCGGATTTCTTCAGGTTTGGGTTGGGGACGGTCGGGTTCGCGTATAGTTATATGCATACATATATATATATATATATATATATATATATATATATATATATATATATATATGGGAGCGATCAAATGGAAACCACTCTAATTTTGAAAACCGTGGAAACCTTCGATTTCATTGGTTAAGTTAATGAAATTGTTTCATATAATTCTTTTATTGATGAAATCGTTGAATATATTTGTGTTTTTTATGCAAAAATGAAAAAGATTCATCAAACTGCGAAAATACATGAAACAATTTCATCAGAATGAGAAAAATAGATGAAACTACATAAAAAAACACAAATATATGAAACAATTTCATTAACAAAATAATTATATGGAATAACTTGATCATATTAAACAACTTTATGAACCAATTTCATTAATTTAACCAATGAAATTGACGGTTTCCAAAGTTTCCAATCTAATATGGTTTCAATTGAAACCACCTCTCTCTCTCTCTCTCTCTCTCTCTCTCTCTCTATATATATATATATATATATATATATATATATATTCAATCGATTGAGAGGATTGATGAAATCGATGATAGGTTTAGAATTTAGAAAAGAGTACGGCCGATTAGGCTTTGGGATTTTCGAATGATTGTTAAATAATTAAATATATTTATATAATATCTGAAATTAATATACATACATACATAGGTAAAGAATCGTGTGAAAAGTTGAGGTTAACGTGAGAAACATGAGAAATGGATCTGAACTGTTGATCACTTTTAATCTCATGCTCTCCCATAAATTGCAAATTAGAAGAGAATTGATTTGTTGCATCCCGGTGCATCACATCCTAATGTGCGCCAATTTTTCATCCAAATGGTTGATAACCACTTCTCACACTTCTCATCCCTAACTCAACTTCTCACCGGATCCCAACCCTACATACATACATATATATATATACACACATTTTTGGTTTTCGAATGGGTCAGGTGGCCAAAAATCAAACACAACCTGAACCCAAATATCCCCCCAAAAGTTAGGTTCCATATTTTCAAATTGCAAGGCATTTGAGTTTTGCACAAACACCTCATTTTCAGTTCGGATTTTACACACCTACATCAAACATTTTGATCAATACTAATGATGTACTATTATAAATAAGGTTAAATTCACGTGGTAACAATTTATTTTTATATATCTCCTTATAATAACATTGTATTTTTCACTTATTTTATTTTAACAATGTCCTTTTAATTTTTTTTTTATTAAAGCAGTGTACTTTAAAAAAATATAGCCATTACATCAATTAGCAACCTTTAATTTTGGATAATAAAAAATAAAACCCCCTTTAATTTGATTTGAATTTTGAAGATATTACATAAGCTAATATGTTGCTATGCCATGTCGTTATCCAAGTAGTATGCCTACGTAAAACATATTATGGATAGGGGTGAGCATAACCCGTCCTACCCGACCCGAACCCGACCCGAAAATAAGGCAAAAAACCGAATCCGACATATCCGAACCCGAATAAATTATCGGATAGAGTAGGATCGGGTTGGGTACCCAAATCCCATACCCGATCCGACCCGAATATCCGAAATTTTAATTTAATATTTTTTAAAAAATCAGTTTTATATACGTATTAACCTAATTTCATTCATTATTTCATATCATTCCCAAATCAAATCTGAAATCCCAGACCCAGACATACGCCATCGACCATACTCATCGACGACCAACCTCAAACTTGAAGCTCGATCGACTACCGGCGACTGCTGCTCCTCCGCTTATCGATCAAACTTGAAGCTCGATCTACTTTTCTTGTTTTCTTTCAACACTTTGAATCTTGATTTTGATTTTGGGGTTTTGGTGGTTTTGGAATTTTGGATTTGTACAAAAGTTGAACTTTGGGTTCAATCTTTTTAGGTGTCGATTTCACTACACATATTGATACATCACTGTCTACATTAGTTCAATTTTACTGCTTATGATACATTCTGTTTGTTTATTGATTTCAAACATTCTGTGAAATCGGTCGTACCCGAATATCCGATCCACTCCACCCGAACCCGAACCACCCCGAACCCGACTCACCCGAATTGTAATCGGTCGGGTTTCGGGGTTACTCACTCCACCCGAATATCCGATCGGGTTTGGGTTCTGGGTCCCCGACCCGACCCGTCCGATGCACACCCCTAATTATGGATGTATCATTATATATATATATATATATATACATATATATATACATAGAGAGAGAGAGAGTGTGTGTGTGTGTGTGTCAGTGATATTCAAAAAAAAACCTCAAAAAATGAAAAAAATGATAAACATTTTAATAACCATTCATCTGTATGATGTGTACATGTTCGTACATGTAATTGAAAATGTTTCATGTTTTTTATGCATGTGTATGTTATGCACATGTGTATAACAAACAAAATACTTGTATGCACATTTACATACTGTACATATGAATGGTTATTGGGGTTTCCTCATTGTTTTTTTTTATTTTACGGTTTTTCCTAAACCTGAAAATACACACACACAAACACGCATATATATATATATATATATATATATATATATATATATAGGGGTGGGTTCAAACGAGAACATAGTGTATTTAAAAGAATAAAGGGATAGATCTCGGCCCTTGATTAGATTAAATCAGTGGTTGACATTAATCATGGCATTTTATGTGATTAATGACAACAAAATACCCTTTAAAATATGTTGGTAAATGACTTTAGGGGCAAAATTGGAATTTTTTTAATGATATCAATCAGACGATTTTTTAGGGATTTGATGATCATATCAAATCAAAAAAGAAATCCCTTCCTAATTTATTTCAACACATCTCAATCTCTCCCCATTTTTCTGGAAATAAATTCAAAATTTGTTTATCATGGTAATCACAAGTGATTCGCTGCTATAATGAATTCAAAATTGGTTTATCATGTTAATCACAAGTGATTTGCTGATATAATGAATTCAAAATTCGTTTAATATGGTAATCACAAGTGATTCGCTGCTATAAAGAATTCAAAATTGGTTTATCATGTTAATCACAAGTGATCTGCTGGTATAATGAATTCAAAATTCGTTTATCATGGTAATCACAAGTGATCACTGGTATAATGAATTCAAAATTGGTTTATCATCGTAATCACAAGCTATCTACTGGTATAATGAATTCAAAATTCGTTTATCATGGGAATCACACGTGATCCCTGGTATAATGAATTCAAAATTGGTTTATCATTGTAATCACAAGCGATCTACTGATATAATGAATTCAAAATTCGTTTATCATGGGAATCACATGTGATCCCTGGTATAATGAATTCAAAATTGATTTATCATGGTAATCACAAGTGATCCTTGGTATAATGAATTCAAAATTGGTTTATCATGATAATCACAAGTGATTTGCTGGTATTATCATTGTAAATTTAATGCATCAAAATAGGTGATCTTATTAACAATAACCATATGAAATATGGAAGACATGAAATGTCTGCAAAACTTAATTCAACTTAAATATATGATTATAAGAATGAACAAAACACAACTAAAACCATTTGAGAAATTAACAATTCCATGAAACTTAATTTTATATGGAATGTACAAATTAAAACACACTGAATAGAAAACCCACTTAAGTGAAATCAAACAAAAACAGGGTTGCGATTTATTTCTGAAAAATCAACCCTAAAATACATTCAAACCAGGGACATCTCTCTAATACAGTATCTTCGACATTCATCTATGACTTCTCCAGAAAATCATCGTGATTAAATAAAGGAAGAAGAAGAAGAAACAACCATGGATACGTCTTGAGTGCACCTATCAACAAGAATCGATCTTGTTACATCCTCCATGGTCGACTGATTCACAAACAAAAAAAGTAAAAAAACATTGACGAAAATATCACTCTATTCCCTTGTGGTGTCTAGGCTAGATCCCAACAATTCTCTCAAGAACTCCAATTTGGGGTTGGTACCTAAAAAGAAAATGTGATTCTGTGGATTATGTAACACCCGTAAATCCGTGTCTGTGAAAGCCAATCCCTTGATAAATCCTTGATTCTGATCATAGAATTTCATTCCTTACGCCTTACCTTTTAAGCCTTATCGCATTATTCTCAACCCCTTTCACAATCGCCGGGCACAATCGCCTGCGGCCTCTGGGTGTTTTAAAATCAATTTTGAGCAGCCCCACCTCATTATTCTCAACCCCTTTCACCCTTTTTCTCTCTAGAAACTGAACCCCAAACCCTAAAATCAATTTTATGCATCAAGGGCACCAAATCTTTATGTTCCAAGTGTTCCTCCTTCCACCCATCAAAGATTGGAAGTTATTGGTCAAGGAGCTTCATCTTCATCTTCAACCTCAAGTTCATTTCGGGTTTTCTAGGTTTTTCGTCAAAACCTAAGTGGTAAGTACATTCTTTCCATTTCCAAACCTTGTAATAAGTTATGAATGATCCATTGATGTTTCCCTAGTATTTGGCTTATCAAATCTCGGACTTGATAGTTTTGGGAGAAACTAGGGTTTGGATCTCGTTGGGGATTTTGGTGTATTATGTTTGGGGGATGTTTATATATGGTTGGATGTGGTTATTTACGGTTGAAGTTGTGTGGATCTAGGTTTTTGGAGGATTTCGGCTTGAGGATTCAAGTGGTTTTCAAAAGAGCTCGTTGGGTGAAATCTAGATTTAGCCTAAATCTAGTAAGGTGAGTTAAAGTTAATTTGTGAAAACGTTGTACATGCCAAAATGTCTATTTTAAAGTGTTTTATGTGTTTTCCATGAAATTATCAAATGTTGGGTTAATTGCTAATCTTTGATTATTTGAATTATCTAACTTTACAAACCTTGTATAACACCCACATTGGAGATTTTTGGGCGTTTGATATATGTGTCACAAACGAATGTGTTTTGAATTCTTTTTACATGAATGGATCTTTGGTCAAAGAAATACACTTTTAAATGTTTGTCGAGTTTTATGCATCGTCATGAAATGGAGTGTTTTATAAAGTATCACTTGCACATTTATGTGAGGTAACTTGAAAGAATGTTTATAGTCTCATTTTATGATTTTCATTCTTATCAGCAGTTAAATTTGGAAAATGCATATTTTGTGTTATGAGTTCATTTGGAAAATGGATTGCCTCAACTAATGTAGAGTTTTGAACTAATCTCACTTTTGGTCGTGATGTTTGCATATCCGTGGGGTGAGTGCGTTTTATCGTGTTTTTATTTCATTTATTAATGAGTCAATGGGTTGCTAAGTCTGCGAATTGACATTGTTATTTTGATGGGGGTTTTGGACAATAGTCCAGTTTTGGTAGCTCGACTTCGAGCCTTGTTGGGCCTTATGCGTATTATTTGGCTTATTTGATTCATTGGGAGTCATGACCCCGTGTTTGGTTTATTATTGTCCGGCGTTGGGACGATTAGTTTTCCACGTCGAGGCACGTTAGGCACCGGATGTGGGTGTAAGTCCTTCGTGCTGCACGTTAAGGTACCAGATGTGGGTATAAGTCCTTCGTGCTCAAGTACTACGATATTAGATGAGGGGCTCGACATAGGAACCCGACGGGGTTGAACTCGAGTTATCGTGGGTGTACGTTTAAAGCTACTGAGCCTGACATCTCTTGTGTGTACTTTTGTTCATATGACTAGTCATAACAACATAAAATGGGCTTACTTTGTGGACCGTCACATTTTATGGAATCGGGAATCCCCCGTCACCGAAAGGTGTTGTTTTTGGGTATTGAGTTTTATTATCCAAGTTTTCGGTGACATTTTGTATTTGGGTTTTACCCTTGATTTATGGGTTGAGTATTATGCCCCACCCGAGTTTTGGGTGTTTTGAAATATAAGGTTTAACCGTACCTTCTTAAATGGAGAGTTCAATTTATATTTGCGCTTTGAGTGAGTTTTAGGTTAAAGCTAATTTATGAAGGGGCGATTTACATTGGTATCATTCTTTTGTAGTAGTTTGATTTGGAAAATGTCCAAATTGGTGTTCTCCGTCTAAAATGCATATTAATGGAAAACGAGTCGTTTGCATATTCAAAGTATACCTTTTGAAAGATTATGAATTAAACAACATTATCTATTTTCACAGACATCTTTATTTATGTTGAAAACTCTTGAGCTCACTAGGCGTTAAGCCTAACATTTTTATTTGTCGGCATGTGCAACAGGTTCCAGTTGGGAGTTGGGTTCTAGCAGTTCTATGAAGCGTAGAACCTTAACTAGACACTAAAATAAGTAGTTGGTGAAGTCTTCCGCAATGTTGGAGATAGTGACTATCTTTGGGGTTTTAGTAGCACCCGTTCTTATCATAGGCTTTTGTATAGAATGAATGTTTGTATTGAGATTAAATCTTAATTTTATGGTTGTAGATAATTCATTTATTGATCTATTTAGAAAATTTTAAATAAGTTGCTATTTCCAGATTTGAGGGTGTTACAGATTAAAGGTTGAATCAACATCGAACACTTACCACTTTGTAATCATGAAGATCAAAAGGTGAATGGAAATTTCTTGAAACTTCACCTGTTGGTTTCTGGGAATGTTTTCTCACATATCACAGAAGTTTGACATTGTAAAACTAGAATGGAGATCAAGAGAGAAAGCAGATGAGAGTTGGAGAATCCATCATATGAAGACCTAATTAAGTTTTTGGATCTTCTTGAGAAATCGTAGCACTCGATAACGACAAGAACTTTGTAAAACCCTCATCGACAGTACGAGAGAGATATAGACAAACCATGGCTCCTCTTTTGATTGATCCAGATTTTAGTCGGAAAAGAAGGAATCATGGTGGGTCGGCGGTTTGAATATTGTAATCGATCCATATCAATTTGGATTTGGTTTGATTGGATAATCGCTTGGAATTAAGAACGGATAAACTATCCAAAATTATGTAGGAAAAAGAATGACAATTATACCCTTCTGAAAATAATTTTCTATTAAAATAATAAATTAATATTTTCTTAATTATGATTGGTCCAGGATTGTCCCTTTATTCCTTTAAATCGTTACCATTCTCGTATGAACCTCTCTCTCTCTCATAATCAACCAAAAACCAAAAGAAACTATCGAAATCAACAAAAAAAAACCGAAAAAATCTCTCGAAATCGATAAAAAAACTTAAAAATCCCTCGAAATCAAGCAAATATAGGAAGTTTCATATACAAACCATCTAATTAGTATAAACCATACAAATCAATTTCAACCGGCCATTCGTTTCATATCAGGGACGGATCCAGAAATTTTTTCATACGGTGGCACCATATAACACCGACAAACTTTTTTTTTACAAAAAGCACGGTTTTTATCGACGTGTCTTCATCTTTTTACTGACGTTCAATATTGTCCGATGTGTTTTTAGCCTAATTTCACAATTTTGAGCGATTTTTAAAGTTGTTTGCTTGATTTCGATGGATTTTTAAGTTTTTTTTATCGATTTCGAGAGATTTTTTCGGTTTTTTTTGTTGATTTCGATAGTTTCTTTTGGTTTTTGGTTGATTATGAGGTACGGTTGCACCTTCTTGAAGTTTTCAAAATAATACGGTAGCACCTTCCAAAACGATACGGTTGCACCTTTCACGAACCTAAATTTTTTTATCCTTCGTCGTAGAAATAATACGGTGGCACGTGCCACCGTATTCAACAGAGTAGATCCGTCCCTGTTTCATATACATCTCAATTGTTTCTTACTCTAAAACGTTTATCATAATAAATTAATTATGATCATCTGTCATTAATATCTTAATCATAATAAATAAATTATTATCATTTTCTATAAATATATTATTTAATTGGTTTGTATGATTTGTTTATTAAAAAAATTGATTTTAAGCCACAATATTGTTATTTATAGATCCCCATGGTTGATCATATTATTGATTTTAAACCACATAATTACCCATACACACACAAGGACCAACCATAATCATCGAATTTCAAATTTCTATATTACAAATTATACCCTTTAAATTTTATATTTATTTAATGTTCAGTCCATTTTCTTTTAATTTTTAATCACATTAAGAAATTAATTAAATGTAGTTAGTATGCATATAAAAACACATTTTTCTAAAACAAATTATATTATTAGAAAACCCTCTTTAATAATTTTAAAAATAATTTAATATTTAATATTATTATAAGATTTTTTTGGATGTAATTACAAAGGAAAACAGCGTTTATACACAAAAAAAAAAAAAAAAAAAAATTGTGGGCCATAATTTTATGGTCTTTGTATTACTTTTGTAAAAAGATACGTATTTATTTTTAGTTATGTACTAAACTTCCGGTTAATAAAAGTTTGCAATGAGAATTAAAAGGTTAAGTGATTTAATAAGGTTTTAAATAATAAAAAAAATAAAAGGTTAAATTTGTTAAATTGTAGTTTATAATGAATATGTTATTTTTATTGCAATAACGTTAAAAAATATCTTTATTATTATTTAAAATATTGGACTATTTTCAAAAGATTTATGAAAATTTTATAATAATCTAACTTGTTAGAAAAAAGTGTATATATATAGGGAGGTTAAGAGAAAATTAAAAAAAAAATAGAAAAGTGAGGAACATCTTGATAGCCTTTAATCTGAACGATATGCACTTGTGCATACACGTAAATTATGTTGATTTTTGGGTTTTTATGTACAAGTGCATACCGTTTAGATGAAAGACTATCAGGATGTTTTTCAGTTTTATGTTTTTTTGAGGTTTTCCCCTACAGCTGACCCTATATATATATACTCTATACTATATTATAAAGTACAAATAAAAAATTCTTAAATACAAATTATTAGGCACAAGGTACCATCATTTTATGCAAGATTTTAAAAATCTCTTAATTTACAAGTATCAAATCATAAGATACATATTACTACTGCAGACTTCTAACACCCACCAGTTTGGTATGTGCAAGGCTTTCCTTTTATGCAGACTTTTCCATGTATCACTATTAATTAATATATTATATTACTATAATTTTGTTTTAATTATATTATTAAATATGTAATTGGTTATTTTTTCTAGATGTCATTAAAATATATAAGATAATCATTGAATTCTAACAAAATACTTAATTTTTTTATATAAAAAAATTATATTATTAAGCTTAAATTAAACAAATTTATAAAAAAAAATATTATCACTTTCTCAAAATAATCCAAAATCATACTGTAAATCGACAAAAAAATAAAATGAAACATTAAAATCGTGATGTATCTCACTGCATTGTGCAAGTATTCTTCTAATATATTATGATCATAATTAATATATAAATTAAAACTAAATATTAAATAAATATCAAAATTAAAGGGAATAAATTGTACTTTTAAAATTTTGAAAGTCAATTATCACGTGATTTAGCCGGCTGGATCCAAGTGATTGTGTGGTTAAAATCAATTTGGAAATTGGAAGAATATGATAACACTAAAAAATAAAAATAATATTTTTTTCCTTTTGATTTTGAGGTTTAGTGCAATACTACCTACCCTTTAATAAGTTTAGAAACTATCCTTATACTTTGCATTTTGTTTCGAAAATAGTCCTTGATATTAACTTTGTTAAACTTATTCAGTTAAGTGAGGGGTATTTTTTGTCTTTTTATTTATTCCTTATTTTTCTTCAATATATATATATATATATATAGGGTGAGGTTCAAAGGAAAACCTCAAAAAAAACGAAAAACTGAGAAACACCCTATTTTTTGTCTTTTTATTTATTCCTTATTTTTCTTCAATATATACATATATATATAGGGTGAGGTTCAAAGGAAAACCTCAAAAAAACGAAAAACTGAGAAACACCCTAATAGTCATTCATCTGGACGATATGCATTTGTGCATACAAGTAATTTGTAACATGCACATGTGCATATATATGTGTGTGTGTGTATATATATATATATACAGAGGTTCAAGGGAAAACCTCAAATAAATGAAAAACAAAAAAACACCTATCAACCGTTAGATTAGATGATCTGATGGATGTGATTAAATGCGAGGTTACAACAATATTTTTTGAATTAAAAAACTCTAGCCCCCTATTTTTCTATTCGAAAAAAGAGAAAAAATAAACAAAATTCGAGCGAAATAAATTACACCAAAAAAACAATCATATTTTTCTCGTTAATTTGACATTCATATTGATATACCTTTTCATCCATTTTTTCGTGGTTTTCGGTTTTCTATTTATTTAGGGTTTTCCCCTGAACCTGACCCTATATATATATAGGTGCGTTTCATTTGAAAACCAATCAATTCGTGGAAACTCTGCAAACCATTGTTTTAGGAAACAATATATATTTATGGAAAACTATTATGATTCATTAATAATGATTGTGATATATATGGAAGATGATAAGATTCATTTATTATAATCATGACTTTAGATTAGGAAACTTAACAAAATGTTTCCTAAAATAGTGGTTTGCAAAGTTTCCACGAATTGATTTGTTTTCAAATGAAATGCACCCTATATATATATATATATATATATATATATATATTTCATTCTTATAAACTCATTACATGTGTATACCATTGTCGACATCAAACTCGTTATCTCTCCAGTCTCCATCGCCGCCATTCTCCAACTACCAGCCACCTATCTCCTTCTCTGTGACTTGAACCTCACAAGCGATCCTCACCCTCTGTTCTCCTCGTTGTGACAAACCATCGTCTTCGGTCATCTCCACCACTGATCTCTTCGTTCACTAGATAGTTTTTTTCCATCTTTAATCTCAAATTAGTTTTGACTATTACATATAATATCTTGATTTCAAACCAACTCGTCTTCCTCAAATACATGCAACAGTGTTCCTCGTCACAACAAAATGGTTTTCTCGATTAAAAGTTCCAATCTTTAACTAAAATGGAAGTATGGATACGAAGAGGGGTGGCCGAAGATGTTGATTGGATCCACAGAGCGGGCAATAAGAAGGGGTGGTCGGACACGGATCTTGGTCGAAACCAGAGATGGTGACTGATTTTTTCCTCGTGCCAGTGTAAATATAATATATTTATTTTCAATCTTTAAAAGGAACTTAGGGAAATGGGTAAAAGACAAATATACTCTTGACTTAACAACGTTAGTGTCATGGTTCAATACATAATGCAAATCATAAGAATGGTTTTTGGACTTATAAAAGATTAGGTACCATTTTTAAATATTTCACTAAACTTTAAGGACTAAAATTGTAGTTTACTCTAAAGAAAGAAGTAGGTGGGATATATGAATAGATCCACCCTTAAACAATTACATAATAAGTTGGGGTGCAACCCATGCTTTTTGGGCATGTAAATCATTACAAAATAATAAAGGTGATTATGAATTGTAAATAATTAGGACCTTTTTTTTATATATATTATTGGAATTAATTTTTATAGATTTTTAAGAGATTTTCTAAAATAATAAAAAATATTCTTTTTGAAGTTTTTTTTATCTATTTTTTTTTTCGTTTAATAGATCGTGTAACACTTTTTACAAGATACATAAAGTAAAAGATAGATGATAAAAATTCTTGTCGAAATTATATGTCAATAAGATAGATATTATTTATTGTTTTTACCAATAAAGTTGAATGTATTATCATCTTAAATATATTGTGTATTCTAATAATATAATTAATATTGAAATATATATATAATAAAAAAAAAGATATTAGAATTGAATGTAATATCTTTTAAAGATTTTAACCTTTCCTTTTCCATATAAAGAAAAAATAAATATCGTGGTAAAGTAAGAAATGATATTGAAAAAAAATCTATTTGAAATTCATATATAAATCTTTGTTACAAAATTATATTTATATGAATTAAAAAACCGTAAGTCAATGCCACAAGACATCTTTTTCTTCTTGTGTTGTGGCCATGGAGATTTACCTGGAGTCAGCGATAACTCCAGGTCATTCTTTGTCGCCCAAAAGATTAATCGGTGCGTGTAAGCTGGCCCGAAAACCCACAGTTACTAAAAAAATACATTTTTTTCTTGCAGTGCCATAAGCTGCGGTATGTTCTTACAATAACACAAGCTACGATTTTGTCTTGCTTTTTATGCCTTGCGACATTTCCTTACAATGTCGCAAGCTGCAGTGTCTCAACTTATTTTTCCAACAAACCCACTTTTCATCTGAACACATAAAAAAATATCATAAACCACAAAAAAAAAAAAAAAGAAAAATTCTATTCTAAAAAACGATATACATAAAAAGTTAACTACTTTTTGAAGGATCCTATTCAAAACCAAAAAAATGAAAATGACAACACGACAAAACATATACCAAATTTATTTATTTATTTATTTATTATTAATTTACTAATTAATTTCCACCGTTCCTTGAATAAATAAACACGTGAGAGGCCAACACTCCATTTTGTTCAAGAAAAAAAAAAGTAAAATGGAGCCTCAAACCGATGAGCTCCAACACCCTCTCCTGCACTCGGCAACTCCGCCGTCCTCCGCCGGGCACGGCGGCAGTTGGGAGCTGGAGAGAGTGCTCTCCGACACCCAGACGCCGTTCGTCCGCCGGTTTACATCAGCGACCAGGATCGAAATTGGTTTGCTGTACAAACTGGCGGCACCAACGGTGTTGGTCTACTTGATCAACAACTCCATGTCCATGTCGACGAGGATATTTTCCGGCCAGCTCGGAAACCTCGAGCTGGCCGCCGCATCCCTCGGCAACCAAGGGATTCAACTCTTTGCTTATGGTCTCATGGTGAGTTTTTTTTCTGAATTCCGGCCACCACTTATCACTGTGTATGTGTGTGTGAGAGATTTTTAGAGAGAGAAAGGAAGAGAGAGAGAGAGATTTTCGTATTCGTCCAATCAAATATCGACATGTGTAAATATCGACATGTAGGTGGCTTTTAGGGGGATGATTATGTAACTGTAGGAAGGGGGTTGGGTTACGGTGAGAAGTTGACTTTAACGTGAAAAGTGGTTATCAATCGTTAGATTAGAAATGGATGCACATTGGAATGAGATGTACTGGATCAATTCTCTTCTAATATGATCAACGGTTCAGATCCACTTTTCTTGTCTTTCACGTTAGCCTCAACTTCTCACACGATTCTTCGTCTTTAGGGAGAGATAATTTTGAAACTATCAATTTCATTGGTTAAGTTAATAAAATTGGTCATGAAATTGTTTAGTTTGATGAAATTGTGTCGTATAATTCTTTTGTTGATGAAATTGTTTCATATATTTGTGTTTTTTTTATGTAAAAATAAAAATTGTTTCATGTATTTTCTCATTCTGATGAAGCTTTTTCATTTTTACATAGAAAAACATAAATATATGAAACAATTTAATCAAAAAAAGAATTATATAAAACAATTTATCAAATTTTACAAATTAATAAAATAATTTCATTAACTTAACCAATGAAATTGATGGTTTCCATGGTTTTTTCAAAATTAATGTGGTTTTCAATTAAATGAAACTACCCTATATATTATATATATATATATATATATATATATATAAAAAGAGAGAGAGAGAGAAAGAGAGTGTGTGTGTAATGTTCACACGAAAAGTGTAACAAAATAAGTAAATAAGAAAACGGTGGAATCACATGTGATTTAGACTAAATTTATCTGGAAAATTATTTGTGATTCACGTGAGTATGGCCACGACCTGAGGTTGTGGGTCATGTCGCCCGCACACCCTTGCGTAGACCTTTAGTGTAAAAAACACATAGGATTTTGCATGTGATTTGGCTATTTTCCCGTTCTCTTATAATAGTGGGAGAGAGATGCTAACATCTTAGACAAAATTTTAACCTTTTTTTGGTATTTTAGCGGGTATAACAGTTAGAGGTTGTTTGGTCGGTTTTTCATTAAGTCCTATATGGACAAAACTGACTGTGTGGATTAATCTGTCTATATAGATCGAGAGAATTTTTGTTTGGGAGGGTTTTTTTTCATATGGATTTGGGAAAAACTCGACTTTCTGCATATAGCTGACTGAATAAGTTGTGAGTCTCATAAAGCTCATTAAGCTGCTAACAAACAAACCCTTAATCTACCCGAAATTACGAGTGCAACCGTTAAAAATCCAATAACGTATCTCACGAAATCTTCAACTATCGATTTACGATTTTTAACAAATTACTCGTTTATTTATATTGCAGCTCGGAATGGGTAGCGCAGTGGAGACGTTATGCGGTCAAGCGTTTGGGGCAAAGAAATACGATATGCTCGGCGTATACCTTCAAAGATCCGCAATCGTACTCACGATAACCGCATTCCCGATCACTTTGGTCTACATTTTTTCTAAGTCGATCTTACTTTTACTTGGCCAATCGCCATCGATGGCGTCGGCCGCAGCCCTATTCGTCTACGGTCTCATTCCTCAGATATTCGCGTACGCGATCAATTTCCCGATACAAAAATTCCTTCAGTCTCAGAGTATCGTCGCGCCGAGTGCCTATATCTCGGCCGGAACCCTCGTGGTACACCTATTCCTTTCTTGGATCATGGTGTACAAATTGGGGTTCGGGTTAATCGGTGCTTCGTTGACTCTGAGTTTCTCGTGGTGGATCATAGTCGCGGGTCAGTTTATTTACATCTTGACGAGCGATAGATGTAAGGCGACGTGGACGGGTTTTAACTTGAAGGCGTTTGGCGGGCTTTGGGATTTCGTAAAATTGTCTAGCGGATCGGCCGTGATGTTGTGTTTGGAGTCGTGGTACCTTCAAGTACTCGTGTTGATTGCGGGGTTGCTCGAGAACCCGGAGCTAGCGTTGGATGCGCTTTCCGTTTGGTAAGTTTTGTTTTTCGTTACATGTTTTTTTTGTCGTTATTTAACGCTCGTTAGACCGTTTCGGAAAGGGTGAAACCGTAATATAGGTAACATCATTTTTTTTCAATAATACTCTTATATTTATTAAATTTACTAGTAATTTACTTCGATTAAAATTGAATATATTAAAATTAAATTTATTAAAACTTAAAAATTAATATTAATTTAGTTTATAATATTATATAACACTTAAAAACTCATAAAAATGATGTTTATTGGTGTAATAAACAAATTTTTTTTATATTTATTGCAATTTTTTAATTTGAATATTAATTTTTATTTTTTATTAAATTCTTTGCAGCATGGCTATCAATGGATTGTTGTTCATGGTCTCAGTTGGGTTCAATGCAGCTGCTAGGTAACAATTTTTTGGTTTATAATAATTTTTAATATGTATTTTTGGGTTAATATTTGTGAGAAAAAAAATTACAAAAAAATAAAACCCGAAAACCGAACGTTTGATGTAAACGAGTTTTTACTGAAATGCGGAATTACGAAAACAGTGTTAGGGTCGGCAACGAGCTCGGAGCAGGAAACCCTAAAGCAGCGGCTTTTTCGGTCATAACAGTGACTACCGTCTCTTTTATCATCGCCGTAATCGAAGCGATGATAGTTTTGTCGTTGCGGCATGTTATTAGTTACGCGTTCACGGGCGGTGAGACCGTTGCTAATGCAGTTTCGGATCTTTGCCCGTTATTGGCCATCACTATCATCCTCAACGGCATTCAGCCCGTCTTATCAGGTATTATAATACTCCCTCTGTCCGAAAATAAAAGAAAAATACAGTTTTAGAGATGTAATTATTACATTTTTTTAATTAACAGAATGACAGATTTACTCTTAATAATAGAGTAAGGGGTTGTTTGGCAGTTGCTGAATGATTAAGTGGTCAGAATGATTAAGAAACAATTATGATATAGTGCAAAATAAAATATGTTTGTTTGGTAATTGTTCAGAATGAAATAAGAAAGCTTAATGGTTAAGGGAGACCCATGATACAAAATCATTAAGAGGGTTTTGGAACCATTAAGAGTCAGACTTTTTTTTGCCAAACGAAATTCACCTTTCAGCGATTCAGATGTTGTCTCTTAATGGTTGCCTCTTAATGGAACCATTAAGAAGTAAACAAACAACCCCTAAGTAATTAATTTCTCCATCTATAATTAAAGATAAATTGGAAAGTAGACATTTATTTTTAAAAGTACACACTCTTTTAAAACAAAGATGCAAAAAAAGTCCAAACCCGAAGCCTGGCCCGAAGGCTAGTCCAGGTCAGGCTTCAAAGCCCGAGCGGGCCAAAATATTGGCACCAGACCTATCTAAGCCCAGCTCAGAAAGCCCGACCTAAAAAAGCTTAGTTAGAATTGGAAGAGCTCGATTAAGCCCGAAAAAGTTTGATCGGGCCCTTTTCAACGAGAAAGCCTGGCCAGCTTCGGGCTTTAAGAAGCTCTAGCTTTTTTATTGCTCACCGAAAACGGGCTTGGAAGACTCGAGTCTTGTGCAGTTGTCCATCTCTATTTTAGGATTTAAGTAAAACAGAAATATGGACACTTATAAGCTGACACGAAAAATGGATCGAAGGTGTGGCTGTCGGGTGCGGATGGCAAGCGTATGTGGCGTACGTGAATGTCGGATGCTATTACATAGTAGGGATTCCCATCGGATGCGTTCTCGGTTTTTATTTCAACTTCGGAGTCAAGGTATCGTATATAAACCTTCGTTGAGCTTTTCTGTATTTTCAAAAAACGACATAAATGCATCACAACGCAAAAAAAATTGGCTTAGTTCCTATCTGGTGTACGAAATAATTTTTTTTTTCTCAATCTATTTAACGGAGTTTTAAAATTTCCTACTTTGTACCTGTTTCAACCGCTAACACGTTGATCTTGCATCATTTGATGACGTGGATAACCATTTACAAAAGGGTTACAGTAAAGTGGACGATAAATTTGACATCCACGTCATCAAATGGTAAAAAAAATCAGTAATTTTTTGAACTTGGTCCGTTAATTAGCAAATGTTGAAACTTTGTTACAATGATTGAAAAAAAAAATGTTGTTACACTAAATAAGAACCAAGACAAACTTCGTTACATTTTGCCCTTTTTACGAGTTGATATCAAACATTATGTCGTAAAACAAAGTTCTCATAAGATTCATCTTGTCGAACAGGGAATATGGTCCGGAATGATCGGAGGAACGGGAATGCAGACGATTATTCTAATATGGTCGACATATCGAACAGACTGGAATAAAGAGGTAAAATAATACACCGTCAGTCCCGAAATAAATGTCTACAATAAAAAAGGCACACAGTTTTATAAATGTGTGACTATTGCACTTTTTAATTAACAAAATGACAATTTTACTCTTAACTATAAAAAGAGAAATTTTATTCATCTGATAATTAAGGGTAGAATGGGAAATTAGACATTTATTTCTGAAAGTGGACACTTATTTTGGGACTGAGGGAGTAATACGAGTATTTTCCATATTTATAATTTCTTGAATTAAAAACTCGTTTTTTGTTCGAAATTGTAAAAAATCAGGTGGAAAAGGCGAACAATCGATTGGATAAATGGGAAGCAAAAAAAGAAAGTATTCAGAAAGATTGAGAGAAAGTCAAAGTCAATGGCTCAGTCAACGAATCATTTGGATTCAGATACAATCATCGATACCTCGTATATTTTGAATTTATTGTTATCATGTTTCCAATAAATATGAGAAATTCGTTAAAAAAAGTTGATTACAGATCAAACTAAACAAACGTAGTATATCCCACTCGTAAATAGATATGTACATGATGCAAGCCTTCTATGTCGAAACAAAAAAAGCGGGTGTTTTGGGTGAAAAAATAGGTCCGACCGGGCTTTTTTAGACCCAGAGTTTTGAAAAGAAAAAAAAAACTTGGCTCGATCAGACTTTTAGGCCTGGCATGGTTCTAGGCTTGCAAGGTGTATACAGACATGTCTTTCATCTCAAAAAGACAAAGACCGTTGTTTCAGTGAATCACTCGGGCTTATGCAAAAATGAGAGGAAATTGTCAAAAAAAAAAGTCATTTTTGACCTCCCAATTCATTTTATAGACGTTTTTCTACGTAATTGACTGAAATAAAATTTCACAAGTAAGAATTTGTGAAATCTACTCAACGTTTGCATGTTTGTAAAATGCTACGTGCTAAATGCTAACGTAGCAGTGTTACTTATGTAACTTGCTAAAGTGTTACTTGCCACATCACTGACATCAGTATTTCTGCAAAAAATGGTGGTTTATGAATATTAAATTCATAAAAGTAGATTTCGCAAGTTATTAAGGTGCAACTTGCAAAATATTGACTATTTCAGTCAATGGAGTAGAAAAAAGCGACTATAAAATGAAGAGTAAGAAGCATAAAGAACGAAAATTTACAAAATATTCGAAATCGAATCGTTGTGCTCGGCATTTGCAATGTACCGCCAAGTTGTCAAAAAATGACACGAAAGATCACAAAAGGCAAAAGGTAGCACCGTAGCATATATCGTTCGAACTTCACCTCCAAAATCCTGATTATGAATGATTTGTGTTATTTACTCGACTAAAAATAGCGGAAGTCAACGTAGCTTAGTTGGCTAAGCCATCATCCATGAACGTTATAGATCGTGTGTTTGATCCCGTCAATCTAAAGAGATTTACGGCATTAGTCTACTTGCATGTCGTCACGGTGGTCCGTTTGGTCCGAGTTCATGGTGTCTTCGTACTTCGGTGATGAAGATTTCGAGCTCATTATATGTTCGCACGCCCTGAAGAAAATGAACGAAGAGTTGACAAGGCAAAAAGATGATGATTTACGGTTTTAATGATACAAGCAGTCAACTAAACGCAAATTTGCACAATTCTTCGTGTTATATATAGGATGACGAAGATGACTAAAGCTGCGTTTTCTACAAAATAACGGAGACTAGATGTCATATAGACATTTTACGGGCTTCAATTAGTGTGTCTGAGATTAAGTCGAATTTCAATTCAAACCAATCATCACGCTCGAGCTAGACTGAAACTCAACTCGAAATCTAGCCGACTCCTGTTCGCATAAATTGATTCGGTTTCAAGATTTCATAACCATTACGGTAGAGGCATGGTCAGCATACATCTTTGGGATAGATTAAAAATGGGCAAAAAAGACCGCACCTTTTTGGTCCAGATAGAACCGACCCTGGACCAGACCATGACGTCATCAGGCCGCAGACTAGACCAGACCGCTAATGCTTAACGGCCCGTATCCTGCCCGCACCTGTACGGGACTTTTTTGGACTGCTTTGACCAAGCAGTTGACCAGACCAGACCAGTCCTTTTAAAACCGGGCATGCCCATATCTGGGATATACTGGGTTTTCCAAGGGGTTCGGTCACCTTTATCCCAAAAAAAAGTACCTCAATCAAAGAACAAATGGTTGAAACTTACCTCGCAAAAACTTCCGTTACTTGGTTAATGTCACTTGACCAGCATACGGGATCGGCGTTCTTGGGCAATGACTCCTGCTGTTGAAAGAAATCGTTCAACCACTGCTCAGATTTATTGCATTCTTCATTAACCTGCCGAAAAGAGCTAAATTACTTGACAGCAAGGGACCGATATCATGATTAATACTCGAACGGTCCCCTTCTCCAGATTAGTTGCCATCATTTCCTCTCAATTGCATCATTATCATATATCCCATACTAGAACTTTTCTCATTACATAAGTAGCTGCAAGTTTCGGAACAAAAATCTACTCCAAAGATTTAAGACCAAAAAGGGTAATAAATCCATTTTCAAAGATGACTTGTAGTTTGGTTATATGGCACGTGGGTGCATTTGGTACACGGGTACACGGGCCAGCAAAGGACAAAACAAAAAACCTGTTGTGCCACATTTGGTGTGACAATAGACAGACATGACAGGGACTGGGCAAGACAAAAATGCATTTTTTTTGTCCAACCAAAAAAGGTGGAACAAAAATAAGGAGATGGGACAAAATTGGTAAATTACTAAACTACCCTCATCGAATTAAAACCCTTAAACCTTCCACAATTTCTTTCACCCACCTATCTCACTCTTGCCCGTCGAGTCCGGTATGCATACATAGTCGAGATCAAAGGACTAGATCATACCTCCTCTTTCAGACTAGGAGGCAGTGAATCTGCAGCAGAACGATATTCTGCAACGCAAGTTTGCAGAGCTCTGATCGCTTGTGCTCTAGCATTTTCATCTTTGTATCTGTTTTCAATCGGATCTAATAACTACATAATAAACGAGATTAGATGAGTGCAAGTGCAAGTTATTATGCAAAAAAAAAGTAGTAGCTTAAAAGTATAGCATATTCTAGACACCTTCCTGAGATCTTCAAGTTTTCCGGTATAGACTTCTTCGGTTTCATCATCACCGTCTTCATATAACCACTCCTCGGTTTCTTGCAGACTTTTAGAGATTCCATCCTTCTCCGAATTTGTGGCAAAGCTCCGATAGGAACTCAAAATCTAAATTACACAAATTCCATTAATTTGTAAGCAATGCACGAAATCAAAAGAATTAATCAGTTTAAGAGCTGCATCACACGGTTATCTTATTCGTTGACAGATGATGATGATGATGATGGGCAGAGAAAAAAGATTTAAACAAGCATTGATGAATTTTCACTTGTAATTTTGCCAGCTTTAAAACTGCTTGATGTTATTTCAGTGCATTGGTTGTTTCATCACATTGCAAAAGAAAACGATAAGCCATCCAATTAGGGACAACAGTTTTCCTGTCTTATATATCCGTTTTTCGGCCTTTATTTTTGCTTGTGTGGTACCAGCCTTCTTTTTTGCATGTACTACTGAATGCATCAATTGAGGCTTACAATAGATGGAGGGATTTGTGTTTTTCCTTGCATTTTCTATGTTTCTTACTCCTTTTTCTCGTTGCTTACTATTTACTAGTCTTAGTACGTCTTACTTTTCGGTCACACTTTTTCACAAGCTGGGGGTATTCACGGAAAAAACTGCTCTACCCTTTGAGGTTTAGGACAGGCTTGCGTACATCTCACTCACCCCTCCCAGCCTTACTTTCGGGTGGATATATTGAGTTGTTTGGTTATTATTGGTCCTAACGACGAAGTCATAATCAAAAAGCCATAGCCCTAAACAGAAACCAGTAAGATGGACTTTTAAAGAACAAAAACGTAATTATCCATACATGATCCCCTAGTGTATATGGGAGGACGCGGAGTCTTTCTTCTACTTGGTTGCACGTTATGTCTGTTCTTAAATACATATAAACGTACTTAAAGGGAGAGCAAGCTATCTAGCTACAATAAGCTCAAGCTTGCATGTGCACGAATAAGTAGCTAACACATTAGAGACCTCAACAAGCATATAAAGTCGTCAAATAAAACCAAACCAAATGAACTCAATATATCCCACTCGAAAGTAGGACCAGAAGGGGTAGGATGTATGCAGACCTTGCCTCAACCGTTATGATCGAAAGGTTGTTTCCATGAGACCCCCGGCTTGTGCATGAAACAAAGGTGTGTGCAAGAAGGCAATAAGATAGGTAATATAACAGGTAATCAGGAAATATAACAGGTAGAATAATGGTTGATGGTGTGTGCACGATTAAGTGGTGTGCAAGCAGACAACATAATCAGGTCAGACATGTTAACTCTCTGTAAAAAGGTTACTAGTGACGCAGATAGACTGGAAAATTCTTTTCTCTTTAATAACTACCAACACAAATGAAACGAAAATGCAAAGAGCATTGATGTGAATATCACAACGAAACAAGTACCTTGCTACGAGCATCGTAAACAAAAGACTCAAGGGTATTCCTTTTTTCCTTGGTTTGTTCCACCTTTATGTCTTGCCATGCCAACTTCTGTTCTGTCTCTTGAGCCTCACGTAGCTTGTCTCTTTTTGTCGTGGCATAGAAATTCTCAGAAACCTCAACATTTTGCCTCCAGGCCCGCCCCTTTCTCCTTTCATCAGCCTGCATAGTGAAACAATGTTGTATCATGAGCTTGTCCAATTAATACATAAAGCTTCCCTGAAAAGAAACAATATGCCTAATTATGAATAGTTTTTGGCTTAATTGTAAATTATTTGATTATTTCGCTAAAAAAATAGAAATTCTTCTGAAAATAAAAGTACCAACATCCGGAACTGGTAGTGATAGTAATGATTCTTATATTAATTTCTATACTTTTTGATTCAACTTTTATCATATATTATATACTATTATGTTACTTAAATTCCGACCCCCATCATCAATATTTCTGGATCAGCCATTGCACATGCACACCTTTGGACCGATGCTTAAAAGTCATCAAGGATAATGTTCAAAGGTGAAAGCCTCTCCATTCCAAATATTTCTGTCTCTATTGAATTTTCGAACAATTTGTACTTGACTTTTTGTTGCAAACAAGCCATCTTCTTGTGGAAATGCCAAAAAAGCACATTTCGGAAGAGCCAGTTTTTGGACAAAGAGTACCAAGTTCGGCGATATTTTTACATGTACATTTCTAGATTTTGTCCAAAGTTTCTCATTCTTGTAATATAATGTTCTTTAGGCATTTTCACAAGAAAAAATGGTTATTTTGCAGCGAAAAACAAATATGATGGTTCAAAAAATCAATCACTCTTAGCAAAACGCAATGAATTGAAACAAATACAACTTCAATATTACAAGTAGAACTGTCTTAGGGAAAATGTATACTTGTAACTTTTAGAACAAAATCTTGATATGTGTTGGTGTAAATGAAACCAAAAGGTACATAAACAAAAATGCGTCCTCTTTATCCTTTCATAATGATAATTTAAAATGGGCATTGATTTCACTTACATGATAAGTAGTAGATGGGCTAGTATCGACAGACTTATGATCAGCAGCATCAGTAGACGTATGACTGTTGGCCACCATCTTCTCTGAGTGCAGATGAGCATTATTACTTGAAGAGTGGGAATCTTCTAAAAGCTGAAGCCACAAACACAATAAAGAAAGATATCATAATGTTTTTAAATCAAGTCATTCCTGCAACAGGACTAATTCATTCATGTTCAACCTCTGGGAAAGAAGCAATACTTACTGACGCATATTCTATTTGAAAATTTCCATGGATGTTAATGCATACTTTAACTTTGACCTTCGCTTTTCCATCACCAGAGGTTTGCAACGGACCAATCTAAAAGAACATTTGACAGTTACCTCAAGGCATGAACGGACAAACTATAGCAAGCACAAGTACAGATGCGAGATTCTTACCATGAAATAGCCAATAGGTGATATTCCTGCAGGGATGTCCATCTTGCAGAGAACATTCAAATAAAAAGTATTGCTTCTATGATATGTAAGCATCTTATCGCTTGGAAATGGACTTCCTTTTGGAAAGAGGCAATTGGGGTGTGTGTTGTTATTACTTTCATCTGAAAGGACCCCTATTGAGAAAGGTAATGAATCCTGAACCTGCAAAAAATAGGAAAACATGCATAAGTCCATAAAAACATAACAGGAGTAAATTACTGAGAAGCTGTTTAAGGATGCATGCAAAAGGCTAGTCTCATCAAGTTTTGTCCAAAAAGGAAAAAAGCAAGAGAAGGCAATCAAGTTTCAAACAGACTCTCAGCTAGATTAAAATGAACATCATGCAGTTCATTGCCTATTCATCCTAGTCGGAGAATATGGAACTGTTTCTCAAAGGCCTAACCTAAAGATAAGTACACTCAGTTTTTGTCCCTAACCAGTATATCAACTCACGAGTACACTGTGATTTTTGTCACGTATGCTAACCACGACAGCCAATCCACTACACCAGATGATTCAGTTATATGGTCTTCATTTATGCCAGATTTCAGCATTTGTCAAAAGGCACTCAAAAGAATACAAAATAATTGCAAGCCAAAAAAGATGATTAAATAACAAGTTCATGTGAAAATGTTACCAGGAAAGGCTCCCAGCCTCCCCTCATGAAGGAAGCATGAAAGATAAAATATGATATGGAATCTTCCTCCATTAGTAAATAAGCCTCTATATATTGAACAATTTGCCAGGTTTAATTGCAAGAGAGAAAAACTTTGCTATTCCTATACTACAACTATTTTCTGGAAAATTATGCTTGCACCAATATATATAAGAATTAAGACCAATCACACAAACTAATAGTTACGGTACAGTTAACTGAATAAGTTCACATCATAGACCGTGCAGTTATGGTACTCTTAATTGACTTGGTGTTCTACTTTTGAAGAACCACCCACATTACATAGTTGTCTTTATAAAAAATAAAGATATAACATAACTCAAGTGCAAAATATGGAAGGTTCAACGTAAATAAATTTTATGTCCTTTGAACAGTCCATTTATTAGAAATATGTCTATAAAAATGAAGATGACATACAACAAGATTATGCAAAAGAAATGGAACATTACAGACAAACGTAAACCAAACCAAACGAACCCAGTATATCCCACCCAAAGGCTGGGGTGGGGGTGTAAGATATAGACAAGCGTAGCCTCTACCCTAAAAAGTAGAGCGGCTTTTTCCGTGATGACCAGGGCATGTGACTAGGGCTGGAAAGGTTGAGTTGTATTGAGAAATTGGAAACAAAGTTACTCCAATGGCATTCGAGAGGCCATGGTCTCTCCCAGAGCAGAGCTCAAATTACAATTGACACAAAAATGAATGCCCAACATAATACGCTCCCCCCAACTAAAAAGGTTCCCGCCCTTATTGAAAACAGCAAAGAAAACCCAAAATACCCCTAGGTCTTATTCCAGACAAGAGACAAAAAGAAATTAACTATTTACCCCTCCTTTTATAAGTAAAACGTAATGGTGGTGTACCAATACTTCCCCCCAAAGAAAGCACCTTGTCCTCAAGGTGCTTATCAGGAAATTGTTGCAGTAGGGGATCCAAGAGCTCCCAAGAAGACTCAAAATCGAACAGGCCCTTCCATTTCACCAATACTTCCAACTGACCCGGATCACCATTAGGAACCACACGCACATCCATCGGGTCCTCTCCTCTGGTTCGGCTTGAAACACCATTTTATCCGAAAGTTGTGTAGGAATGTCATTAGCTGAAAAACAGATGCCCACAGCCTGTCTTAATTGCGAGACATGAAATACCGGATGGATCTTAACTCCTTCTGGTAAGATTAATCTGTAAGCCACCTCCTATCTTCTCTAAAATCCTGTAAGGGCCATAGAAATGGGCTAACAGCTTCGGATTGTTTCCCTTAATCAACGATTTCTGACGATAGGGACGCAGCTTCAGAAAAACCCAGTCCCCAACCTCAAATATGACCTCTTGTCGCCGAAGGTCTTTTTGTTGTTTCATACGACACTGTGCTTTTAACAACTCAGCCCACGCTAGCCACTTACTCCACTGTTTTGGTCTATCTGAAACCCAACATCGTAGGTACTGCTCTAGACACTTGTTGACCACTTCTATCTGTCCATCGGACTGCGGGTGGTAGGCAGTACTATAGTTCAGTTTAGACCCCTGCAACTTGAAAAGCTCCTTCCAGAACCCGCTAAGGAATATCTTATCTCGATCGGATACTATCGATTGAGGAACCCCATGAAGTCGGATGATTTCTTTAGTGAAGACATTTGCTACCGACTGAGCGTCAAAGGGATGCTTGAAGTCGATGAAGTGGGCATACTTACTAAAACGATCGACTACCACTAGGATAGAACTCATGCTATTCGATCGAGGTAACCCTTCGATAAAATCCATCGATATTTCCTCCCAAACCGTAGAGAGAAGAGCCAAAGGTTGTAGCAGACCCGTTGGAGACCCGCTTAAGTTTTTGTTTCTTTGACAAACTTCACATCTTTTAACCATATCTCCGATATCTTTTCTCATACCCACCCAAAACACCTCAGCTGCGATCCGTTGATAAAAATGATCTTCTCCACCATGACCACCTATGGGGGAGCTGTGAAATTCTTCGAAGATAAGGAGTATGAATTTCGATTTTCTGGAGAGAACCAATCGATCCCTATATAACAACAAATCTTGCCTCAATTCAAAATCAATTTCTTGCTTAAGGCTGTCCCATTGCCTCCATTGAGGCCCTCCCATAGTCAAACATTCAACTAATTCCGCCTTTCGAGAGAGAGCATTGACTGCCCGATTAGCACTCCCGGGCTTGTAGACGATCGAAAAATCGTATCCTAGCAACTTACTGACCCATTTTTTATACTCCGGCTCGACCTCTGCTCCAGCAAGAATCGAAGACTTTTTTGGTCACTACGCACCGTGAAGTGTCTCCCCAACAAGTATGGTCTCCATTTTCGAATGGCAAAGACAATTGCCATTAATTCTTTTTCGTATACCGACTTTTGTCTGGCCCTCAGTCCGAACGCCTGGCTAAAGTAGGCTATTGGTTGCTCATTCTGCATCAACACACCCCCAAACCGTACCCCAAAGCATCAGTTTTGACGACAAAGTCTGAGGAAAAATTGGGCAATTTCAAAACCGGGTGCCGAAGACAATAATTTTTTAAGTTCCTCGAAAGCAGATCGGGTTGTCTCTGTCCATTGGAAATGATTCTTTCTGAGTAAATCAGTAAGTGGGTCAGTAAGTGGGTTGGCTACTGATCCGTAACCTCTTACAAACTTCCTGTAATAGCCCGACAAGCCTAAGAAACCTCGTAATTCCAAGACTGTCGTCGGTGTTTTCCAGTCAATTATAGCTCTGATTTTGGAACTATCCACCTCAACTCCACCAGAAATCATGTGCCGCAAATAGCCCAACTTTGTCTTGCCAAACCCACACTTCTTCCTGTTTGCGTACAACTGCTGTTGGGCTAAAATTTCCAGAACCACCCTAAGGTGTTCTAAATGCTCCTCGATCGATTTACTATATACTAGTATATCGTCGAAGAATACCAATACGAACTTTTGTAGAACAATGTGAAAAACCTCATTCATCAATCCTGAAAGGTGGCCGGAGCATTTACCAACCCAAAGGGCATTACAAGAAACTTGTAATGTCCTTCGTGAGTACGAAAAGCTGTTTTTTGAACATCTCCCTTGACCATCCTGATCTGATGGTAACCGGACTTCAGATCCAGTTTCGAGAACACTCGAGCACCATGTAGTTCATCGAGCAACTCATCTACGACAGGGATTGAAAATTTATCAACTACCGTAGCTTTGTTTAAAGCTCTGCAGTCTATACAAAACCTCCAGCTTTTGTCCTTCTTCACGAACAGGGCCAGACTCGAAAATGGGCTCGAACTAGAGCGGATCACCCCTGCATCTAACATCTTCTGGTAATGCGGGTACCTGTAGGGCGTGACATTCATTGTGATCCCATGCTCTTTTCCTCGAACCGGAGGTAATCCCGATGGCATGTTAAAAACACGGTCATACTCCTTTAACAAAGGTTTGAGAGTTGAATCACTCCCCTTGTCCGTTTCATCTCCTGCTTCACACGATCCCAGCTCCACTAAAACACCGTGTCCCTCTTGTTGTATCTCTTTTCCCATAGTTTTGAGCGAAACTTTCGATCTGCCCAACGACGGATCTCCTTTCAACGATACAGATCCCCCACCTATAGTGAATTTCATTAGTTGTTGCTTCCAATTAATATAGGTGGCTCCTCGCAATTCCAGCCACTGCATCCCTAATATCACGTCGCTGTTACCCAATTGAATGGGCAAAAATTCTTCTATTACGTCCAACCCTTGTATCGTAAGTGTTGCATGCTGACATATACCTTCTCCTTGAACAGTCTTATCCGTTCCCATCGTGATTGTGTACTCCTTAGTCTTCTCTACTTCCAAACACGACTACCCTACAACTTCCTTTGAGATGAAGTTGTGAGTAGCTCCACTATCGATGAGGACTACCACCATCTGATCCCCTACCACTCCCTCCATTTTCATTGTCTTAGGATTAGTTAATCCCACCACAGAGTTCAGATGGACCTCTACTTTCTGGCCCAGATCCATCACATCAACCCTATTCAACGACTTCTCTTCTTCCATAGGTTCTCCTTCCTCTCTCGTTTCCTCCTGGACTAAGATCACACTCATCTCCTTCTTGCATTTGTGCCCCGGCGAGTATTTCTCGTCGCAACGATAACATAGGCCCAGCGCCCGCTTCTGTTGGACCTCGTGATCGGAAAATCTCCTAAACTCAGTTGCGGGTTTCGCGAACGAATTGGAAGATACCGCAAAGTGGAATGTTGTACTACGACTCTCTGGTCCAGAATTCGGATTCTTCCTACTTCCTACCTACTGGAGAATGGAACTCGATCTCTTCCCACCAACTTATTCCTTACCTCGATCTTCGATGCTAACTCCATCGCGTCACTCAGAGAAATTGGATTCATCAGATGCACTTCTGCCTTAATCGTATTCTCTAAGCCATTTATTAATTGGCTTAAGAAAATCTCTTCGGGAATTCCATCTAAGGGTGCAGCAAACTCCACGAACTTCCCCAAGCTGAATGTCTGTCTTAATGTGAATTGGTTGAATGGATGGAGGGTCTGCTTGTGTGATCCTTATGTCGTCAAGCATATGTGAAAAGTAACGGCGAAGGTGTTGTCGATAGGTCCGTGGTAGCAGGAGTCGAAGCGTCTGAGACCGGAGGAACAGAGGGTACAACGGACACAAGAAAAGTGGGAATAAGGTGAGAGTCGGGTATGTCAAGATCAGAGAACGGATCGAAAATGGGATGGGAATGTTCGAGGAAGTAAGGGCAGGACTCATGGAAGGTGACATCGGCACTAGTAAAGTAGCTGTGAAGAGAGGGACTATAACACCGATACCCTTTCTGGACTCGTGAGTAACCAAGAAAGACACAACGAATGGCTCGTGGATCAAGTTTAGTGAGTTGTGGACGATGATCATGAACATAGGCTACGCATCCAAAAAATTTAGGTGCAAGAGGAAAGGGAGTTCCGTTAGGAAAGAGTACAGAAAATGGGGATTTACCATGAAGGACAAGTGTAGGCATGCGGTTAATAAGATACGCGGCAGTAAGAATCGCGTCCCCCCAGAATCGTTTAGGGACACGGGATTGAAACATGATTGTTCGAGCAACATCCAACAAATGGCGATTCTTGCGTTCAACAACACCATTTTGTTGGGATGTATATACGCACGAAGATTCATGAACAATGTCGTGTGTTTTCAAATTCGAAGAGAAGTCAGTAGAGAAGTATTCCTTTGCATTATCGGATCGTAAAGTTTTGATTGATGAGTTAAATTGGGTTTGAATATATGAATGAAACTCGCAAAAAATGGTAAATACTTCACGACGAGATTTTAATAAATAAACCCAAGTAGCACGAGAATAATCATCAATAAAAGTAATCAAGTACTGAAAACCTAAAGTGGACGTTGTAGGGCAAGGACCCCATACATCGGAATGCACGAGTTCAAAAGAAAAAGTGACTCTACTAGACACTCTAGAGGGTAGGGACGTCTGGTGTGTTTACCAAGCTGACATGACTCACAATGAAAATTAATAGACGAAAGTGGAAAATCCGGTCTCAGTTGTCTCAGAACTGCTGTAGAAGGATGGCCTAGCCGGCAGTGAGCCTCCCTTATACTAGAATCACATATGTTTGTTGTAGGACGTGGAGGTAAGGATAAACGGTAGAGACCTCTTGATTCAAAGCCTGTGCCAATCAGTCGGTTCGTCCCAGTTCCTGAAAAATACAGTGAGTAGGAAAAAAGGTTACAGGGCAGTTATTTTGTTTTGTAATTTGACTTACTGAACAAAGATTATCAGGAAAGTTAGGAACAAACAAAATAGAGAAGAGGCGTAGATTTGTTGAATTGTTAATGGATCCAATGCCCTGAACTGGGCATGAAGATCCATCAGCAATACGAACGGGTGGATGGAAAGCTTTATGTAGACTAGAAAGGATACCTTGATTCCCAGTCATGTGATGAGTAGCTCCAGAATCAATAACCCAAGATGAATCAAGACTGGAAAACGTACCTGAATTGGCCGAGTTGGTGTGCAGAGTAGGGGAGATCGACCGGGAGACTAGGAGTTGTTGGAGTCGGTGATAGTCCTCCTCATTAAGAGTGTAAGCTGGAGTTTGATCAGCAAGCTCACCAGTAGTGACAATTCGAGCTTTGGGACGAGGAGGTGGTTGAGATCCAGGAGGACGATTCGGACAATTCCACTTCGTGTGTCCGAATTCCTTGCAATAGTTACACTGAATACCACTTCTACGTCCAATACCCTTCTTTGGAAAAACATGAGAACCTCGGCCAGTACCCCTACCGGCTACCAGTAGAAGTATGCCCCTACCAGTAGAAGTATGCATGGCAGATGTGTCAGTAGTGATTGCATCCGGACCATACATTTCCCGTAACAGATGATACGTGGATGCAACAGAGGATGTAGCGGTAGGGTTGCTCAACAATAAGGGGCGAGCATTAGAGTATTTAGGTGACAGACCAGCAATAAACATCATTACATCCATCTTGTCGTTCCGCTCCTCCTGAATCTTCAAATCAGTAGTGAGTGGAAACATGGTCCGTAGTTCATCCCGAAGTTTTGAGAATCGGGTAAAATAGTCGGTGAATGAAGAGTCACCTTGCTCGGCTCTGCTATAGGCTTGGACCACAGAATATGCATGAGATAGAGATTCCTTTGCTGAGAAGGACGAGGAAAGATGATCCCACATTTCTTTCACAGTGGGAAAGTTTTGAGCAATGGTAAGTATCTGTGGTTCCATAGCATTCCACAAGGCCATCTGAATTCCACTGTCATCAATATACCATTCCCGGAGAATCGAATCAGGAGGCTGTTTAGTCAGATGATCTGATTTGTCTACGCTTGCAAGACCTTTCTGAACGAATAGACTCCAAGAACTCCAATTACTAGAGTCGAGTTTCACAGGAATGCGTAAAACCGAAGCAAAGTTGATTATACCAGAAGCAATTTGACTCCCTGGAGCAGATTCAGTCTTCTTTTCGTCTCCCATTGGACAATTACAGGTTTAAAACAAACCGAGGATTAAAGCGGGGCAGGAGAGTATGATAAAAGAATACCTCAGATGGTTCGGGACTGAAAAATACTACAGATGGTGGCCGGAGACAAATTCCGGCGACGGAGATGAGATCTGGACGACGGTGCTAATCTGGACGGTGGCGGCAGCGGCAGATCTGAAAGGCAAAGGCAGCAGCAGATCTGGAAGACAAAGACAGCAGCAGTTCTGGACAACGATGAGGTTCTGGACAGCAGATCTGGACCGGGACAGCGGCGGCAGATCTGAACGGGGAAAGCAGATGTGGACAGAGGCAGGTAGGGTTTCGACGATGGCGGCTAGGGTTTCGGCGAGTTCCGGCAACGACGGCTAGGGTTCCGATGGCGGCAGCGATTAGGGTTCCATTAGGGCTCTGATATCATGTTAGAATAACTAGTACTCTTTTTGTCTTGTATATATAGAGGGTTCACCCTCCTGTTTTATACATATAAAAACAGTACTGGTTATTCTAACACTCCGATATTCATCAATCGTTCCCTCTTGTCTAATTGCCAGAAATTGCTCGCATAACAACCCCGCTGCTAACGATCTGAATTGTCAAAGCATCATCCGTTTCAAATCTTCCCATCGAGTGGTTGGATGCCTCTTATTCTCCCACTGGAACTACTTAAAGGCGTCTCCTTCAAAGGCTATGAATGATACGTCTATCTGCTCTTCCTGACTTAGACGATTAAGCGAAAAATAACGTTCAGCTCTGAGGATCCACCCATCGGGATCTGTCCCATCAAACGCAGGTATCTCCAACTTTCTCCCTTTCACCGCTAGAAAACGATTTGGATCGTAACCTTCTGTTGCCTTCTTTTTTCCCGTTCGATCCAGATGCATCTCCATCCACAGAATTAAGTAACGAGTTCAGTTTACTCGTCACTTCATCCTGTTGCTTCAGGATTCTCTCCATTTGCTCGAGCATTGTCATCATCCCTTTCTCTATCGAACCAACGCTACTCTCCAGATCATCCACTCTCGATTGTACACTACGAGTCGGCATCCCTGAAACAAACGTTGCTGCTCTGATACCAATTTGGTGTAAACTAGGGCTGGAAAGGTTGAGTTGTATTGAGAAATTGGAAACAACGTTACGCCAATGGCATTCGAGAGGCCATGGTCAATCCCAAAGCAGAGCTCAAATTACAATTGACACAAAAATGAATGCCCAACAGAATACGCTCCCCCCAACTAAAAAGGTTCCCACCCTTATTGAAAACAGCAAAGAAAACCCAAAATACCCCTGGTCTTATTCCAGACAAGAGATAAAAAAAATTAACTATTTACCCCCTCCTTTTATAAGTAAAACGTAATGGTGGTGTACCAAAATCTAGATAAGAGTAAACAGAAACATTAAAATTTTGAGAAACTAGATATGAGTAAGCAACAACAATATAAACAGAACCAGAGGGTCTTTGGCCTAACAGTATCTGAGTTATCAGTAGAGCCCAGCCTTTCAGGAGGTCAAGGGTCCAAACCTCACCAAGGTGAGAAGGGTGGGTGATTTCATTTGTTGTATATAAATATTACATACTTAGAAAACAATATAAATAGAAGCAAGTGCATGAAAAGCATTAGGTTTGTGGTGGATAAACAAAATAGAGACAAACCTCATAGTCTCTAACTCGGAGAGTTGGACTAAGCATTGCACATTGAAGAGCACATCCTCTAGCAACACATTCACTAGCATTTAGAGTCCTTCTTGGTTCTTTCCCGAAGAGCAAAGTTAATTTTCTCATAATAGCTGGTATGCGAGATCCAGAACCAACAAGCTCAATAGAATATATCTTATCATAAGTTAGGCCAGAGTCATTTACAGCTTTACGGCAAGGAAAAGTAACCCTTTCTAACAACTCCACCGACAGATTCTCAAACTCGTGCCTCGTTATGAAACCTTTCACGTCCTTCTCGTCCATTAGACACTCGATACTAAGTGGTGCTTCTGCATTGGCACTCAGAACTTTCTTTAACTTCTCACACGATGCCCTAAGCCTTATAGAAGCACGAGTATTGGAGTAAACATCGATATTGTACTGTTCTTTAAATTGGGCTGCGAAATATTTAAACAAAACTTCATCAAAATCTCTACCTCCCAAGTGCTGATCAAAAGAATGGGACAGTATTTTCATTTGCCCTTGTTCAAAAGCCGCAACAGTCACCTGAGTGTCGCAGTGCCCAATGTCGACAAACACAACGTTAGTGGGTTCTGAATTGGAGAACTCAGTCTTGTACATACCGTAACCTAATGCAATGGCAGTACAATCATGCATCAATCTCAAAGGTCTTAAACCAGCAATAAATGCAGCATCAAGATACCCACGCCTTTGAAAGTCTGTAAAATACGACGGAATTCCAATCACACAGTCCACAACAGGGGACTCAAGATTTTTCTCAGCCATTTGCTTCAAATGTGCTAACAACATCCCCAAAATTTGAACTGGCGTAAAAGTCCATCTCTCATTCAAGTACTGTAAATGAATCAAAATGTCACCATCTGGAGACATGCTAGTCTCGAAAGGTAACAACCTAAGATCTTTCTGCACATTCTCATCCTTATACTTGCTCCCAATCAACCTCTTAACCTGAGAAATAGTTGATTTCGGATTCATAGTAGCAGACGCAGCCCCAGCAGAACCCAAAAACCTCTGCTTCTCACCAAATGACACCACAGCCGGAGTCTCACGCTTCGATTCATCATTCAACAACACGTCAATCCCACCCTGCCTTGCAGCCGCAATAACACAGTTCTCATTCCCAATATCAAACCCAACCACACTCATTTCTAATTCTTACACCGATTACGATCTCTAACCACACCTAATTCATTCAAACAAAAAAACAATCAGTTCATACACAACTTCAAGAAATAAACTTCCATCACTTGAATACCATCAACCCTACGAAATTATGCACTTATGACTACTCAAAAACCTAATTCAATAATCACAAGTCTTCAAGTAAAGTCCAAAACGAGGAAACAAAGTAACAAACAATCAGTTCATACACAACTTCAAAAAAAATAAACTACCAGCACTACAATAGCATCAACCCTACGAAATTGTGCACTTATGACTACTCAAAAAACTAATTCCGTAATCACAAGTCTTAAAGTAAAGTCCAAAACGAGGAAACAAACAATCAGTTCATACACAACTTCAAAAAATAAACTTCCAGCACTACAATATCATCAACCTACAAAATTGTGCACTTATGACTACTCAAAAACCTAATTCCGTAATCACAAGTCTTAAACTATAAGTCCAGATTGTTCAAGTACACAAATTATCAACATACGTAAACAAATTTAGATCATTCGGTAGCAAATAAAAGCGCGAAAACAACAATGAACAAGATATGAACAATTGAATATATGATTGAGGTGAATATGAACCGTTTTTTACCTGGAATCAAGTGTGTGATATTGTGGAAATTTGGGGGGGAAGTGAGAGAAACAATGGGGATGAGTCTCTGAATTTGTTTGCAAAATGGAAATCGAATAGTCTTCTTAAGTCTACGTCTTTTTGTATTAATTAATAACTAATGACGTTTTAACTTCGTAGGGGTATTTTTGTCATATTAGAGCATCTCCAAAATGAAGAAAATGAGGATTTTGGCCATTGTTTTTCTCCAACAGATTCTTCAAATCTTTCTCCAAAATGGAGAAAGTAGGAGGAGAAAGAATGTATTTTTCTCCAAATTTGGAGAAGTCTCCAAAAATGATTACCATGAGAAAGAAATTGTTTTTTATTATATTTCACCAATAAGAAATCTTGAAATAAAATGTGTAGGAAAGAGAAATAATATTTTATTAGATATATACATTATTTTAATAATATAAGTAATGATGTCATCTCCAAAATGGAGAATCTGTTAGAGATGAACGCAATTTTTATTAGAGATTTTAAACTTTGGTTCTCCATTTTAGAAATTTTTTGGAGAATCTGTTGGAGATGCTCTTACATTTTAACTTTCCGATAAAAATCTCGTATCTCAAATTCTCACCTCCTATTGGAATATAGATTTAAGTTAGACAAATTTAAAATATATAAAAATCTGATTTGTCGTTGTTTGATTTGTTTTCTATTATGTCTTGTATGAATAAAGATGTGTATGTGGATTAATTTGTTTGTATAGATTGTAATTTTTTAGAGGGTTTTTTCATACATGGAAGAAATGTGTTTATAATTAGGAGGGTAAGTTTAGGGGAAAAATTGGTTTTCTACATAAAAAATCTTCCCCAAAAACTTATTGAATAAGTCATTTTCTATATTATTAAGCCACTAATAAACAGTCTTGTATAGCTCACTGAATAAGTTGTAAGTCTCATTAAACTCTGTTAAGTTACTAACAAACAGACCCTTGATTTCATTGGTGTAAAAGATATGAGACATGAGATTTTGGAACAACGGATTTTCATCCCATTTATAATAGCTTCTATTCCATTGCACAATGCTTCTGCAGGGGTATTTTTGTCATTTTATGCTATACAACGACAGGGCTTCACGTGTTCAAATTCGCAAGAGGTGCGGAATTTCTGATCTCTTCTACAAGTTTAATAAACCATGCTCGAATTTGTACTTTTTGATTGTGTTGTTCTTCCTCAAACATCAGAGTTTATACTCATATATCGCATATGTTATCTATTAAGAGAGTTTGAAAAAAGACTGAGGTGTAAACGAAGGTGCATGGCAAGTGTACGGGTTTGACAAATATGTTTCGTTTGGGTTTTATCAAATGATTTACCAATAACAAGGTTATGTTTAGCAACAATAAGTTAGCTTGTTTTTTGAGTTTATTGCAAAATTGCATTTGAAGAAGCAATAAGTAGTTGATAAGCTAGCTTATAGCTTGTTGAAGTGTTATTTGAAGTAACGTTTCAATAAGCTTACGAGTTTTTTGCCACTTTATTCCAATTATACCCCTAAATTAATTACTACTAGTTATTAATAAATATTAATTTTAATTTTAATTAAAATTATTAATTATTAGCTAATATTAATTGTAAACTAACACTATTATCATTATTCAATATATTTTATCCTCAAAACGCAAATATGACCATCTTTAAAATGTTTCCGTAAGTTACATAATAATATAAGTTACATTCTAGAGTCAATTACAAATTTCGTCCTTGTGAATACAAAGGAATTATGGATTAGGTCTCCCAAACAAAATAATTACAAGCATGATCATTGTGGTTTCAATTTTGTTAAATCATAGGCCTTTTCGTCATTTTATACTTTCCTTTAACTAAAAAAGATATATAAATTTGATTATGTAATATACTATCTATACTATACACACACACACAAAATAATTCCTTTTGGTTGTTGTCTCGCTCTTCCGACACTTCATATCCCCCTTCTTCTCCGACCATATCTTTCGACCACCCTCATCCCACACCGTCCTCCCAGTTTAATTCACCCTCAAACAGTTATACTCAACCATAAATTTACCCAAACAAATTTTAAAACCAAACACGAATTATAAAACCCAACACATATACCAAATCACGTTATTTGTTTCTCTCTGCCCAGTATCCCAATCCCTCTTCCACCACTGTTCTTCGTTTTCAATTTTCAAATCCATCATCTAAATCGGATTACCTTGTTGGAGTGATGGGTGTGAAAGCTTCGTTGGTTACAAGAGCTTTGACAAAGGAAAGCTAATGCTCGCCAGATAAAATTTCAAATATGCCAAATTTAAATAACACGTCTAATTTATCGAGGGGTTCATATTTTGCAAAAACTCTCGGACTCCATCATCTCTACCATATGAAACGAGGAATCAAAAACATCCAAACACCATCGTATCCCTCGTATGTGTGGAGGATATGGAGGAAGAAGAAAATCGGTGTCTTAAAAAATGAAACCAAACTGCATATGGATACCATGTATCATGATATAAATTGTAAATTCAAAGTCAAAGTTAAAACTGAAACCCACTAATAGGGGTGTACATAAAACCGCCAACCCGCGAAACCCGACCAACCCAACCCGCTCCCAACCCAATTAAACCCAACCCGCAAAACCGCAAACCGCCAAACCGCTAATTAGAAGGGTCGAAATTGAGTTAGGAAAACTCAACCCAACCCAAACCGCCAAACCGCCGCTATTTTTTTTTTATAAAATTATATTATATATATACAGTTTATTCACAACCCAAATTAACTTTAAGACTTATGGATTATAATTTATAATTGGATGATTGTAATTAGAGTTGTAAACGAACCGAACGTTCAGTGAACCGTTTGGCGGGAAGTTCGTTTAGTTAAATGAACGAACATGAACAATGGTCTCGTTCGTTCATTTATGTTCGTGAACGTTCGTTCATTTATGTTCGTTAATGTTCGTTCGTTTGCATTTGTTTATGTTCGTTTACGTTTGTTTATTATATAAATATATTTATATGTTGTGACATTAATATGTAAAATCATTAAGTAAATTGAATTTTTATAATTCTTTTTTTATCGCTCATAAGTTTACACAGTTTTTCATTTTGTTATATTAGTTTTTAGAAACGGAATGATGAGTAATGGTGGTTGTTTTTTGTTCATTTATGTACGTTCGTTTATGTTCATTTAAATTTATTTATGTTCGTTCGTTTATGTTTGTTTAAGTATGTTTGTGTTCGTTTGTTTATGTCTGTTTAAGTTCATTTATGTTTGTTTATGTTCGTTTAGCATCTTAACGAATGAAAATAAACAAACACGAACAAACACATTTTCTTAATGAATGAACATGAACACAAAAAAAATCATTTTTTAAGTATATAATATTTATATACGGCAAAATGCAACAAATAAACAAACACACCCTCCCCACATTTGGTGAGGTTCGAACCTCTGACCTTCTAGGAAGTCAAAGACTCTTTTATCGCTAGGCCAAAGGCCCTTTGATCTAAAAAAATTTCATTCGTTTACCGTTCGTGTTTGTTCGGTTAAGTTAAATGAACGAACACGAACAAGCCCTAATTGTAATAACTAATAACTTTGTTGAGAATAATTTTAGTATTATTTATCGTATTTCAATCGGCAAATTTATGTATATTACTAACCCGCCAACCCAACCCGCCATAACCCGCAAGGGTTGGGTTGGGTTATATTTTTTAATGGGTTGGGTTGGGTTGAGATTTTCCAAACCGCCATAATTAGGTTGGGTTGTAAAAACGTCCTAACCCGCCCAACCCAACCCGCGTACACCCCTACCCACTAATGGTTTCAAGAATTTGATGGTTATTTTATAAAATACTAGAAGCGTACTCGCACAATGCAGTGAGATACACTACGATTTTAATGTTTCATTTTATTTTTTGTTTTTTTGTCGATTTACAGTACGATTTTGGATGGTTTTAAGAAAGTGATAATGCTTTTTTTAATAAATTTGTTTAATTTAGGTTTAATAATATAACGTTTTTTATATAAAAAAATTAAGGTTGTTAGAATTCAATGACTATCTTATATATTTTAATGATATCTAGAAAAAATAACCAATACATATTTAATAATATGATTAAAACAAATTTATAGTAATATAATATATTAGAATGAGTTGCAAAATTGGTCCCTGTATTATATTGTTTTTCGCACATTTGGTCCCTACAAAATTTTTATTGCAAGAAACTCCCTGTGGTATGCAAAAGTGCTCGGATTTGGTCCCTGTGACTAACGTTCGTTAGGCTGCAGGTGTTAAATCCCCTCATGTGCAAGACACATGAGGGGGTATATGGGTCATTTTGGTCCACAAGGACCAGAATTGCAATAAACCACAAGGACCAAAATTGTAATTTACTCTTTTATACTATACCTTTTTTAAAAAACATAGTATTTATATTATATAATTAATAAATAATTATCACTTAATTAAAAAATAACTTATTTAATGAAACATCAAAATTTTATTTAGTTAATAATTTATATTTAATTTTTATCGACTAAAATTATAATAAAATAATTTATATTTTCGCTTTTACTAAATTTCATTTTTGATAAAAAAAATTATTCAATAAAAATAAATTTAACACATGCGTTTTTTGAATTTTAATATAAAACATAGCATATATATTATAGAAAAAATCTAGCGCATATTAAAACGATATATGAAATTACCTTTAAAAAATTTATTATAACTAAACTTATATCTTATTGAACTCGACTTTTTTTAGATTTTTTTTAAAATAAATTACCTACGATTTTTGTTTTAGAGATGTTTGAAAGAGGATGAGCGATAAAAATATTCCTAACAAAATTATGTAAAATCCAACCCATTTTTATGCTTTTTTGATCAAACCTCCTTCTCAAATATTCCTAACAAAATCCATGTGCTTTAATTTTTTTGCATGTTAACATCATTTTGATAATTGTAGGGGTGTAAAAAAAAACCGGAAAGCCGAACCGAACCGTTTGATCCGAAACCGAAAAAACCGAAAACCGGAAAAACCGAAAAAACCAAAAACCGAAAAACCAGGTATCAGACTCATGTGGTTTGGTTCACATTTTTCTTACTAACCGAGCTGAACCGAACTGAGAACACCTCTAAATAATTGTACGGTAATTTATATAAAAAATCTATTAACATTTATAGTTCAATAAGATATAAGTCTAGTTATAAAAAAAATTTAGAGGTAATTTCATATATCGTTTTAATATGCGCTATATTTTTCTATAATATATATATATATATATATATATATATATATATATATATGTTATGTTTTATATTAAAATTCAAAAAACACATGTGTTAAATTTATTTTTATTGAATAATTTATTTTTTTTATCAAAAATGAAATTTAGTAAAAGCGAAAATATAAATTATTTTATTATAATTTTAGTCGATAAAAATTAAATATAAATTATTAATTAAATAAAATTTTGATGTTTCATTAAATAAGTTATTTTTTAATTAAGTGATAATTATTTATTAATTATATAATATAAATACTATGTTTTTAAAAAAAGATATAATATAAAAGAGTAAATTGCAATTCTGGTCCTTGTGGTTTATTGCAATTCTGGTCCTTGTGGAGTAAAATGACCCATATACTCTCATGAGGGGATTTAACACCTGCATCCTAACGAACGTTAGTCACATGGACCAAATCCGAGCACTTTTGCATACCACAGGGAGTTTCTTGCAATAAATTTTTTGTAGCGACCAAATGTGCGAAAAACAATAAAACACAGGGACCAAATTTGCAATTCACTCAATATATTAATTAGAGTAAACTCCAATTTTAGTCCCTAACATTTAGTGATTTCTTTGAAAGAGGTCCTTATGGTTTCATAATTCAAGTTTACATCCCCAGGGTATGGATTTTGCTCTGAAAAAGGTCCCTGACCCCTAACTCTGTTAAAAAACTCCGTTAGGGTCAGGGGCATTTTCGTCCAACCATGTGTTTTGTCCTTTTTTTGAATTCTTTTTTTGACTTTTCTTATATTTATAAATACAAACAAACTTTAGGACCTTTTTGTAATTAACTAATATATATATATATATAACTCCGTTAGGGTTAGGGGCATTTTTGTCCAACCATGTTTTTGTCCTTTTTTTTAATTCTTTTTTTGACTTTTCTTATATTTATAAATACAAACAAACTTTAGGACCTTTTTGTAATTAACTAATATATATATATATATATATATAGAATGATAATCAAATGAGAACCAAAAATAGGTTGAGAACCGTGAAAACCAATCTAAACCATTGATTAATTTTAATCCACGGTCATTAAAGGCAATGACAATTTTGAAATGAATTGTAAGTTAAACAATTTTAATTAAAACCATAGGATCAAAACCAAATTACGGCTTAGATCGGTTCTCACGGTTCTCAACCTTTTTTTGGTTTTCACATGATTTAACCCCTACATATATATATATATATATATATATATATATATATATCAAAACCAAATTACGGCTTAGATCGGTTCTCAACATTTTTTTGGTTTTCACATGATTTAACCCCTACATATATATATATATATATATATATATATATATATATATGTAGGGGTTAAATCATGTGAAAACTAAAAAAATGTTGAGAACCGTGAGAACCGATCTAAGCCGTAATTTGGTTTTGATCCTAAGGTTTTGATTAAAACTGTTTCATCACATGAAAAGGACATAATCGTCATTTTGGTAATAAGATTCATCAGATGAAACATACAGATTAATTCATCATATGAAACACAAAGATTCACCATATGAAACATAGAGATTCACCATATGAAACAGACCGATTCACCACATGAAACACACAGATTCATCACATGAAATCAATGTGATGGACACTAGTTGATTTCAATAGCTTCTTAGTTGCATATCCTCAATCCCATCTCAAAAACTACAAAAAAAAAAGTCTTCATCGTCATCATCTGCAACGGCAAGAGGTGGTCATTTGCAACTACAATATTCAATCCCACTCAATCCAATCTTCATCGGTGTCATCTGCAACGACAAGAGGTGGTCTTCTCATATGTTTCAGCTCCTCCTGGGTAGTAAACAATCGACGCCCTGATCTTAAAACCATAGCCCCGAAAACCCTAGTAGTCCTCATCTTCATCGACGACATAGGCATCGTTCGTACACTTTCCCGATGTGTTCTCAAACCCCTAAAACAATTCTCAACAATTCCCCCAAATTTTACAACCGATTTAGGTCAATAATCGAATGACCTCACTAAACAAAAAATCTATCAAATTAACTCAAAAATTACACATACAGGTACGATTACACGATCATAAAATCCAAAATCAAAGTCGGTAAACAAGAGTTTACACACTAATTAGATATAGGGTTTTCCTAAAAAATGAATCTTGGTTTGATGTGTTCATACATGATATCGTCGCACGTACCTGTTGACGACTGACAGAAGTTTAGAGATGGATTGAAAAGGTAGTGGCGATGGTGGTGGTGGTGGTGATGGCAGTGGTGAATCCGGTGGTGGTGGTGATGGCGGTGGTGAATCCAGCGAGGAATTGGGCGGAGGAATTGGAGATATGAATCTGGATGGTGATATTAATCTGGTCAAAGGATTTTGATACCCAAAATGCCCTTTCAATTTTAATTTATTTCAAATTTGCCATTGTCATTAATGACCATAGATTATAATGAATTAATGGTTTAGATCGGTTTTTACGGTTTTCAACTTTTTTTTGGTTTTCATTTGATTATCGTCCTATATATGTATACATATATACATATATATGTGTGTGTGAGAGAGAGAGTTTTAAACACAGGGTCACAGGGACCATCGTTGTTTCACCGATCATCACCATTGCCAACAACCAAACACCACCGCCATCTATACAGGACCACCCCGGCGAAAAACTACCACCACAATAGGGATGCCGGCGATGGGTTGCTCCTCCGGCAGCTCGACGGAAATAAGTTTCACGACGGAGTGAGAACAAGATCATACTTCCTCCGAGTTTCTGCAAATGCTTCGCCAAGGACCTGCTCGATCCAATCCTCCGTTTTCGCCGTTTCCATAAAGCATAAAGCTTTACGATTAAAAGTTGTTTGTTAAGGCATCGATTGATGGTTTTTATTTCAAAGTTTGTTAAAAGTTGTTTGTGAAATAACTCATATGTTATATGTGCGTTGATTTCGATTTCAAAGTTGTTTGTTATGGCATCGATCGATAATTTCGATTTCAAGGCTGTTTGTTAGGCTTCAATTTTGATTTTGAAGCATTTGTTGTGGCATCACTCGATAATTTCGATTTCAAGGATGTTTGTTAGGCTACGATTTCGATTTCAAACTGTTTGTTATTACGACATCCCTCGATAATTACCGTTTATCCCACCGCTACCACCACCACCACCACGCCCATCCCTCCCACACCAATTAGCTAACTTTCTAGACCTACTCATTCTATAAACAACTTTCCTATATTCCAAATTCAGATACAATAATCTTTCAGCACCATAAGCATTAGGAATCAACCGATTGTGATCAAAAGTAATGTTTTCTATTGTTTTCTTGGCAAAAATAAAAAAATTCCCAAACTGCCTACCCCTTCCCTTATCAACAAACTGGAACTCGCGAATTATTGAAACCAGTTTCACCAACAAAACCCTTGACCAATTACAATCTAGGATACGGTCAAACACCGCATCCACTGAATCCCGTGGTTAATCAAGCTCATTAGAGTTGAATATGATGTTCAAACACATGGGAAGCAAGTCAAGTAGTTGCGCTTCATTTGGATCTGTGTTGATTTGCGCGAGGCCACAAACAATTGAATTAGATATCAATTGTCGTTGGGTGATGGGGATATTATCGAGATGGACAGTGAAGAGTTGTAAGGTTTTAAGAAAATGGCGATCATGAGGTATTTTGTTGGAATTGAAGAGAATGATGTATGAATTAAGGAGATATGTGAGTAGGGTAGATATAAAAGGAGATGGCGAGAGGAGAGAGAGGAGAAAAAGATGTGTATTTGGAGACGACGGAGGGAGGGAGTAGAGGTGGGAGACAAGGGTGTCGTGAGAAGTTGGTGAGAGGAGGAAAGGGTGGAGCGGTGCAGTGGTGTGATATTGAGCTAAACGGATTATGTCGTCGGGGGTAAGGGACGGTGGGGTGTTACGGTGGTTAGCGGTGGACATGATAGCAACCGTAGTTTGAAAGAAGAAAGGGATGGGTTATCGTCCCTGTGATTATATATATATATATATATATAATTATATATATATATATATATATATATAATATTAGAGTTATTTACATGTTGGTCCCTTAAAGTTTGATATTTTCATAAAATTAAGAAAAACGAAAAAGGATTGCAAAAAGGGATAAAAACATGTTTGGACGAAAATGCCCCTGACCCTAACGGTGATTTTTAACGGAGTTAGTGTCCAAGGACCTCTTTCAAAGCAAATTCCATACCATGGGGACGTAAACTTGAATTATGAAACCATAGGGACCTCTTTCAAAGAAATCACTAAACGTCAGGGACTAAAATTGGAGTTTACTCTATTAATTAATAGTGATATATGAAAATGTCTGCATAAAAGGAAAAACCTGCACATATCAAATTGGTAGGTGTTAGAAGTCTGCAATAGTAAAATGTATCTTGTGCTTTGATACTTGTAAATTTAGAGATTTTTAAAATATTGCATAAAATGATGGTACCTTGTGCATAATAATTTGTATTTAAGAGTTTTTTATCTGTGCTTTATAATATAGTGTAGATCATAAAAAATGTTTTTTTGCTATATATCCCTTTCTATAAGGGTCATTGTTGTAATTTTGATGATGCATGAGACGAAAATAGAAATTATTACCCGCTAAGCGCTTATCGGGCTATTTACCTTACCGGATGAATATGACGAGGGCCAAAAATCTTACTGGTAAGAGAAATAACAAGGATGGAGAATCTTTCCGGTAAGTATGGGTGACGACTTTTACAGGATAAACGGTTACCGGGTAAATTGTTGCATACGATACCGTTTTGATGAACTACAATCTTACCCAATAGAGTAATGAATCATTTATCAAACGTTTACCGGGTAAATGTTTACTAGCAAAAGTTACCATTCTCGTTTACCATACTGGGTAACATTTTCAATCATAAATTTTTTTTGATGATAAGCATCTATAATCCGGTAAACGTTTACCGAGTAAGACTCTCGATCTTTACCTTTTTCTTACAGGGTAAGATTCTCGATCATTATTATGTTCACCCAATAAGGTGATTGAACCAATAAACGTTTACCAAGATAAGTATTTAGTAAATGACCCATATGTTGGAATGTTGGCCCTTACTGATAAACGTTTATTCGGTAAGTATTTGAGTAACTGGTCCCTTAAGCACATTGACCAATTAAAATGACAACCACTATTGACCAAAACTGTAATCAACTAAAAATAATGACCAAACTTGATAGTGAACGGAAACAACAAGGACAAAAATGTAATTTACTCTATAAATTAAGGCTATATTTGACAAACTAATTGATAAGCTAACTGGTAGCTGATAAGCTAACTTTTCAAAACAATATTATAATTAAGGGGGTGTTTGGGATTGCTTATTTAAAACAACTTATGCTTATTTTGAAAAGTGTTTATCAACTTATGTGGTGTCAAAACGGAGTTTTCTAAAAAGTGTTTGGATTAGCTTATTGTGGTACCAAATCGTAATAAGCTAATAAGTTGTTATTTAAAGGTGTTTTAGATTGCTTATACATATAAAAGAACCCAAAAAATCATAAACACTTTTGAAATAAGTTGATAAATTAGAACAAAATGACTTATCAAAAATGACTTTTTAGCGGTTTGGCACCGCTATAAGCTATTTTCTTTTCTTTCCATCCAAACACTCAAAAGGGCTTATCTCCGATTATCACAATAAGCTAAAAAGCCCCTCAAATAAGCAATCCCAAACACCCCCTAATTATAAGTAGCTTTTCATTATAAACTGATTTACAGTCATCTAGAATTGGAGACCCTTTCTCCCCTTCATTGTTCCCGATGTTAATTGGGTGAAATTGTTCACAAAATTAGGGTTTATCTGAGATTTAGGGTATAATCGATTCAAACCCTTTGGATCACTTTTCTTCTACCTCTCGACGTTTCTAGAAACTAGGGATTCCATCGCATTTTCTGCCTCACACCGGTCACCCTCACCGCCTCACTCACGGCGGCACTGAACGTTCACGGATTCCGTAAGTAATCTTCTGTATCTGCCATTTTTTTGTTAAAGTATGTGTAATTAAGAAAATTTTATACGAGAATTTCAAGTGTTACAGCGCAAAGTGTAACTACTGTGTTTGTTTTCGTTTTATTTTGGGGGTTTTGAGATACCTAATGACGGTTTTTGATCAAGTAGGGACCTTTTAGGGTTTAGTGATTTCTGCAACTATCAAAGGATAATGATTGTTAACAAAAGCTTTTTAAATATAATAGTAGTTGCACACTATGCTTGAGAGAAAGTATAAACAATAAGATTTTTAAGCTTTAACAACCTATTCTTATATGATTGTGTCATTGTTGATTAGATTATAGAATAGGACTTGGACATTCTTTTTGCATCTAATTTTAGGTCATCATAAATGCATTGGAATGACTAGAGTTAAAAGTATGGGAAATAGATTTTGTTCTTTGTATATCATGTAATGTTATGTTTACGATGACCTAAATTAGATGCAAAAAGAATGTCGAAGCTAATAAAAAAAAAGGATACAATCATATGGGAATAGGTTGTCTGGATTAAAGCTTAAAAATCTTATTGTTTGTACTTCATCTCAAGCATAGTGTGCAACTATTATATCTAAACAACTTTTGTTAACAATCATTACCATTTGAAAATTGCAGAAATAACGAACCCCTAAGGTTCCTACTTGATCAAAAACCGTCATTAGGTAGCTCAAAACCTTCAAAATAAGACGGAAACAAACACAGTAGTGAATGGCTCTAATAGTTATAATGAACTTGCAATGGTTATTGCTCCTTGCTTGAATAGAATAGATGATGGTTGGTGGGTCTTTGGTTTTTGCTTGAGTTATGGTACTAATAACCAAATGACAATACCAATTATTACTAGCTAGATTCCATGTTATTTTGTCTGTTAAGTGACAAACACAGTTGTCTAGATGAAGAAATCTCTGGTATTACAATACTAAGGTATATGTAGATATGCGCAAAAAAACCCAAGCCTGAAGCCTGTCGAAAAAATCGGGCCTAGTGAGCCCAAAGCCTGGATCGGGGCGGGCTGCCCAGCCTGAAAAGCCTGGCCTAAAGAATCCAACCGGGTTCTTTTCCAACCCCAAAGCCCTGACGTTTTTTTTTGCTCACTGAAAACACGTCTTTTATTGCATCAACTTTCGCATTCCACCGTTTCAAAAATCAAAATTATAGACGTATTGGACGTTTGCAATAGTGCATGCTTTTTTATTGTTCTAGATGCTTCCTTAGCATATTCCTTGAACATAGATTTTGAAAACTACTATAAATCCATAATGTTATTGTGTTATACCCTGGGTATTTTAGTAAATAAGGCATATAGAGTAGACTATGGTACAACCATACAAGTGTCTAATGCACTGATACATGCTTTAGGTAGAATAAATAAAGGGAGTGGGAGGTTAGAAAGGTATCGATCAACTTAGGGTTGGAAAAACTTGGTTGTATGCATAAAGCTCCCCTTAAAAGCTTACTGAATAAGCCACTTTCTATATCACTAAGGGGGTGTTTACTTATGACTTAATAGGGCTTAATGGTCTATCTGGCTTATTCGCACAACTCGCACAACTCTTTTAGGTTGTTTACTTGCAGCTTATTCGCACAGTAGGCGACTTAATCGCACAGATAGTTTTGTTGTGTTGTCCCCATTCAGCCAAAAAAAAAGACAACCCTACCCTTCTTGTTTTTTAGAACACGCCTCCTTCCTTCCTTCATGCTTCCATCCTACCAGCTTCCTTCCTTCCCTCCAGGTTCAAAACCCTAGCCGTCGACCTTCCAGATTCAAAAGTATCGATTTCCTCCATTATTCTACAAAGGTACCGATTTCCTTTGTTGCTGGTAGGTTCTGATCTCTGTATCGATTTCTCCATTGTTGCCGGTAGGTTTCGATTTCTGTATCGATTTCTCTATTATTCAAAACCCTATATCGATTTCTCCACTGTTGTCGGAGGTTTCTTCTTTTTTGCTCCGATAGAGGGTTTCTCGGGTTTTCGTGGCTCAGTTTTGTTGGGGATTTTCTTCAATCGTGCTCATTCAGAAACTCATTGCAAAGATTTTGAAGTTGAAAAAAAGAGAAAACCAAAATCAAGATACTCAGTCGCAAAGGTTTTATTGGTTTTTTTTAAAGCTACTGTTTTTTTATTGGTTTTTTAAGAATCTTCAATTCTAGATCTTTGCTTTTTGTTTCTTTAGGGTTTTTGTTTTTTAGGAACCAATCTACTGTTCATTGTACTGTTGATTACATTGTTGGTAGGAATACAATTCAAATGCAATTTGTTAATCAATGTCAAATGCAATTTGTTAAATAATGTTGGGTTCATTGAGGGGTAAAATGGTCAATTTTTCCATTCAGATCGTTGATTCTGAAGAAAAAATAAACAACAGACAAATTTAGACAAATTTACTCAGACAGACAAATTTACTCATACAGACAGGACTTAATAGAAAATTTGGTAAACAACCCCCAAGTCTACCAAAAAGTCATGTATAACTGACCAAATAAGCTCCGAGTCCCATTAAGCTACTAACAAACAAGCCCTTAGTATGTGTGTTTTGTGTGAAATCCTTGGGAGACATCCGGTAGTCTCGAAGTGCCTGGAAACCTATTGTAACCGTTCAATTTCCGTTTCAATACCATATTGAATTCAGTTGTGTATTCTTTGACGTTCGAACCATTTATATGATCCAACTTTTAATATCTTTAGCAGGATTTGTGTGTTTCCGTAAAGCAAGTGTCATGATATAGTGCTCGCAAGCTGCAGCCAGGCGGCCAAGTCTGTTTCGTCCTCACCTTTCCAGAAATATCATCGTCAATTGCGCTTCCTGTCGGGCCCCTCATATTCGTAAGTTAATAAAGTTTGAACAATTGTGCTTCCATTTATTCTCTGTATTCCCCCAGCTTCCAAAACAGAGCTACATTTGGATTTTTCATATGAAACCTATGTTTTTATTACGAAATGTCAATTTAATAACTGTAAACGAGTTATAATAGTTGTTTGTCCAATGCAGCCTCCATGTTTTCCTCAAATAAGCTTAGGGCCCGTTTGGTTTGTGGGATTTCGTGGAATTTGGTGGGATTTGGAATTGTATTCCATTCAAATCCCGCATTTGATTTAAAGGGAATCCCGGAATAGAGATCCCGGGATTTCAATAAAATCCCACAAATATGGGATTTGGAAATTCAATAGGGGCAGTTGGTATTTCGCGGGATTTCATAGGATTTGTTTGTAATAATGTTCTTAAAATATGTTTTCTAATTTTTACTATTCAACTCCATAATCCACAGTCCGGGCTGAAAACTTCCCGAATTTGTGGTTGCCTTCTTGATCATGGTCATCTTTAATGGTATGTAGGTTGCTCGATAACACAAGCATGTCTCAAGCAAGATCGATGGCATTGCAAACCATGAAATCTCTCGATTATCTCCGTAAGGTATGTAGTGGTACGAATGGTTCACGAAGTTATCGTTCATTCAGTTTCGTCGAAGTCCTTTCTTTTGTGAAAAGTTTTAGCACACTCAATTCTGCGGCCACCGATGAGAGCTTCGATTTCCAAAACCCTAATGGGTTTTCGCGAAAAACCTCGAGTGGATATGGTGAAGATTTGTCTTTCAGAGAAAGTAACAGTGAATTCAAAGAAAACCGTAATGGAGTTAATAGAGAAAGCTCCACGGGTGTCCCTAGGAATCCCAGTTTGGTTTACGGGCAGAGTTATAATTCGGGTAGTCTTGGAAACGAGTTTAAGTCGAATCCAGATGGAAATGGTGTTAATTATAATAAAAATTATCAGGATACGAACTTGCAACACGGTTCAAATCGGTTATATGAAGAAAGTAGAAATATGCAGGGTTCAAGGATGAATAACGGAATGTATCAAGAAACTCGAGGTTACTATAACAACGGTGAAAACGGCGTATTTGGTCAAAGCCCGTATAACATCAACAGTCAAAACACCAGAAACTTTGAGCAGGTTGCGGGTGAGGGTTCTGGTCAACATTCTGATGAACAAAGTGTTCGGGTCAACAGATTTTATAACGGGAATGCTTCAAGTAATCCACAGAACTCTAGTGATTTACGGAACAATAGTAGTGGAATGAATCATCAAATCCAAAACGAGAAACCGGATGAATCCAGTGAGGATGGTCGATTAAATGGCACAATTGACGAGTTTGATGCTTTCTGTAAGGAGAAGAAACTAAAGGAAGCGGTGGAGGTTTTGGGTTTACTCGAGCAGCGTAACGTTTCAGTCGACGTATCTCGATATCTGTTCTTGATGAACGAATGTGGAGAAGCTCAGGCACTCGAAGAAGCGAAATACGTCCACGAGCACCTCTCAAGATCCGTATCACATCTTGACGTTCGCGTTTGCAACAAAATCATGGAAATGTACGCGAAATGTGGTTCCATGGAAGACGCGTATGCAGTTTTCAACAAAATGGGCCAACGGAATCTCACTTCTTGGGACACCATGATCACGTGGCTCGCTAAAAATGGCCATGGTGAAGACGCGATCGAAATGTTCACTGAATTCAAGAAAATCGGATTAAAGCCTGATAACCAGATGTTTTTCGGCGTCTTTACTGCTTGTAGCGTCGTAGGAGACATGAAAGAGGGTATGTTGCACTTCGAGTCAATGATCAAGAACTACAACATTGAACCATCCACATACCATTATTCGAGCGTAGTCGATATGCTCGGAAGTGCAGGGTATTTAACCGAAGCCTTAGAATTCATCGAAAAGATGCCCATCGAGCCAGGTGTCGAAATCTGGGAGATTATGATGAACCATTCTCGGGTTCACGGCGATACAGAACTCGGAGACCGTTGCGCTGAGCTTGTCGACCTTCTCGACCCCACTCGTTTAGACGAACAATCAAAAGCAGGTTTGATACCGATAAAGTCTTCAGATATCGCAAAAGAGAAAGAAAAAAAGCGGTATAATCCGCTCGAGGTTAAAACCAAGGTTTACGAGTATCGTGCCGGCGATACTTCACACCCCGAACACGAAAAGCTATATAGTCAGCTTCGGTGTTTAAAACAACCGATGAAAGAGGTCGGGTACGTTCCCGAGACTAAATTCGTACTCCACGACATCGATCAAGAAAGCAAGGAGGAAGCTCTTTTATCGCATAGCGAAAGACTCGCTTTATCTCAGGCGCTTATGACCAGTCCTGCTCGCTCACCGATTCGGATCATTAAAAACCTTCGGGTTTGTGGCGATTGCCATAACGCCCTCAAGATCATTTCGAAATTGGTCGGGAGGTTAATCGTTGCTCGCGACGCCAAGCGGTTTCATCATTTCGAAAATGGAGTGTGTTCATGTGGAGATTATTGGTGAATTTTTGTTGTTTTTGAACATCAATTTGGTGTTGGTAATAGGAAGTTATTTATGTGTATTTGCTGAAACAAGAATCTTGTGACATTTTCTTGATATATACACACTTGGGGTTTATTTTCATTTGTGAAAAGGAAACTAGAAATGAGTTGGAAATTCAAGTGGTTTAGTACAATTGTGTCCATCTTATCTCCAGACCCTATTAGCTTTTCTTAGCGGATGGATGGTGTTTATATGTACACTTATTTATATTAAAATTCAGGTTAAATGTAAAAAGTAAATCTTGATATTGATGTATTTGAGGAGGAAATTAGCAAGTAAGAGCTGTTTGATTGGTTTTTCATTAAGTTCGTATGTATAAAAGATGAAACTGATTGTGTGGATTAACCTGTTTGTATGGTTTAGGGAGGTTTTTTGTTTGAGAGTGTTTTTTCAAAAATGAAATACGCGTGTTAGTGTTATTTAACATGGAAGGGACAAGTTTACAAAAACTTGGCTTTATGCATAAAGCTCCCCCATAAAATAAACTAGAGGGTTGTTTGTTTACCTCTTAATGGTTCCATTAAGACGTAACCTCTGAATCGTTAAACGGTAAATTTTGTTTGGCAAAAAAAGGTCTGCCTCTTAATGGTTCCAAAACCCTCCGAATGATTTTGTATCTTGGCCCTGCCTTAACCATTCAGAGCACTGACTTCATTCTGAACAACTAGCAAACAACTATATTTCATTTCACACTATATCATAAGAACCACTTAATCATTCTGACCACTTAATCATTCTGTACTAAATCATTCAATAACTACCAAACAACCCCTATTTTTAATGAGACTCACAACTTATTCAGTCAACCATATATATATATGACTGTTTGGTAGCGGCTTAATAATATACAAAATAACTTATTTAGTAAGACTCTAGGAAGGAGCTTTATACACAAAACCGAGTTTTTTTTCCTTCCAAATTTGCCCCTCAATTAAAAAAATGGTTCCTCCATTTGTGAAAACACTCTCCCAGACTTACAAAATCTATACAGATAGATTAACTACGCAAACCTGATTCTCACCTGTTCTCGTCATAGGTCGTGGTTCTTAACAAGTTCCTCTGAAAAATCGTAATACAATCTTTAAGGGACGCAATTCGTTTAAATCAAATTACTCATTTCAATTTTTTAAATGGAGATGATATTTATCAACACTTTATGATAATTGTGTACTAGAAGCGTACTCGCGTAATGCAGCGAAATACATCACGATTTTAATGTTTCATTTTATTTTTTGTTTTTTTGTTGATTTACAGTACGATCTTGGATGGTTTTGAGAAAGTGATAATGTATTTTTTTTTATAAATTTGTTTAATTCAGACTTAATAATATAATGTTTTTTATATAAAAAAAAATAAAATATTTTGTTAGAATTCAATGATTATCTTATATATTTTAATGATATCTAGAAAAAATAACCAATTACATATTTAATAATATAATTAAAACAAATTTATAGTAATATAATATATTAATTAATAGTGATACATGGAAATATCAACATAAAAGAAAGGTCCTGCACATACCAAATTGATGGGTGTTAGAAGCCTGCAGTAGTAATATGTATCTTGTGCTTTGAAACGTGTAAATTAAGATATTTTTAAAATCTTGCATAAAATGATGGTATCTTATGCCTAATAATTTGTATTTAAGAGTTTTTTTATCCATTCTTTATAATATAGTATAGATATAGATTATAATGTAGGGTATTTTATGGATTGGCAAATGGAACGCATAGTAAACATCAACTTCCCATTTTACCCTTAATTATAAGGTGAAGTAAATTTCTCTTTATAACCATGGATAAAATTATTCTTTTGATAATTAAAAAGTGTAATAATTATACATTCCTAATATGTATACCTTTTTAGCTGTAAACATTTATTTTGGGACAAGTTTAAATGTAATAATTATACATTCCTAAAATCTTTTATGGTTTGTTAAAAATTGCAACTTTCGTTTGTGATTTCAAGATTTTCGTTTTTGTCTCCGTAGTTTGCATTTCATTCCCATTTCCATCCCCAAGGCTAATAACTCTTTAACTTATGTATGTTGGACGAGAACAACAATGAATTGTAAACCACAAAGACAAAAACATCTACAAATTGTAAATCATATGGACAAAAACAATGTATTGCAAACCACATGTATAAAAATCGTAATTTCAAAAGCATGGGGATGAAAAAGAATGAAACAACTGTAAAAAGACAGTTAAGAAAATCTGTTAGAATCCTGAAAAGGCCATATGCTCATACTGCAACAGAAGAGACCTGAATCAATCTCCTCTTTGCATCTAGTCAAAACCCTAGAAAAAAGCCTCAGGATGGACAGATATAAATATTGAAAATTCAAATAATATTATATATTTTTTTATATATATGAAGTAGATGATAATAATAATTTCCTATAACTATAAATAGAGTAGAAATCGCGACCCGGAATTCTTCGTTTGTACGACATGATGCGCCTCAGCTTTGACTTCCGAACATGCATATCACTGCACACCGAAACATCACTTTTAGTTAGGCACCAAAAAACACGAAATTTGCAGTTCCAAAGCTCCAAAGTTTCGTTAGGGTACGTTTGGCATGAAGACGGGAATGGACATTTGAAAGGATTCGTAATGAGAGTACCCATCCTACCCTCCCCATACCCTACTTCTATGTGGGATTTCTGGTGTTTAGAAGAATCTTACACACCGAAATAGTGTTATTCGTATGTTCTAATGATTACCAATGTGCAGGAAAAACAAGCACTAAATGAGACATTACCCCAAAAAGAAAACATTGCATTTATTTTGAGACGGTTAGAGAAAAGACCTTTTTTTTGCATTTGTTTAGGGACACAATTTGGTATTTATCGTACCTGTGGCTGTGGTTGCTGTGGTTGTGGCTGCTGTTGGACCTGTGGGTAGCCACCGTATCCAGCATAGCCTCCATAGTACATAGTAGGATCTTGAGCAACGGGGGCATATCCGTAAGTTTCATATCCCTGTCCATATCCATAGTATCCACCATTGTACTGGCTTTGGTCTACCTGAGGCTGAACAAATTCCAACACATGGGCTGAGTTTTCGGGCTAGTTTAATTATAAACAGGCATATATTTAAGCATATAAGGTGTATGTAACCATTAATTTGTCTAGATGAACTAAAATAAATTGTTTATTTGATTTTCGTCCTGAATAACAGATAATTACCCTTATAACCTTCTATCTAGAGAAGTACCAATGAAAAATAATTGTTTGATAAATCTTAAGGACAAAAATCTTATATACAAAATAATTGAGGTGGTTATTGGTATAATATATAGTTGAATAATTTCATTTTAATAGTTTTGACAGGTAGCATGCATTGCTAAACGTTTTAGAAAAAGCTATTGAAAGTGATAACACTTAAAGGCACCTGTTTGTTTGAAGGACTACGGCCCCATGAAAGTCTCACAGTTTGTCCACCAAACTGAGTTCCTTGTAGCATCCGTAATGCTTCCTCAGCACAGCTTCTGCATATACATGCATAAAAATAGGACTTAGCCCAAAGAAATAGATTTTTCTTCCTGGATCAAAAGATGCTTTAGAGCATCTCCAACAAGTTCTCTAATCTCTATAACTTCTCCAAAATAGAGGATCAGAAGCTAAAGTCTCCAAATGCCAATAGTTTCTCCATATTGGAAATTTCAACATTAATCATGTTATTAAAATATTCAATAGATTTAATATACCAACAACCTTTTAAAAAAACTTTATATGAAATGATAATACACTCAACTTCATTGGTGGGAATAATAATTAAAAAAATCTCTCCTCAGCAATTAATTTTAAGTTGTCCAAATTCAGAGATTTATACCACCTCTCCTACTTTCTCCGTTTTGGAAAAAGTTTTGGAGGATCAATTGGAGCAAAAAATAGGAAAAAAACTCCAAAATCTATTAACCTCTTACATGACTCGCATACCTCTCAGCAAATTGAACAAACCCACACCTCTTGCCGAGGGGGATCTTCACATGGACTAATTGTCCATATTGGCTAAACACCTGCCTAAGATGTTCATCGGTGACATTAGGATCCAAGCCACCAACAAAAATCTGCAAAATGTTTTTGAACAATCAACATTTTTGTTTTAGAAAGTAACGTGTGCTCTGATAATGAAACAAATTACTAACAGTTGTATTATTTGGATCGTCGTCATTCTGTGTTCCTTGAGTATTCTGGTATGAAGCTGCAAATAAAGAAAATATAAATGAAATATATTTGAAGGACAAGCAAGTGTCGTTGCCTCCAGTTTCATATTCCATAATCCCAGAGGCCAGCAGTTGCAGACAGGAATCCAGGAGGGGATTGGTGTACCAAGAGATTTTGTATGAGATCAGGAAGTGTGCTATACGAGGATACAGATGCATAGCCACAAACACTGACTTCAAAATAGTGAAAGGTCGTCATTCCACACAAATAATTACACATTCTGAGAACAAATTTAGTAGAATCTAAACATGAATAGATCGCAGTGCATATATATCCACTAAAGGGCAAGAAGAATAAATAATCCCATTATATCATGCACCATCACCGAGAAGTCAGCTGAAGGTCAATGTTAACTTGCACACCTCTAGAAACAAAAAGTACTTGTGCCAACTCACTTCTTACAAGATTTATTACCAAGAAACACGTACATATATGCTTAAGCTATATCCTTTTACCAAAAGGTATTTTCATTATTGCATAGTAACTCCAACTTCCTGCTGGGAAATTTTAAAACCTTATCACCACCTAGTCAAACGGAAAATGTCCACTTCTCCAGACATGAAAAGGTTACAATTTAACATTATTGCCAACAAAAGATCCCATGGTGTCTTGATCCTTCCACACTTCTTTTGGAAAGTCAAATTCTGTCAAACATCTATATGTTCTCGTTACAAAGACGGTTACCCTTGTTCAATGATACCACATTTTCAAGTGCATAAAGCTAAAAATGAGTCCAACCTAACCAAAGGTGATGTAGCTTTAATGTTATCATGTGAAGTACATGTCGGCACTGCCTATCTTGCATGGATGCAAGATACCCAACTAAGAAACTTTAGTATACAACTATACATCACGGAAAAAGTAAAAACTGACAAACTCACGCTCATTATAAGCTTGTAGATAACTGAAAGAGATGTGTAAACAAAAATGGTAACGTTAAATTTAGTTCAAGAAACGACAGCAAACATAAAAGCTTATGAATGTGGTACAGATCCAAGTAAGAAAGTAAAAGAAAGGCGTTTTAAAGGAATAAGAGTAATCTTGGAGGCTGTTAAACCAGAAATAACGACAAAGGAGAACTAGAATGGCAAGGAATAATGTAACTTGACTGAAAGGAAAGCTCAATATTAGAAGGACTTGGGAAAAAGAAACCAAAGCAACATAATTTTGCCTTGAGGAACTTAAATAAATGGCAAGGGCAATAATGGCATAAAATGGAAAACTGACCTAAGCAAGGCCACCCACTAAAGGGTAACAATTTCTGCTGAAATCATTGCCAGACCCTTATATGATAGAGCCTCTTGATGCCCTGCTTTGAGACAATACGAGTTTTATAAGTTTTTGCATGTTCAAAATTTTAAGAGCATTAATGCCCATAATTCTCAAAGCACGGGAAGGAAATTACTTCATTAAGTTCGCGTTTATCTACACAATCGACCACAATCTTGAATGAATAAAACTTAAGAAGCTCGGTAATAGAACCACACAAAACAGTCTAATAACAATGAGTCCAAGAGGCCAATCAAATAAACAAATACAAGAATCAATCGACAAGGTGCTAAACAAATGAACCATAATTTAGAATCCAAGCAAATAAAATGAGATGAACCGCATTGTGAGAGTCTGGTAAGAAAACAGCATGTACCTTTTGGATATTGTTGACCACCCACATTCTTTTTGTTAGCCGCTGGTCCAATTCGCATTGGTCTGGTTGAGCATAATCTTCCATTCATTTCAGTCATGGCACGTATTTGTTCACTCTCATCACCAAATTTCACAAAACCATAACCTTTTGTGCGTCCTGTGAGCCTATCAGTTACTACCTTTGCACCCTTAACAGAAGGATAATGAACCCTAAAGGTTTCCTGCAAAGTATAATCTGTTACATCTGCTGCCAAATCCCCTACAAATACAGTGTAATCAGGTGTATCGTCTTGTCTTTTTTCACCAGCACCAAAAGTAGCCCAATTCAGCCTGAAGAGCTGCTCAACGTTGGGCATCAAAGTACCATTATATGCTTGTAGATGCCTTTCTGCAGCAGCACGGTTAGCAAACTCAATAAAACCATAACCCTCAGATTGACCAGATTGCTTGTTACGTATGACTTTCGCAGAAACCACCTGCAAGCACAAGGGATTCTTAAATAGCCATATAGAAACAACTCAAACAAGTAACATCGCACTCCCATTACACATATATAAAACAAAACTGGCCAGCAATCAGCATGCTAATCATCCAAAAGGGGCCAACACATATCAGCTACATTGAATATGTGGAAACCAGCTGCAAGATTTAAGCAAGCTTCCTACTTTTCTATACACCAACAGTGCTTTCATCATGCATACATATCACAAAATTGGTCAAGAAATACAATTCTAAATCTTCTCAAGTAAAGTTTCGCAACATATTATTATACCTTAACAATATACTAGGTATCGCAATTTGTAGCATACTAGCATAATCGGCCCTAACAATTTTGTATCCAAAAAGTTCCAGGTGTAATATAACAATTAAAAAACATTTTTTTTTATCAGAATGAGTGATTATAAAGAGATCCATCTGCCATATACATCTTAGGTCTATAAAAATGGCATGATATAAATAAAATATCATACATATTCCAACAATTAAAAACCAATTCTGTCACAAACACTGCAATTTCTATAATTCTATAGTCAGAGAGTATCCTTCAAAATGTAAAGCTATCGGTTAATTCATAATTGCCTATGGATTGCGTTTAAGGAATCTCTCAATATCTTTACCTAATAAAAAGATAGAAACTTTTCGATCTAAAATCTAAATAAACTGTTACTAAATAAGAGGATAATATAGAAGTAATTATACGAAAACACAAACAAAGAAACAGGATAAACCTCGCCAGTCTGAGCAAAACAGCTAAGAAGATACTGTTCATCCATCCAATACTGCAGATCGCCGATCCACAGCGTACGGATCTCATCGGCGCTGGCTGGTTGAGGAGTCGCACCACCAATCGGTGCTGCAGCCGGTGCCGTGTACTGAGGTGGAATCGTCGCAGCCGGTGGTGGTTGCTGGTTGTAATTATACATTTGCTGTAACGGTGGTTGTTGCTGAAACTGTTGTTGCGGTGGTTGTGATTGTTGTTGTTGTTGATTCATCATCATCCACTGTTGTTGTTGCTGGTACTGAGGGTCCATTAGTGGCGTTGTTGCTGGTTATATATAACGTAACCCTAGAGAGAGAAAGATTAGAGAGAGAGATAGAGAGAGATTGAAAATTGGGAACGAAACGTAACCCTAATTTAAGAACCAGGACGAGATGGAAGGATCAAAATGAACGAAGGATAATATATTTACATATCACCCCCTTGTAAGTTACAATAATTTTATTTTGACACATGACTTTGAAACTTTTTCTTTATGCGCCCCAAAATAGTCTTTTTTTTCTTTTATAAACTATAAACTCACGCAATGCAGCTAGATACATCACGATTTTAATGTTTCATTTTATTTTTTTGTCGATTTACAATACGATTTTGGATGGTTTTGAGAAAGTGATAATGTTTTTTTTATAAATTTGTTTAATTTAGGCTTAATAATATAATGTTTTTTATATAAAAAATTAAGTATTTTGTTAGAATTCAATGATTATCTTATATATTTTAATGACATCTAGAAAAAATAACCAATTACATATTTAATAATATAATTAAAACAAATTTATAGTAATATAATATATCAATTAATAGTGATACATGGAAAGATATGCATAAAATGAAGGTCTTGCACATACCAAATTGATAGGTGTTAGAAGTCTGCAGTAGTAATATGTATCTTGTGTTTTGATACTTGTAAATTAAAAGATTTTTAAAATCTTGCATAAAATGATGGTACCTTATGCCTAATAATTTGTATTTAAGAGTTTTTTATCCGTGTTTTATAATATAGTATAGATATATAAGGGTTGAATATGATTACTTACATACACACAAAGTTTTCATGAAGGGGATGTTTACCAAACGTTTATTGGGTAAGTTGGAAACCAACCAAACAACCATTTACCGAATAAGCGTTAACCGGGTAAGATTATTGGTCGTAGCTAATGCCTCTCACCGAATAAGATTCTCGATCTTTGTCATGCTTATCCAGTAAGATAAGTGTCACTGGACAAACACTTAAGTCATGTATGGATAAAGTTATTTGTATAGATTAATCTGTCTGTAATGTTTTTGTTTGGGAGAGTTTTTCCTTAAATGAAAGGAACGTGTTTTTTACTTGTGAGGGCAGATTTATAAAAAAAAAAACCTTGACTTTCTGCATAAAGCCCCCTCATAGAAACTTATTGAATAAGTCACTTTCTGTTTTATTAAGCCACTACCAAACAACCATGTATAGTTGACTGAATAAGTTGTGAGTCTCATTAAGCTAGTTAAGTTACTAACAAACAGCCCTAAGAGACGTTTTACCAATAATTCATTTGATAGTCGATAATATCATCAATAAGGTATGTGAAGGTGGTGACTCTTATTCGTAAGCGTTTTGGTGAACAACCCCTAAGATTGTTTTTGTGCATTTTAAAGTTAAGTAGGCTATTTGCAGTATTTTATATTTATGTCTCTAAATGTGGTTTCCGGTTATGGTAAAATTATTATTTATCGTTTTTTGGTAAGCCGAGTTTTCTTGAAAACAACCCTTCTGCCTTTTGAAACGGAATAAAGGTACGTGTACATTTCATCCCCTGATACCTTACTTTCGAGTGAGATATATTGATTTTGTTTGGTTTAATTAATATATACATACATAAGGTTGGGTTTTGATAATGACAAGTTTTTTTGTAAATGAATATTTATTTTGTATCACCATGACTTAAACTTTAACATTTTTATACTTTTGAGCCTATCAGATGAATACGGATAAATGTCCTCTGAGCTATTAGATAAATAAGTCATCAGAAACTTTTGGCACTTGTCACATTAATCGAGGAAACGATACTTCACTTTTACGGGTCTTAACTAAATAACAAAGGAAAAAAAAGAACCTTCGTTACACTAAATAACAACTATACCAAACTTTTTTTGTCGTTGCACTAAATAACAACTATACGAAACTTTTTTTGGGTAATCGTGGGTTTCCCGGCCAGCTTACGCACACTGACCAGGCGACCATGAATGGCCAGGAATCATCCCAGGTGAACCTCCAAACGTTTGTGTAACATTTACAAGAAAAGTGTTAGTTGAGTGATAAACTCAAAAGTTATTTGTGTAAAAGAAACAAGGGTTCATTACATAAATCATCTTATCAAACCATTTTACCAACTTAGAAGTAAACAAAATTATACAATTTCCATCCAATAAAAAAAAACCAAACTAAACCGACCCAGTACATCCCACGAAAGTAGGGCTTGCGAGGGGGTGAGATGTACGCAAACCTAACCGCTAACCCAACAGTGTAGGGCAATTGTTTTCGTGCTTGTGCAATGAAAAAAAATACAACCTAAAATATTGATGAAATCCACCGACTACTATCTTGAACTAATCTTTTGTTCCGCATGATACGGTAGTCAAAGACACCATGACAACCAACAAAATTACCTGTCAACGCTTACTTCCACTAGCATTGTCATTACTTTCATTAGCACCGTCAAGATACATAATCCAGATCCTGGGATACACGTCGACAAACAAAACAAAATCAGGCTTCATGCCCAGTGAGTTCAAGAGTTCACGTCATAAAACATTCAATCAAGATCAAGCGGATTTATACAACTCACTCAACATGATTTGTGAACACCAAAATATGCAAGTTAAACACATTACTTTTCACCGAATAATCAATAAGAAACGTGGTGACCCATGTCATATTTGTGAAACATAACGAAACACAAACACATATCAAAATTCACTCGTTTTTATAAGCACATCGACTTACTTTTCAATGTTTTATCGTCAAGTTATCATCTTCCAGGTTGCATTACATGCATCAAAATCACTCATCTCTTGGGAATTCAGCTCGAGTTTTTCAACCGCTTTCTTTTCTTTGTCAACAATATCTGTGATTGGCGAATTAAAGAATTGCAGATGCAGAAGGAAGATGGTAAATTAGAATCTAGCAAACAAACACGACAAAGGATACGTCCAGATATCTTGGACTTATCATTCAAGTCTGGAATGATTCTTGTTACGGATGCATACATTGAGAGCGTCATTCTGCAGAAAAGAAAAAACATGATCCGAAGTAAATAAATGACGTGTTTGACTATTAGTCAAATATCTAAAACATCCCTCAATAACGACAATATAGAAGATGAGGGTAAGGTGGATCTAAAGAAGAAAATCATATGGAAAACGAGTTACAAAAAATGCAAATGTTTACTTTTCTTGCACACGTTTGATCAAGATAAAGGTAAGTTGCACTATTGGTATACAAAAAATTTGGGCATGTTGGATTGTTTGGTTTATTTCAGCGGAGGAAAGTTCAGCTACAAACCTGATTTCTGTTGTGAACCGGGGGACAAATGAGAGCACGATCCATGTCCCCATTCATCATGAATAATTTATTAGTGAACTTTTTACACAATTCATGATGAATGATACACCATTCATGATGAATATCCCATGAATGTCTGGGACACGCGGCACACTCTCGTTTGTCCCTCGGTTCACAACGGAAGTTAGGTTTGTAACTGAACCTGCCCCTATTTTAAGGGCATTTATTTAATATTTAATTTTCTTGCAGGGATGTTTTTAACATAAAGGCGATGATATTTAGGAATTCATCAACTCTTGCATGAAGTTTGCCCATGGACTTACTGTGCCTTCGCTTCATCTTGTTTGAGCTTCTTCAGAACCTGCCTTCTCTCTTCAATGGAACTTCTTTGTTCTTCAAGATCTTTAATTTGATTGGTGATGGCTGTGTTGATAACAATGGCAAACAATCAGTAACCAAGCCACCAAAAACATTAGAGACCTAACACTCGTATATATCCATAGAATTTTCAGAAAAAATTGAACTTTTAGTAACTAAATACTTATCTAAGCTCCTCTTGCAGCAATGTCTCTTTCTGAAGCTCCTCGTCCAATTCTTTTTGAAGCAAATTAATCTCTGCATCTGAAGCAACTTCGGCTCTTGCAGCTTCCGTTTTTTGCTTGCATAGGTCTATCTTTTTTATATAATCTGTCATGAAATAACCATTCCGATTCATGATATGAGGACCAACTTTAATTTTCCTACTAAATGTTTCAAAAGGGTATACATCTCAACCATCTAAACATAAAATGATGATGACGATGAAAAATATTCAATGAATACAAAGTCTAGATCATCCTCTTATCACCCTATGAGTAGTGGTCGAGAAAGACTAAAACAAATATCAATGGAAGGGCCACAATCGTTCTGCAAATCACTAGTCTCGTTGCATACACATGTAACACTACCAAAGAGTAGAAAATATCATGAGGGACTAGGTATGATTGCATTTGTTAAGAGGAACTGGACATACAGGAAGAAAGGATTGGTCGAATAGCGTTTTGTATGCATACATGATTGGATAGGACATGACAGAACTAGATAGGACAAGAGAGCAGAACTGGACCGAACAAGATTGGACAAGTTGTTTGCTTGATTTTTGATACGACTAGGAACTGACAAGACTAAACAAGTTGCCCCCATAAATTGTTTGATGATTTTATATATCATATAATAGTTATAAATAACACAAATCAAGTAAATATTTAAATAATTTAATTTATAAACATTTTTTTCACAATTTTCATATACATAAATACATACATATATGATGGTATCAAATTTGAATGAAGAATTTGATATAATTGATGGTAGTTCGAAAAAACCCGGTTCTTACAAAAGAGAACTATGTTTTATTCGGTGTGGAAGATCCTTATGAATTGGTGGAGGCGTAATGGTGGTGGAGGTAGAGGCGGTGGTGGCTGGTGAATGATGGTGACTGTGGTGGTGGAGCATAGTGTCAAAACACCAAGACCTCCATACATGACATCTATAGTACTAGACACAAAATTAATTCTTTGAGGACAAATATTCAACTTTCTTGATACAGATAATTCGAAGATCATTATAAACACAGAAAGTTGGAGGACGTTCAAAGAATAACAATACATATACTCAAGTATGGCGTTGGTTTCTTCCAGATACAATGCAAAACAAAGATACAGTTTTATGTCAAAAGGACTAATACCAAAATTGATATGAATATATAGAAACTGACAATTATATTTAAACTTTGTACCCATTGATTCTACGTGCAAATAGTGGATGAGATTAACCATTATTGAAATGTTAAAAATACTGTTCCACCATAACAAAAAAAGAGCATTTTTTATATTTTAAAATTAAGCGGGTGTTTGGAGGTGCCTTATTACATTGTCTGTTTGTATACCATTGCATCGTGCACACACAATTATTTTCCTGATTGCCTCATATATTACCCATCTTAATACTTGTTTGCAGACACCTTGCATGGTGCACAATCCAAAGGGGGGGGGGGGGTGTTCTTCACGGAAACAACCTCTTCGATCCTAGTGTGGAGGTAACGTCTGCATACATCCTACCCCTACCAGACCCTACTTTCGAGTGGGATTCACTATGTTCGTTTGGTTTGGTTTACAAACAGAAAATTTTACATTGATCTCAATCAGCTTTCTTACAAATTCTTATTATTTTGATGCTAAATTATCATAAAATCAGAATTCACTTACACCTAAACACTCAAAACTAAAAAAATCAGTTTAAACAAGTCCAAACAAACCCTAAGTTTTGTTTTTTTTAACGGATTAATTGTTTAAAAAACCAGGAAAACATAGGCATTCAATCAATCTTAGTCCATGAACTCAAAATGACTGAGTGATGGTGTGTCTGTGCGTGTATCCACAAAATTGAAAGAGTTTTACCAACAATTCATCAACAAATCATTTCAAATTGAGTACAAAAAGTTAGTCAATTGAAATGTAAACCATTTAGTATTCAAATTATGCATCTCTTTGTTAACACGGGAGTAATAGTAGAGCAGAAAATAGAACCACAAAGTGAAGAAGATATTACCTTCAAGAGAGCTCTGAACTCCGGCATGATCTGAACGGCAACGAGACCGGAGTGCGTCGGATTTTTCAACGCAACGATTCAAGTCGTTGATGTCTTTTTCGTCCTTTAACAACTGAACTAGGTCATCGCTGTATGAAATCAGCTTCTCTACATCAAATTTTCTAGAAATTTCAGCCATTTTTTTTGAAGATTTCAAAGCTATCAACCTAGGGTTTCTATATAGCCTTTGAAAATATGGAGGTTTGATGAGCGATCAAAGAGAACACATTTGTGTTAAACACCCAAAAACTTTTTTGAAAATAAAGGGCAATTCTTCAAAATTTATATAAAACGAGGGATCAAAACTTAAAATATTCGAAAAGAAAATTATATATATAATATTTTTATTTTATAAACATTAAAAAAAATTATTGCTAAAATATAATAATAATAATTTTTTTAATGATAATTAATTCGAGATAGTTCTTTAAATTTGAAATATTTAGCATCTCCAACAACTATGTTATAATTTTTCTAAAATAAAATATTAAAAGTCAAAATCTCTATAAAGAATCACTTCCAACTCCAATAGTTATTTTATTTTAGAGATTCTATCATTGATTATATTATTAAAATAATCATTACATTAATAAAATATTATTTCTCTCTCCTAAACATTTTATTCCAACGCCTCTTATTGATGGAAAGATTAAAAATATTATTATTTTTTCTTAAAAAAATGAGTTTTAAATTTTTTTTTCGAATTTTGAGATTTTTATTCTCTCTCTTATCTTCTCTATTTCAGCTTATAAAATGTTATAGCAAAAATTACTAAAATTCAATTTTTTTTAATTTTAGCATAACTGTTGATGAAGATGTCCTAACATATCATAATTAGCAAAAAACACCATTTGCAAGTTGCAATTTGCATCCTTAATTTCATATTTATACTCAGTTATCAACCATAAATCACAATCATCAAACCGTAGATCAAGTGAAACAATCGATTTTGTATTTCCCGACCATCGAACCGTATAGACACGATAGTCTTCGTTTTAACCCACAACTCTGAATTAAACGAAAGATCAAAATTCAAAATAAAAATCAAAAGAATACCCTACACTCCATGCTCTCTTTAGACTGAACCCACTAAAATTTGAGTTGGATCCATCTTACCGACACCATCCGATTGTGGGAATCGTTTCTCTTTTGTATTTTTGTGATCAAGACTCTGGATTGAAGCTCCATTCTTTCGCACTACAAGTAAATCTCCATGATTTCATTTGGGCATTTCATCAAACACCTCATCTGCAAAACTGTATCTTCATCTTCACTAAAATCTCTGTAATTTATGTTGTATTATGCGTGTGTATACATGTAATTCCATTGAATATATGGTCTCATTTTCTTGATTCGCTTTCAAATTGCTAATCCCCCCACCCAAAATCTCAGTACTTGTAGTAATTCAAAGAAACAAAATTGACATAAAATGTTAGGTTATTTGCTTTAGAACATTATGCAAAATTGGGTATTTGAAAGAAATTCAAAGAAATTGGAATTACCCATGGCTGCATCTCGATAACTGTTTAGCCACGTTATTAAATCCAGTAAGATTTTACGGTTTTACTGTGTAATTCGAAGCTTTTTCTTTGATCAATTTGAGCAATATGAAGCAGTTTTAGATCAAATAGTTTTTCATATTTGGCTATGTTAAATGTTAATCCCTTCATTGTTGATTTTATTCAATCATATGATATGAAGTATGTTTGATTAAAGATTCACTACATTTATCTAAACCCTAATTCCTTTCAATCCCTCTTGGTTGACTTGAAATTTTAGGGTTTGAAAGCATTCAGGAGATTTGATTATGGACATCCATTTAAAGACATTGTTCACACGGTATCGCGAACAATTCGGTTCTGGCCCGGGACTCGGTCTCGGATCAGGAACTTGTTTGATGAATGTCGAAAACATCACCCCTTCTTTCATCAAGTCCATCTATAAAGCTGCAGCTTCCCTTTATAGAACCGATCCATGGAAGCGATTGCGACCCGATCATCTCTTTGGTCTTCGAGTCGGGAAAGATTCAGATTGGAGCGGAAAGAAGCAGCCGTTTCCGTGTATTCAGTTCATCGGTGGGGACGGTGGCGATCTGGCGTTATACATGTTTAGATCAGAGAACGATGCGAGAAAGATGATGGGTTCTAGAGAAACTATTCGTGTTCCGAATGTTGAGGTAATGCGGGCGACGTACGAGCTTGAATCATTGATGTTTCCTTCACACAAGAAAATGATCAAATCTTTATCGTTGGAGAGTTCTGGCGCTGATCGTTTCCCTGTTCTTGATGTTTGTCGTTGCAATTCGTCCGGTGAGCTTCAATGCAGGAATCCCACGATCGAAGAGCTTAGGTTCATGTATGCAGTCATGAAAGCGGTTTCTTTAGTGCACCCTTTGCTTCAGCAAGATCAAGATGGTCCGAAATGGTCGAAATTCGTTCACTTCGAACCGTTCATTGAAACCGTTGACGTTCAGTGGGTTGCTGAGATGTCGAAGGGTAATGATCTCGTTGCTGTTACGGTCTCGCACCCGCCTGGTCAAGGGTATACGGAGAAAGTCAACTCAAGTGCCGGGTCGACCCCTACTAAGCGTTCCGAACTCACAAAGGAGGAGGCTTTTTTCGATGTGGGGTCCGCGGGAAGTTTACGACAGTGTGCTCGATGCGAGAAAGAGGTTTCCGGCGAACATGTCACGTATTGTGACCATTGTCAAGGTATAATCTATTGCGGTCCGCTTTGCCAAAAGCAACACTGGAAGGAATCGCATAAAGGCAATTGCGGGCTGTATAAAGCCATGATGGAACGAGAAGACGAGCTAGCGATTAACGTCTTCACGTTCCCGTGTTCCAATGAACATCCCTGCAAATGGCTTGAAACGCTCGGAAACGGTGTCCATCGAAAGGGTATGTGGAGGAGACGATGCCCTTGTTATTCTCACTGTCCTTTCGGGTTACTCCCGACAACCGACAAACTTTCGGATTCGTGGGGCGGTTTAGACGACGATGAATATCCACACGACTCGCTTTTAAACCATCCAAGAAACGGGATTTTGAACTCGAACCCGATCCTTCTCTCCGGCTGGCCGGAGTACTACAACCTCCGATCGCTCCCGTTATCCAGCCCTGTCGCCGATATCCTTTCACACCCGTTAACGGTTTATTACATACTAACTTCACTAAGTATCACTTCCAAGAATCTATTACTCAAAGGTAAAGAAGTTATCCTTCATTACATTGGGCCCGAAGACGAACTAGATTGGATGCCAGCGTTCGCGGAGATAAGTCATATCCTCAACGGGATGGGAAACGTTCAAATCGTGATGGTCGGGCCCGGGGTTCCGACGAATTTGTCCGGATCGACTTCGGGAATCGGGAGCAGGGTGCGTGTGAACATCGTACGGGGGGTTTACCAAGAGGAAGCACCGTTCTTGCCTCCGCCCCATGTTGTTATAGGTTTGAATTGTGGATTTGAGAATTATTCTAGCTGGATTGGAGGTCTCGAGTTGATAAAATCGAAGGGAATACCGGCTTTCTTCACTGACCAGTCCGAAACATCGTGTGCAAAGGCGAAACAGGTTCTTCGTGGTGTCGGATTGCAGATTACCCATCCCGTTACGCCCAATCCGTTTCGTTCTCCGGTGAGAAATTACGGGCTATCTACCGATCTTCCTTCGTATAGCAATGGTTTTGTGTTTGGAGTCAATACATAAAAGTGAAGTAACAGAAGAGCATATATCTTTGAATCAAGATTCAGGTATGCTACTTTACCCAATATTTCAGTATGATGTTTATTTCTAAATCTTTATCAGATTGCATCTAATTATATCTTTTTTACAATAGCATAATGATATCGGACCCAAAACAACCTTCTTTTGACACCCTCTTTATGCCCTTTCTTCGGCTCGTTAGGGATCTATGTTTATGGGGTCGTTTGCCAACACAAATTCGATTAAATTTCCCGCTTACTGAAACATTTAGTTTAGCCATTAGTTGCTAGCAATGGGGATGTTTGACTCCTAGATAGTTGATTAAACAACCCTAACTTGAAGGGATGCGGAAAGGGTTAGGTGGCGTTTGGTTTGCAAAATGTTGGAATATGTCGAAGGAATTTGACTTTGATGGAATTAGCATAGAAAGTTATCAGGTTGTACCACATGTTTGGTTGGCAGACCTTGGAATGGAATTGAAATATGTTTATTTGGTTCATAGAATGTAGCTTTGGAATTGAAATGAAATGTTGGTAAATGACCAAAATACCCTTTTTGAAAATTTTGAATTTTTTTTCTTAAACTAGAAATACTTTAATAAAATACTTTATTAAAATAATGCATATGATTTGGATGGATTTTTCAGATCCAACAAACGGATGTTTTCTTTTACAAAATTAAATTGGATTCTAAGAATGATAATACTTGATTATTACTTATAGATATATGTTTTAATAAATATAATAACTACATCAGTTTCTTTAATTTTAAAAAACAGGCATGCTTAAAAAAACTAACACAAATATGCAAAAAAATGAAATAGTTTATTGAATTGTATTTTTTTTTTAATTATTTTTTAAATCGAGAGAGAGCAGAAACCGAGTAGAAAATAGAGAATCAACATTCCATCAAAATAACACCTTATTGCCAAGGAATGTTCAAATCCCTTGTTTGTGGAATTCATTGGATTTTGAACTTTGAAGAAGATTCCTTCCTAAAAAATAATGAACCAAACGAGGGAATGGAATTTGGTCAAACGAATTCAACATTCCAATTCCATCGTATTCCTCCAGAATCTGTGAACCAAACGCCACTTTAGGGTCTAGACGAACGGACTTAAGAAAGCAAGACTCTGAAAATGAACATGTGCCTTGTGGCGTTATATGCAAAACCAAACCAAACTGATCCAGTAAATCCCCCTCGAAAGTAGGGTCTAAGAGGTGAGATGTATGCAGAGTTAACCTCTACCCAAAAAGAGTTATGTACAGTTAGCAGTTAGTTGCTTGATGGTTGGGTCCTATAAGAATGTTGTTGCTGGACATAGAGCCAATTTAGTACCAGGGTCAAAAACTGCATACACTTGAAGCTGGATTTGTGTTTTTTATTTCATTATATTGTTTATATGTAGAAACACACAAGTCCTTTTCTTTAGAAAGATTCAAATTCTTGATCTTCTGATTGATGAACTTCAACCAAAGTTGTTTTTGTGAAGACCCCAGCTTGCAAACTACTTCCTCTGTCCCAAAATATATGTCTACAATGAAAATGGCACACAGTTTTAGTAATGTGTAATTATTACCCTTTTTAGATAACCAAATGACACTTTTACCCTTGATAACAAAAGAGAGAGACACTTTTTCCATCTCATAATTAAGGGTAGAATGAGAAAGTGGAAACTTCCTTTTGAAAGTGGACACTTATTTTGTGTCAAACTAAAATAGAAATATGGATACTTAACTTGGGACGGAAGGAGTAGTCTTCTAGAGACAAGTTGTCAAAAAGTTCTTTTTAAGTTGCGAGGGATTTTGAAAAGACACCGAAGACGTATAGGAAAGAATACTAATATATATGAATTATGATGCTAACCCATCATCGTATACTCCCTCCGACCTAAAATAAATGTCCTCAATGAAAATAGCACACAGTTTTAGGAATTTGTAATTATTACACTTTTTAAATAACTAAATGACACTTTTACCCTAATAATACAGAGAGAAACTTTCTCCGTCTCATAATTAAGGGTAGAATGAGAAAATGGGAACTTACTTTTGAAAGTGGACACTTATTTTGGGCAAATTAAAATAGAAACGTGGACACTTAATTTGAGACAGATGGAGTAGTAAAAGTGGAAGAAGAATACTAAGGAGTTGTTTGTTTTTTAAGAAAAAACTCTTAATTGCTTTTAAGTCTGAATCGGTCAGACCTTTTTACATTTAGGTTGGGTTTTTTTTTCCAGTTTTCAGAACCTCTTAACTCTTAAATACATTTGAAATAAGAAATGGTGACCTAACTTCTTAAAACCTCTTATCACCGTCTCATTTCATATATTGTTCTTTCTCTCAAGACGCCTCCAGACGTTAATAAAACAAACAGTCTTATTGATTCAGACTCCAGACTTCAACACCACCTCTTATTAATCAGAAGTGAAATAAGACTTCAGACCTCTTAAAAAACAAACGTCGCCTAAAAGTGAAAAAAAACCCTAGAGTGATTTTGAAAAATCACCCACCATCACACCATGTGATGATGGGTTTGTAAGAGCATTTTAAACAACTATACTATAATAGAAGTTTTTGTCATTTAGGGGAGGTTTGTGCTCCAACAGGTATGTTATATGGTATTGTAAAATAGAAAAAAAAAGTAGAGAGTGTAAAAACCTGTAAATTTAAAGAAATCTCTAAAAATCCTATATAGGAGAGAGAAATAATATTTTATTTCTTTCCCACTAATAAGATGTATTGACTATTGAAAATAAACGTTTAGTAAGAGAAAAATAATATTTTATCAAATATATAGAATATTTTAATAATATAATTAATACCAAAAATGTTAAAATAGAGTAACGGTTAAAGTTGAATGTAATTTTTTTTTAGAGATTTTGATTTTTAATACCTTATTTAAAAAAAATTATAATATACTATTAAAGATGCTCTATGCAACTTGTAAAATGATTTGTTGTCTTGGAAATATAGAAGAAAACACAAACCTACCCATTCAAGATGTTGCTTCTTTATTGATTTGTCAGAATTTGAGGCTCTGATGATATTTTTTTAATGGGTAAATGACATATCTACCCTCCATATATTTCATGGCCTTCAAGAGTCAATGTCCATGGTCCATCCACAGTATCACATTTTCATAAAACCACTAAAAATCTTTATCCAAGATCAACAAACATAAATGTCAGTGATTGCAATGTTTTCCTTTTCCCAACCAGATAATTGGTTAATTTACACAGATTTTAATGTAAATAGTCATATCAAACAATAAATTTTCTAAAAGTGTAACACCACCATAACATATATGCATCAATGTATATATACATAGAGCATTTTCAAAAAAAATTATGGTTCTTAAATAACAACCCTTTAGGGTTTATTCTATAAGATTTAGCTCTTATCATCAATTTTTAGTTTTTTTAGAGTAAACTACAATTTTGGTCCCTGTGGTTTACACCCAACTTCAAAAGTCGTCCTTAGACTTCAACAAGTACAATTATCATATCTATTATTTGTATTTTGCTTTGGAAATCGTCCCTGATTATTAACTCCATTAAATATGTCTGTTAAGTAAGGGACATCTATGTCTTTTTACCACTTATCTGTTTTGTTTTTACTCAAATCAAAGGACCAAAATTGTAGTTTACCTTTTAACTTTTGTCCTTTTTTCCTCTTTATATATAACCACACACAATATAATATATATATATAGAGAGAGAGGAAGGTTCAAACGAGAACACTAACTATTTAAGAGAACAATAAATCATGTGCAAAATCATATATGATTCGGCATTAACGGCCAAAAAAATGGACGCGGACGACTTTGGCCGCGACTTAAGTCGTGGGCAAAGTCGCGTGAATCATATATGATTTTGTATTGATTTGGCCGTTTTTGTGTTTTCTAAAATAGATATTGTTCTCGTATGAACTCACCTCTATATATAATCACACGTACACACAATTTGGGTCCTTTGATTTGAGTAAAGACGAGATAGATAAGATAAAAAAAAGGTAAAAAGGACATAAATGCCCCTTACTTAGAGGACATATCTAACGGAGTTAGTGATCAGGGATGATTCCAAACAGTAGGGACGATAATTGTACTTATTGAAGTCTAGGGACGACATTCGTAGTTGGGTGTAAACCACAGGCACCAAAATTGTAGTTTACTTCTTTTCTTTATTATATATTTCTTTTAGTTTGAGATTATATGGTCAAGGACAAGCATCCAACACCCACCACCCAATTTCTTGCTCTATAATTAGTCAAATAAACCAACCATCTCCCTCTTCATTCTTCCTTTTTGATTCATTCATTCATTCTCTGAACCTCAATTCTCATATCTTGGTTCTTTGCCAAGAAACTTTTCTTGCAAAAGAGGAGGAAGAATAATGGAGTTCTCAACATTCCACCCTTCTTGGCACTCTTTCTTCACCTCCCCTCTCCTCTTTCCCTACCCCTTTATCCCTGAAAACTACGTTCATTGGACCGAAACCCCTGAATCCCACATTTATTCGGCCGACATCCCTGGTACCATTGCGTTTTCTTGATGTTAAATGCTTAAAGAAATGTGCTTTATGCGCGAGGGAGTCTTGAAACGAGGGTTGTGGCGCAGCGGTTGAGGCCTTGGGGATGTGGTGGAATATCCCATCTGCCCAGGGTTCAATTCCATGCGTACACAACAGTGAGTTTATCAGGGTTGATTTCTTGTAGTCACAATTTGTCGGGATTAGTCTGGGCAACTGGTTTGAAATTGAATGAAGGTTTTCTGTATACAATCAAGATTTTCTTGTTGCTTAAACAAAAGGTTCTCGTAAAGCCGAGGAATCTTGTTGCATTGTGATCACCTTCATTTGCTTCTTGGGTTATTTAGGAAAATAACCTTCTGACAGTTTTTTTTCTCTTTAAATGAACGTCTCTACCTAACAGAAGAATGTCTCAAAATCTATCAGAAAGCCATGCATTTAAAAGTCAGAATGTTGTTCTCCTAAGTAACCCTTTGCTTCTTTGACCCTTATTAGAAGGTTTTCGTTAAAAAAAATCAAGAATTCTATCTAGTTTTTTTTATAACTGCGGGCAGTAGTGGATCCCGGAATTTTGGTAATGGGGGTCGAAATTCAAACTAATAAATTTTTAGGGGTTAAAAGTGTGTGTGTGTGTATATATATATATATAGGGGCAGGTTCAAACGAGAAGCTAAACATTTTGCGAGAAGGCGAGAAGTGTGATATAATATTATATGATACACAAGCTTAATCATATATGATTAAACACACGTTACATTGACAATATATAGACGCTTAATCATATATGATTAAACACATCCAAAAGGGCGTGTAATCATATATGATATTGAGACTTCTCGCCTTCTCGTAAAATGTTTAACTTCATGATCCTTCCTCTCTCTCTCTCTATATGTATATATATAGAAGTAATAAAACTTGGAATAACAAAAAAATCAAAATTTGAAAATTTATGGGGGTTAGCTGACCCCCAACTCTTGGGCGTAGATCTGCCCCTGACCGTGGGTTTGTTTCCGGGCCAACTTGCGCGTACCTCCTTTTAATATCATGAGGCTTTGGAGATAATAGCGTGGAAAATCCCAGTTGTCTTGAGGAGACTTGAACTGGCAACCTATGGGGGCAGCCCTAAGGCCTGGTCATTATTTGTCGGTTGATCAGTTGAGCTAACTCTCAAGGTTCTAAGATTTCCGTCTTCCAATTCTTTAAAGTCGGTTATTTTGGATTGCAGGTGTGAGGAAGGAGGACATTTGTGTGGAAGTTGAGGACTCGAGGTACCTTATTATTCGTACCGAATCAGCCGATGATACAGTAACGACCGCCGGTGGTCGAACTTTCATGAAAAAGTTCAGGCTCCCGGATACCATTGATGTCAACGGGATTTCCGCTTGTTACGAGAACGGTGTGCTGACGGTTACTGTGCCACGGCTTTTTGTCCGTAGGGGTTTTTATATCGAGCCAGCCGACCTGTCGGTCCAAACCGAAGTTCTCGCTCGGGCTGCCTGAATCGATGTTCCGAAGCTATTAATTACACCATAATTTCTGGTATTTAATTTCATAGTTTTAAGGTTATTGGATTCAGAAATGGTGTAAACATTGTTTTTTGGGGGGAATATGTTTTCAAGATTTTGTGGTTTACAAATACTCTTTAGATGTTAGAGTTATATCATGTTATGAAATAAACATAATGAAAATGTAAGAATATTGATGCAATATAATATATATGAATGCAAGTAAATTTGTTGTATCATTCATATGTGTAATAAACAATGTATACAATATTAGGAGTATGTAATTATTATATTTTTTAATTAATTGAATGACAATTTTATTCTTACTAATAGAGAGAGGAATTTTTTCGTCTTTATCATTAAGATTTAAGGGTAGAATGGGAAAGTAAACATTTATTTTAGGACAAACTAAAATAGAAGTATAACATTTTTGGGATGGAGGGGTAAATAAGTTGACTCATTTAGAGCCTATTTGTTAGCAGCTTAATGTTTGGGATGGAGGGGTAAATAAGTTGACTCATTTAAAGCATGTTTGTTAGCAGCTTAATAAGCTCAGTGGGACTCAGATTATGCAGTCAGCTATGCATGACTGTTAGGTAGTGATTTAATGATATAGAAAGTGGTTTATTCAGTAAGCTTCTAGAAAGGAGCTTTATGCAGAAAGCTAAGGGGGCGTTTTGTTCACAAATGGAATTTGATGGAATTGGAATCCGTCGAAGGAATTTGACTTTGAAGGAATTGGAATGTAATTTGACCACGTGTTTGGTTGGTAAGAATTCAATTCCTTCACTTAAAGCAAAGAATGATGAATTCCTTAAATTGTGGAATTCAATGGAATTGGAAGGATTCCATTGCTTTCATTTCGTGAACCAAACATGAGCTTGGAATTTGGTCAAAGGAGTTGGTCATTTCAATTCCTTCAAATTACATGAACCAAGCAGCCCCTAAGTTTTTTTTCCAAACATGTCCCTCCCAATTAAAAAGCATGTTTCTTCCATCTATGAAACCCAATTAAAAACTTTTCCGATATATAAGAAAGCTTCATTCTAGCCTCTTCTTGCTTTAGGTCTTGGAAGCATAAATACCGGAATGCCTGGAACGAGGGCAACAAGCTCGACCAACAGGAGAGGAAGAGTGAAAGGAGCACACTTCTCGACTAAGCAACGCGAGGAGCGATTCTCTTAGCCAGCATACCCGACGAATCAAAAACTCAAGGAGCAGGGTGTCGTATCCAAGGGGTTCTACTAATACATCGTATAGCAGGTCTCAATTGAAAGGGAATGTAATTCTCTCATTCAGCATGGTGAAGACAGATTAATCCACATATACAATTTTATCCATAATGAAAAACCAACCAAACAACCCCTTAGCTTCTCCACGCTATCAAGTATCAAGTACCATTTAAAAGCTTCATTCTTGCAAACATGTTTTCAAGAATAGATGGACCAATTAGGACATATTACAAAAGGCTCGGTCCCGATTACTAAAAGCCCGACGAATTACGTTTTTTTTAAGTTGGATCGGTTATCAAGACTCGTAAGAACGTTTGGTCCAAGGACAATTACCGTTTTTTCTGTCTTATTCACCAAACTATCATATCATTTTTGGTTTTTGGGGACCATTTTCGCTTTTTATAACTATAGGTGTTCAAACCTGTTTGTGTGCTTCTCGACTAATCTCACGAAACCTTGAAGTTAACAACCATGCAAACCTCCGGTAGCCTCAAAATGACTCGAATTGGTGACCACTAAAAGCATACTCAAGAGTCAAGATATTAACGTTTGAGTTACCTTATCGTTAAGGATTACGGTTAGGACTAGTTATGGAACTTAACAAGTTAACTACAACATATGGATCATAGGTTCGTAAAACATCAACTTTTCGTTAAAAGAACTTTTTAGACATAACATTTTAACGAACAATTCATCAAGAAAACCCTAACCTTCAATCCTCTAATCAACACAACAAATTCCATGTTCATAAAACTACATTTCTTGCAAGAAACAAGCCTTCTATAAACTAAAAACAACATAAATCACAAGAATTCCAAGTTGGAATCTATCTTAACCATTCGTTATCATTTTCAAGATCTGAACGGCTTCTTTTAATCTTCGGTCCGTCATTGCTAGGTTCCGTTGATTCCTACACGTAAATGTTCAATAGGTTACAAGAAAACGATAATAAAAAGCAAATATTTTTTTTTACTAAAGAACAGGTCTTTAAAACTGTTAGAGTCTCACATCGGTTAGATTTGGATTTTTTTTTTCTCCATATTATATGATGGAAAAGAACCAACAAAAACCCAAGATATTGCAGTATATAACCTTAAATGAGATTTTAATTAAATTCATGACTTTCTAAAGAAAATAAAGCCATTTTTCTTTTAATGGGTTAGGAGATCATGAATTTAAATTAAAATATCATTTAAGGTTATATACCTAAATGACCCAAGGGCTCTTTTGGAGAATAATCTGATAGGATTCCACGTATTCCTACATGGTATCAGAGCCACCAAGGTCTACCACTTTAAGGTCTCGACACTCTAGGGCAATTTGTATCCGTTTAGCCCTCTCTCAACACTCTTGGACAATCTATGGGGGCGTGTAAACCCCCCCCCCTCTCTTTGCCCCTCGGAGCATCCACGATGGAGCTTTTTCAGTGAATATTTTCAAAAAGGTGGGACCCACATTAAAAAAACACTTGTAACACAAGCAAAAAGGTGTTTTCGTTGCGGGGTTTTTTCGGTTGAGCTTATGTGGCCAATAAGCTTCCAAAAAATCTTTTCGAATAAAGCACCCATTGTGGATGCTCTGAAGGGCTCTTTTGAACAGTAATCTAACGAGGTTCCACATATTCTTAGTAGATTCAAATTATTCTTACCTCTTCTCATTGCCTACTTTCCTCTTAAGATCTTCAACAAGATTACACAATCTCTTCACTAAAGCGTGTAGATTGCGTAATCTTTCAACGCCTTTCTCGTTAGAACATATATTCCTTAGAAGATCCGCTGCAATAAAATATGTGTCTTCTTTGTTTCTACAAAAACAACCAAAAAAATACGAAAATAGTGGGAAATTAGGACAAGAACCGAATTAAATGAAGAGTAAAATGCATTAAAATGCAAGAAAATTTGTCATAATTCCTATTCAGTGTAACAAATCATTTTTTTACTCGATCAATGTAACAAAGTTTCAAACTTTTTTCTATTATGTACCTATTTTGACCAGTAACCTGCTAATATTATAACATGCTAATATTATAACATTTGATGTCGTGGATATCAAATTTATCCTCCACTTTACCATAAACAAGTATCTACGTCATCAAATGTTACAAGATCAGCATGTTACCGGTCAAAATGGGTACAAATTAGAAAATTTTGAAACTTTGTTATATTGATTGAGGAAAAAAAAATTCTTCTACTATAAAATGAAACTAAACTTTGTTACATTTTGATGCATTCTGCCCGTGAATGAATGGGAAGAATTATCAAGAAACGTGTTTACAAACCGTATGAACTCCCAAAGAATCGTTTCACCAGATCCACGAGTGTCGATGAGCACGTCAGTCAGATGAGGATGTCGCGTTAGGTTTCTAAAAATAGAAATCGTGTGCCGTAGAACCTGTTGATCAACGATGCTTCGACTAATGGAACGAATGAGTCCAAGTAGTGTGTCGATCGCACCTGCAGCCACGAGCTTCTCGCAGCATTTCTGAGAGTGTTTCGTAGCCATATCTGTGAAATAATAACTGTTCTTAACTACTCCCTCGTTCCCAAAATAAGCGTCTACGTTACTATTTTAGTTTGTCTCAAAATAAATGTCCAGTTTTGAAAGTAAATATCTACTTTCCCATTCTACCCTTAACGATGAGATGAAGAAAATATCTCTCACTATAGTTAAGGGTAAAACTGTCATTTTGTAAATTAAAAAGTATAATAATTTCAAATTCCTAAAACTGTGTGTCTTTTTCATTGTGGACATTTATTTTTTGGGACGGAGGTAGTAGTTCATTCAGATAGATGCTACTCACTCTGTCCCAAAATAAATGTCCACGATGAAAAAACCACACGGTTTTAGAAATGTGTAACTATTTACACTTTTTGATCAACAAAGGACAATTTTACCCTTAATAAGTAATAAAAGAGGGTGTAATAAATTTCTTCATCTGAGGGTAGAATTGGAAAGTAGACACTTACTTTTGAAAGTGGGCACTAATTTAGAGTCAATATATGTTGGACTTGGTAATCTAATGAAGTTCCATATATTCTTACAACCAGACTGAAAAGGACCTTAATATGAACGTTGGGGCAGTTTCAAATGAGAACCGTAAATATTTTGAGAGCCTAAGAACCAACTATTTAATTAATTATTCATGACGAATAACCCTAAAATATTCATGATTATCATGCATTTTCATCATTCATCATTTCATCTTAAATATCATATCATGAATATTATAACGATATTCTGAATAGTTGGTTCCCAGGTTCTCAAAATACTTACGGTTTTCATTTGAACCTGCCCCGATGAATGCTTACCAAGAGTTGCACAAGTATGAAGGATGCCACTGACACTCTTCATGTTTTTCAGTTCCGAAAGCGCCGAGATAAGCCTGTTTATAATCCGCATGCCATCGTCCACATTTGCCGCAGATTTTTGCACCCTCAACCGAATATCCGATAGCTTCCCTCTTGAATGTTTTCTCTCAATATACCCTTTCCAGTATGACTGTAAACAAGATTCATTAAGCAACAATGAACGGGATTGAAAATAAAAGAAACTGTTTGGTTTTATATAATATAATGGGTCCATTCCCCATATGTCCAAATTTTCATTCCAGTTTAAACAGTTGTCATTTTCATTTTCATTCCTTTGTTTGAACCAAACAATCCGTTACTCACTTGGATCACCGCAATTCGATGCCTCCTCTGAGCCGTAGTTCTCCTAGCAATCCACCCTCGAACACCAGATTGAATGACAATTGCTGCTTTTGTTCTTCTTTTCTGAGCGGTTTTTCTCCTAGCAATCCACCCACGAACACCCGATTGGATGACAATTGCATACGTCTTAAGTTCAGCGTTATCGTTGCAATCTTTTGGAGCATCATGGTTGCAGCCTGTTCTTGCACCTTTGCTCCATATGATTCAACATGTTCATATGTCAGTTACGTAAAGGAATGTTTTTGAGGGATTTGGATTTTGTGGAAGGATTTGAAATCTTTGATGTGTTTGGAAACTCGCTTAAGGTCATTTATTCAAAGGATTTCTTCTCCATTTCATGGGTCCGGTCTCCATTTCTCGGACCTCTAAATTGAAAGCGTTAGGAACGAACAAGACTTACCAAAAAACGTCTTTCTAGCAATGCAACCCCGAACATATTGCTGGATTACAATAGCGGCATCTTTATAACAATTGAAAGCCTTGAAGCATTTAAAACGTCGAAAAGCTCTTTGGATCCTTATTGCAGCCTCCTTTTGCAACACAAACTCCCTTCTCCTCAACCAACCACGGCAAAAGCTCTGCGTGCATAACGTTACACACAAGTTACGTTTTTTTTGAAGTATATAATATTTATATACAACAAATGCAACAAATAAACTCACACACCCTCCTCACCTTTGGTGAGGTTTGAACCCCTGACCTCCTATGAGGCCAAAGACTCCGATACCGCTAGGCCAAAGGCCCTTTGGTACACACAAGTTACGTTCTTTATGAAGAAAATGAAATACCAAGAAAAAAGATTCTTGTTGGAGTCCTACATCAGGTAGACTTGGACCATTTCTCCTCTGTAGACCACCTTCTCTCCTCAAGGGATCTTGTGGAGATTAATCTGATGGGGTTTCACATATTCTCACATGGTATCAGAGCCAAGATCCACCACTCTAGGGACTCTGGGGCAATATGTACTCGTCTCACCCCCTATCCACTGGACAATCTATGCCCGCCTAGCCTCCGTTGGAGGGGGCGTGTTAAAGTCAACATCAGCTAGGCTTTGACCATTTCTTCTCTATATACGATGGAACCTCCCTTCTTTACTCAAGGGCTTTTTTGGAAAGTAATCCAATAGGGTTCCACAAATTCTCACATGGTATCAAAGTCAAGGTCTACCACTCTAGGGAAATATGTACTAGTGTCACCCCATTTCAACACTCTAGGACAATCTGTGTCTGCCTAGCCTCTGTTGGAGGGGGCGTGTTGAAGTCCCAGATCAGCTAGACTTGGACCATTTCTCCTATATTTATGTTGGTGTCCACCTTCTCTCAAAGTGAGAAAATGTAAGAATATGTATAACCCTATTAGATTAATACTATCAAAAAGAGCCCTTGAAAAGAGAACAGAGTGTCGAGTCCCTAGAATGATAAAACCTTGGCTCTGATACCATGTGAGAATATGGGTTCCCCCATTAGATTACTCTCCAAAAGAGCCCTTGAGAAGAAAACAGAGATAACATATACCAAAAAGAGAAATGATTCAAATCTAGCCGATATGGAGTCCCTAGAATGATAAACCTTCGCTCTTATACCATGTAAGAAATACGCTCGAGAAGAAATCTCGAGGAGAGAATAGAGATTCTAACATATATGGAAGATAAATGATCCAAATCTAGCTGATATGGGACTCCAACAGAAAGAAAAATAAAAACAAGAAAGAAGATCATTCTAATGTATATATCAAACATCTTACTTGGATCATCACGATGAGACATCTACGTCTAAATGCTACTCTACGAGCAATCCATCCTCGTGCACGTGATTGAATAGTAACCGCTGACTTCACTTCAAGTTTGTAGTGTTCAAAGTTCCTCAAACATTTTAGAATCCGATATGACCTTTGTAGTGTTATAACTGCTTGCTTCATTTTCAAGAAACTCTTTCTTGCCGACCATCCACGATAACGACTTTGAATCCGTGTTGCAGCTTGCTTCTGATTCAAGAAACTCTTCCTCAACATCTTCCCACAATAACGCCTTTGAATCTTTACGGCTGCTTGCTTCTGATTCAAGAAACTCTTCCTCAATATCCGTCCACGGTAATAACTTTGAATTCTTATGGCTGCTTGCTTCTGATTCAAGAAACGCTTCCTTGGTAGCCAACTACGATAACAAGTTTGAATTATAGTTGCCACTTGAATTCTAACATATATGGATCTTGTCGCACACCCACGAATGCATTTCTGAATTACAATGGCAGCATTGGTTTGACGCCTTTCGGCAATCCAATATCTTATGGCACGTTGGATGATTACTACGGAACGCTTGAGCTTGATGAAAGCATGTCTATCAACCAAATATTTAGAAAATCTTTTCGACACCTTCGTTCCATCTGTCAAAAAATAACTAGATTAAAAAGGGGAAATTGACCCGAATAGCCATTTCTCTCCCGGTTTTACCAAAATGTCACTACCTCCGCCAGTGACAGGTCCGCGAATTGCGAGGGGTGAAAAAGGAAAGAAAAGAAGAAGTTTATGAACATGGTCCGCAAGTACAGAGACCACATCCATAATTTTGTCTATGTCCGCAAGAATTGCGGACATGTTTAAAATATTTTACAGTTTTGGCCCCTGCACTTGCGGAGCATTTCAAAAACTTATTTTTTATTTTTTTACTTTTTCACCTCTCTGCAATTTGCGGACCTGTTACTTGCGGAGGTAGTGACATTTGGGTAAAAATGGGAGAGGAATGGCTAAGAGACCAATTGAGGTGTGAGAAATGGCCATTTCGGTCGATTACCCATTAAAAAGAATAAGAAATAAACACAACGTGAACGAGTTTGAAATATGAAAAATTAGCTTAATACCATACAACGGTTCTTGATTCTTGATCATATCGAGCTTTTCAATGGCTGATGTGTTCTTCACCGTTAGCCAAACCCGCATAATAGCTTGCAGAAAAGAAACTGCTTTCTTTATTCGTGTATAGTTTTGGTGTTCAACCGATCGCCTGAAATGGGATTGTATGATTTTCGCCGCATTTTCTGAAACCGACACAAAAAACTTTTTGTACATCAGGAAAACATCTTTGCTCGAATAAGCACTAATAAGATCAGCATTCCTCTTTCACATCATGTTTTAACTCAACAAGCATTATTTTAAACCAACTTCTTTTGCAAATTTGCAAAACGAACGATACAGTTTGCAAGTAAATCTTTTTCAATGCTATTATGAATGTGACTAAAGATGGAAAGTTTAAACTGATAACCTCGTTGGGTATCACTCGATTGTTTCCCAGTAAATCTTTGTAAAGTTGTGTAAACCGGTTTCACATTAGCTTTGCTGTTATGCTGAGCCATTTCTTGCCACCAAGCCATGATAGCCTTGAAATTTCTCTCGTTATCTACACGGAAAAAAAAAGAATAATCAAAAGAAACAATCTTTGGTCAATCTTGAAAACCAAAAGCAATCATCTTTGATACAAAAGAAACTCAACACGTCAACACTACAACAAAATTGGGTTTATAGGACGTCTAAAATGTCTAAGTGTCCTGATAGGATACTTTATAGGACTTACCCTATAAAGCATCCTTGCGCTTTTGGGCGTTTCAGCAAGTTTTTTAGAACGCTTATAAAATAAAGTGTCGTATTAGCTATTTTACAGGACACTTTTGAGAAAAGTCCTATAAACCCATCTTTTTAGAGGATGCTTGTGTTTACAAGACACTTTTTCAAATAGTGTCGTATAATAACTGATACTGACACTATTTTAAAAGCGTCTTAAAAACTTGTTAAGACACCCAAAAGCGTCTTATAAACCTATTGTAACACTTTTAGATAAGGACACTTTCTTTGTTTGGTCTTGTAAACTTAAGTCCTATAAAGTATCTTGTTAGGACGCCTAGACATTTAAGGCATCCTATAAACCTAATGTTGTTTTAGTGTTAGAACAAAACTTGATCAACGAAAAGAAATATGAATAAATATAGGATACAACGCTATCACAGACAGAAACAGCTGAAACCTTTGTTGTCATGATGACAAGTTTCTTCAACGGTCAATCCCTCTTCATGATTTCCAAGGACTCGATCTCGCCTCATACATTTCCTCTCCGAGTTTTGATTATGACCCAAGAGCTTATGAAAATTTATCTGTTGCTAGTATACAAAAAAGAGTGTTATCATGTTAAAACCATATTTCGAGTGACCCTATGAAAAAGAATGGTTTGAGCATTACCAAATTTCTCTTCACGGTTAGTTGGGACGAAAGGAAAACCAAAAGAATGATCACACCCCGCTCATTGCATGCACCTTTATATTCGAGTATATCACTAACTTGCAAAACCTGAACATAAAACAAGTAAATTACGACATCTACATTTGATTAGAATGGTAATAATCCGCACGAAACCTTTCTAAGACATGGGTAATGGCAGCTTAATGAGCTTAATGGTCCGATTCTAGTAGATGTGGGACTCTAAGGGCTTGTTTGTTAGCAGCTTAATGGGACTCGACTCACAACTTATTCAGTCAGCTATACATGAATGTTTGGTATTGGCTTAATAATATATAAAGAGGCTTATTCGGTAAGCTTCGAGAAGGGAGCTTTATGCAGAAAATCAAGTTTTTTTAAACCTGGCCCTCTCAATTAAAAAACACGCTCATTCTATCTATGAAAAAACATTCCAAACAAAAAAAAATGTTCCCATCTATACAGACAGATTAATGCATACAGACAACTTTATCTATACATAACTTAGTGATAGGACTCACAAAGCAGAGAATGGAGGACAATAATGTAAAATTCCATTTTTTTAGTCGTATAACAATTAGCATACCTCCGGGAAATTCCCCAACAACGTTGTCAACTTTTGTGACAACAAAAAGTTGTGCACTGCATCGACATAATCCGAAGTTGACATGATTGACGCTTCATTTGTTTCCTTTAGATCCTAAAAGTTTACAAACAAACAACATGATCATGACAAAGATTAAAAGGAGGAACAAAACACCACATTAACATGCTAAGAGGACATACCTTGTTAGACTTATCATTACAATGTTCTTTTCGGAAATAATAATCAAGCAAGCACCACATGGCTTTACCATCCATCAATGACGCAAAATTCTCAACCATCAAATCATAATTTTCACAAATTGCCTGCATACATCGTAAACATTAAACAACACTTCACATGATGCAACTACTTCATACAAGATTCGAGTCATTGTTGCTAAGAGTTTCCACATTGACCGTTGTCCGTTGACCATTTACTCTCTTAGAGAGCGTTTGGTATGCAGGCAAGATTGGACATGACTAGATTAGACAAAACTGAACGGACGAGAGTGAAGTAGGCAGGTGAAAGAATTGTGGATGGTTTTAATTTAACATGGGTATTTTAGTAATTTACCACTCTTGTCCCATATCCCTTGATTTTTGTTCCACCTATTTTGGTAGGACAGAAAAATGCATTGTTTTTCCCATTCAGGTCTTGTCCTATCCGAGTCGACTATCGTGCCAAACGTGGACACATTTTTGTACTATATTGTGCCATCCTGTCCCACATACCAAACGCACCTTTAGCGACTCAAAACAATTTGAACCACCCAACAAATTATCAAAGAAAATGCAAGTACAAGTATTAGAAGATAGTATGACCTTAATCCACTCAAGAAGCATCTCCAAGTGACTCAAGGTGTTTGGAAGTATCTGCTAAGATCCAAAGAAAAATTATTATAGCTTCAATATATTCATATCATGAAAGATCATATCCCAAATCGCTCATTAGTAAACTGAAAATGTATATATAATTACATATGTAGAACACATACCGCTGAAGGTCCACGGATTTTGGTGATCTCATCAGATACAAGCTCGTTGTTGATCAAAAGTGGCAACTGCAAATAGGACTCACAGTTTATTCGGTCAGCTATACATGACTATTTGGTAGTGGCTTAATGATATAGAAAGTGACTTATTCAGTAAGCTTCTAGGATAGAGCTTTATGCGGAAAGCCAAATATTTTTCCAAACATGTCCCTCCCAATTAAAAACATGCTCCTTCCATCTATGAAAAAACCTTTCCAATCTATACTGACAAATTAATCTACACAGACAACTTTATCCATACGGTACTTAATGAAAAACCAACCTAATGTTGTAATCTTCATAGGACAAAAGATAACTTTCCTAAAGACTTGGAAAACTTTACGTACTTAACTCGACTAAAAATGTGGACTGAAGTACAAGGTTTCAAGTAAACCTGTAAATGAATAAACATGTTCCATAGCAATGAGATTATGAGCTCCTTATCTCCGTTAACAATATCTTCCGCTATAATTTCAGTTCCATCTTCATCATGTAACGGAACTCCAATTTGCTTCAAATATTGCATGGAAATTTCACAATTTACCAAATTCTTCTTTCGATCATCCGATGGAACAATCACTTTCTGCTCAACAAATAACGAAAAAATTAAGTTTAAAGCATCAACTTGCTACGCGGTTAAAGAAAAATCGATTTTTTTTATTTTAATAAGCCAACCTTAAGAATAGAGGGATCATGTTGCAAGAGTTGAATAACTCTGCAAAGAAGAACTCCATCTTGGAGATCATTAAAAAGATCAGCCACCTTGAAAACATACTTGACAATTGGATTCTGCAAGATGTAAAACACGAAACACAAGCGCGATCAATGTACAAAACTTTATCACTATGGTGTAGAATATTAAAAATATGCTTAATATACACTCAAATGCAAGCTTAAAATCCAAAATCAAATATATAAAAAAATTATAAGATGAAATTAGCTTCCATCACCTAAGAGCGTCTCCAACAGCTATGCTATATTTTCTTTAAAACATAGTATTAAAAGTCAAAATCTTTTAAAAAAAAAATACATTCAACTCCAACAGCTACTCTGTTTTAGCAATTCTAACATTAACTGTATTATTAAAATATTCAATACATTTAATAAAGTATTATTTCTCTCTCCTGGACATTTATTTTCAGTACCTCTTATTGGTGAGAAGTATTAAAATATACTTTCTCTCTCTATTCAGAGATTTCTCTAAGTTTAGAGTTTTTCATAATCTCTCTCCACTTTTCTCCACTTTAGCATACAAGATGGCGTAGCTGTTGTTGGTTCAAAAAAATTGTTAAAATCCCTTTTTTCTCCATTTTAGCATAGTTGTTGGAAATGCTCTAACATTTTCATTTTATGAGTCACGTTAATATGGTGCTAGAAGAAATGAAAATACGATTGCGAGTACATCTACTTGACATAAGGAGAATTGTGAGAAAAGTTAAAACAACCCAAATAAAACTAAGCCAGTAAACCCCACTTGAAAGTAGGGTCTATGGAGGGTGAGATGTATGCAAACCTGACCTCTACCCCAACAGGGTAAATCAGTTGTTTCCATGAAGACCCCCAGCTTGTGCAAGAGTGTGAGTAAGTAACAAGTGGAAGGAATAAAGACTTAACATATGGTGAAAGAAACACAAAAAAAAAATAAGTAACGAATATGTGCATTGAAAACATACGAAAAGGTAAGTACGGCAAAACAACAAAATGAAAACGAAAAGGCAAAGGCAAATGGTGTAAGCATATAAAGTACGAGTTGCATACCTGTTGGTACGAAACTTTGTATCCAATAATCATTAGATGTGCTAGAAGATTACCGACTCCATGCATGACATCCGATGACAAGAAATCTACACATCCCCAAGAACAAAAAACCAAGCAACAAAGTTGTCAATGTTTGAACTAAAAACAAATATACCGAGATAAAGATTCTTCTATTTACCGGAGATCACTTCACCGCTCGTTTTGATGGTAGCTCGTGATGTGAATAAAGAAGGCGAACCCCCATCAAGTCCATCTATACCATAACTAATAGGCAGGCTGCTCTGCGATTTAGCTCGATCAAGTATGAGGGCTAGCAATAAAAATTTCTTCAATATAACACTGCCTAGTTTTTCATAATAACCTGGTCTATACAACCCGTCAACCAATTTATTATAAACGTAGGCTTTTGCTAGTCCGGAATGCGAAAAAAACAATTTTTCAGCAACCATTTTGAGAAAAGAAACTTCTTGTTCGGAATCCATGTCTGTGTTTGGATTTGGCAACAAAGATTCACCACCGAATATGATGTAAAGCCCGATTCTTAGCCAAACGGGGTTATAACACATTAGGATCTTTAAGGCCTTCTCTTTCATTCCAACATCCGTAACTATTGGGCAATGAGCTTTCATGTTTAGTCTTCCTTCATCGATATTCTGAAATTTTGAAGAATTAGAAAAGAGAAAAGTGATTGTATTAAAGTAGTAATTGACACGAGAAAAGATTATATAAGTCCGGTGTATGTAAGAACAAATTGGCTAGATATGAATGAGTGATGCATAGATATGAATTAGTTTTCATCTCAAAAACAATTGGCAATGAAAGATACTACTTTAAACGTAGAATCCAAGGCTATGTTTGGCAAACTAGTCGAGAAGTTAGTTGTTGGCAGATAAGCTAGTTGTTAGCTGAAAACTTAGTTGTTGGCTAATGAATTAAAAACTAGCTGATAAGCTAGATGACAATGTGAAATGACCTAAAATGACATGTTGAAAAGTTAATTGAAAGCAAATATAAGGGGTATAATTGGGAGAAAAAACCTGAAGCTTATTGAAACGTTACTCGAAGTAGCTTTTCAAAAAGCTAGTTTATAGTTAACCAAACGGAGCTACGTCGATATGCTCAAAAAATAACTTATCTTATGGTTACCAAACATGACCTAAATTTAGGTTATTATTATGAAAATACATTATATGAATGATAAAAATGCATGATATTCATTATGAAGACCCATGATATATTGATATTCATAATGAATAAGAGTTATTCGTTATGAATAATACATCATTTGGACTTCCCTCAACCAACATAATCCTACAAAAAAACATCAAACAAACCTTTGTTACATGAGTCATCACATCAAAAATCTCCTTGCAACTAGTGAGGCTCAAGTAAAGTGTCATCCTTTCTTTCATGTCATCCAAGCTACAAACATCCCCAAGCGAAGCCTGTAAACGCGAATACATACAACTCGAGAACTTATTCTCCACTTCACCCTTATGAACCCACAACATATCCTTCCTACGCTTCGGCCCACGCCATTCTCGATCAACCCCAACTCCACCATGTGACACACTATCCCTTTTCCCACCCAAAAACACCACCGACGATGACACCCCATCACACGAATCTTCACATGTGAATCTTGATACCTCAACTCCACAAGACCTATAATTTAAAACAACAAACTTAAAAAACATAAATCCATGAAAATCAACACTAGAATTTCAACTTTCCAACAAAAGGGTTTCAATATTTAGGTAAAAAAAAGTGATCTTGATTTCGATTTCGAAAATTTCGAACCTGGGGTTTTCAAACAAGAAATTGAGCCAAACGGTAAGAGACTTAGCCAACGACTTCAATGACTTCTCTTTGTTGGTTTGAGTTTTCCTCGATGATTTCGATTGCTCGATTTCGACAGCCTTAAGTTTTCTAGCGGCAAGTGAATGGCGATTGCGGCGAGCAACGGTGGAGTATGATGATTTAGGGGTTTGTTTAAGAGCAGTAAAGAATTGGGAACAAGGGGATTCAAGATTGAAACTAGGGTTTGTTTGAGATGGGCGTTTTGGTTTTGGGGTTTTGAAATTCGAAATGTCACGAAACAATAAGGAAGATGAATTTGGTAATGGGGAAGATGGGATTTGCTGTTTTTGTTGTTGGGGTTGTTTTGGTTCCATCTGAGATGAATCTTGAAATCTTTCTTGATTTTCCGGCGAGTTTGGAAAGAATTTTTGTTTGAAATTTTTTGTCTGAAATTGGGAGAAACAGTATCCGACAGTGAGTGGGAGGTAAAAAGATTTGAATTTGAAAATGGGGTTAAGGCGCGGTAACAAGATGGAAAAAGAAAAAAGATGGAATAATGGATTGTCGTTTGGTTTATGGATCAGAACCATAATAAAATGCAAATCGTGGGTCTTTTTTGTAAATGAAATAAATTTCAGGGATTAAAAATGTATTTTCACTAAACTATAGGGAACAAAATTCTGAAAATTTCACCTTCTCTTCTATTTTCTCCATAACGGATTAGTTTTATACATGTGTGCAATGTTGAGCGAAGGATCTCGAATTTAAAGCCGAGAACTCGAAATAGTAATTTTGTTTCACGTTTTCTTCTATTTTCTATCTATGGTCTTGTTTCATATATAAATGCAAGGTCAACATATTCTATTGGTGGAAGAGGATTGCTATATAGCACGGTTTCAATGCCATAACATTTATTATTCTTAAATTTTAAAGATCATCATATAATTTTAGCTAGTCGGCAGACCATGGTAACTTTCAGTTATTAGGTGGAGAGGGTTGTTTTTTGCTCACTTGAATAAAGAGGGTGCTTGTGATACTTCTTTTTACCAAATTGATAGTGGTGAGTGGTGACCATCATGAGACACCATCATGTACAAGATCGGTTTTGGTTGGAATTGATGAGGTGTAAATGTAGTTTTCTATGGACACCATTAAGGTTGTAAATGAATCGAATGTTCGATAAACCGTTTAGCGAAAAATTCGTTTATGTTCGTTTATTTAATAAATGAACGAACATGAACAAGCTTTTTCGTTTGTTCGAACGAACATGAACAAAGGCCTCGTTTGTTCATTTATGTTCGTGAACATTCGTTAATGCTCGTTTACGTTCGTATGCTCATGCTCGTTTATAATGTACATTCATGTTTTAAAAGGTATTCTTGAAATTTGTAAAAAACTGTAATAGCCTTTTCATAATATATTATAAATAGATATAGATAGTATATATATAATTCTATATATTTATGCTATTTTAAAATATTATAAAACCCATAAAATATTCAATAATTAGTTTATATTAAAATTATTGACGAAAAAATTATAATGATATAATTTATAATAAGAATGAAACATATTTTTAATATATTTTACGATTATGTATTTTTAATGTGCTAACGGTGAAAAAAAATTGAACGTATGGATATAAAACAAATTAATTCGTAAATATTCATGATATTTAATAGTACGGTTAAATTAAAAATATTCAATATTGGGCTCGTTTTGAAGGTATTGACGAGACTATTATAATGGTATAATTTGTAAAAAAAGAAACGTATTTTTTCATTGCATTTTTGTTCATATACGATTATTTGTGTTAATATGATAATGGTGTAAAATGAAAAATGAAAAAACAAGGGATATAAATTAAATTAAATAAGTAATTGTAAGTGTGGTTGATGTAATATTATAAATGGAACGTGGAGAGGAAAAAATGGCTTTCAAAACATTGTAAATAACTATTTTAGAATTTTTATAAAATAGTATAGATATTGTCTTTAGGGGTGTGCAAACCCGAATGGTCCAAAATTCCAACCCGAACAAGAACCAAAAATAAGGTGTTTATGTAAAACCCGAATATCCCAAAATCCGACTTTTGGGGGAATATTTGGGTTCGGGCTGGGTTTCGATCTTTGGACACCCGACCCGTCCGAAAACCCGAAATAATATACATATATATTTTAAATATTGTATAAATGTATTTATTTATCTAATTATCTTTTGAAAATCGTAAATTCTAATCGGTCGAAATGTTTTTTAATTTTCTAAACTTACTATTGATTTCATTAATGTCTTAATCGATTGTATTAATCCTCAAAATCGGTTGAATCTATATATACATTTTGCATTATAATAATACCCAAACCCGACCGGTATCAACCCGAACCCGAAGAAATCCGAAATCCGAGACCTAAAAATCGGATCTTGATTTCCATATCCGAAACCTAATTGGGTTTTGACTTTATCACCCGAACCCACCCAATGCACACCCCTAATTGTCATTTGGTTTATAGATCAAAACCGTAACAAAATGCAAATCATGGTTCTTTTTTGTAAATTAATGAAATTTCAGGGATTAAAAATGTATTTTCACTTAACTATATGGAACAAAATATTGAAATTTCACCTTCTCTCCTATTTTCTCCATGGATATTGTCATTTGGTTTATAGATCAAAACTCTAACAAAATACAAATTGTGGGTCTTTTTGTGAATGAATGAAATTCCAGGGATTATAAATGTATTTTCACTAAACAAATAGGGAACAAAATTTTGAAATTTCACTCTCTCCTATTTTCTCTATTTTAGAGAATCTATTGGAGTGAAAAACTTACTCAAAATATCTGTTTTATCCGTGTTAGATAATTCAATGTATATGCTCACTAATGTCTTGGACTCTTAGGTGGCATTTGGTTCGCATATTCTGAAGAAATCTGATGGAATTGGAATGTTGAATTTCATTGACTAAATTACATTTATTTGTTTGGTTCATTCTTTTTCACGGAAAGAATCTATAAATTCCACAAATGATGGAATTTAACATTCCTTAGCAACTACAAGGTATTTTGATGAAATAGAATTCTTATTTTTCAAAATACCACATATGCCCTCAATCCAATATAACCTAATCATTGTCGACCACCCCCGATCATCGTCGATCTGAACCACCGTCGACCATCGATCGCCGCCGATCTGAACCAGACCACCGCCGTTATGAACCATCACCGACCACCGTCGTTCTGAACCATCGTCGATCTAAACCACCGCCGACCACCACTAAACCATCGCCGATTTGAACTACCTCCGACCACATCTGAACCACCACCGACCACCGATCTGAACTACCGTCGACCACCGCCAATCTGAACCACCGTCGTTCTGAACCATCGTCGACACCGCCGATTTGAACATTTGAACCACCGTCGTTCTTGTTGGGTTACGGGATCTCAACCACAGCGGAAAATAAAACCGTAACCCTCAAAGGACCCATACAAACCGGAATAAATCGGGTGTTTGGAAATTATACCTCACAATTAACGAGACTTTGAATCACAGCAACAAAGCAAGCTTAATGCCTCCACGATATCCACGCGAATAATCCGAATCCTCTGCCTTCTCGTGATGCTAGTCACGGTTTCAAAACTTAGAAAGAAAATGGAGCATATAGTTGTAGGTGATTTTAGAGAGAATTGCAAGAACAACAATTGTATACAATGTCATACAATATATTTGGTGATGGAAATATGGCCTAAAAGATCACCATCATCTCCACATCTTACTTGAGTGTAAGAGTAGCCATGCACCATCATTTTCTTACATAACCATACCTAGTCAACTTATTTAATGTCCAACAAAATAATATCTGATTTTTATTTAATCAGATTAAACAATACAAATCAGATATAATAATTAAACATTTTAATTATTGAAACTCCTTATCCGGATATGTTCAAAGCGTGTGACCCAATGGGTTATCGACATGTTGGTAATAAATATAAACCTCGTATTTATATTTATAAACGATGAGCGGTATCTAGCAATACATCATCGTCACCCAAATGACGATAATTGGTGATACATCAAATTATCGATTTGTAGTCAATTTTAGTTTACACATTTAATTCATTTGTCCTTGATGTCTAGATTGAACACGAGACATTAAATGTGTCATTCTCATTATGTCAAATCTATAGTTTCTTAATTCCCTAATATACTAATAAAAACAGAAATTGATATCTCATATCATTTATCTGAGCATGCATGCATTTCCTTAGTATATATATTTATCAAGGGGCCCAGAGACATCACTCCCGTCATAAAAGAGGGACAAATTCTATCTCGATACATGCTAGTTCTACCATGTGATTTATAACATACCCAACAATAATTCTGTCACCCAGTTACGGAATGATTAGAACAAATGTCAAAATATATTACTCACACATAGCAAACTCCATATTTCTCAAGTCAAAAAATTACAGGTACATTGACCACATGAGAAACACTTATGACACTCACATGACATCCAATGAAGTGTTCTCATAGCGAGTCACGTCCGATACACAAAATCTCCATTTTGTACCCATATGTAGATTCAATATCTCTATATGAATCCCTACATATGCTAGTCATTATCATATTACTTCAACCTTAAAACCCAACATAATATTTAACTATGGACATTTAGAATACATTATTCTAAGGGTATGTTTGGTACAAAGATTTGAAGGCAGAGAAATGGAAATGGACCCTAATTCCCTTGTTTGGTAAGTCAGATAAAAGAAAATCTGAGAAATAAATGATTTCCATTTCTCTACTTTTATTTCCCCCCAAAATGAAAAGAAAATGTGAGAATTGAAAAATTGGATTATCTGGGAATTGAAAAAAAGACACGGAGGGTTCCTCGGTAACCTAACCAAACGGGGTCGGTTTTGGACGAAATTTTGTGTGATGCCTCGTGAACATAAAAAAAACATGATCCGAAAAAAAAAATATTGTTTTGGGGTCGGGATTTTCCCGGGGCCCGACCCGGACTCGGGTTTTGACGGGTTCCGGTCCAAACGAGGTCGGTTTTGGACGAAACTTTGCGTGATGCCTCGTGAACATAAAAAAGCATGATCCCAAAAAAATTATCGTTTTTGGGTCGGGATTTTCTCGGGGCCCGGCCCGGGTTCGGGTTTTGACGGGTTCCGGCTCAAACGGGGCCGGTTTTGGACGAAATTTTGCGTGATGCCTCGTGATCATAAAAAAACATGATCCGAAAAAAAAATCTTGTTTTGGGGTCGGGGTTTTGACGGGTTCCGGCCCAAACGGAGTCGGTTTTATATGAAACTTTGCGTGATGCCTCGTGATCATAAAAAAACATGGTCCGAAAAAAAAATCTCGTTTTGGGGTCGGGATTTTCCCGGGGCATGGCCCGGGCTCGGGTTTTGACGGGTTCCGGGTCAAACGGGGTCGGTTTTGAACGAAATTTTGCGTGATGCCTCGTGAACATAAAAAAACATGATCCCCAAAAAAAATCATTTTGGGGTCGGGATTTTCTCGGGGCCCGGCCCGGGCTCGGGTTTTGACAGGAACCCGGGCAAACGGGGTCGGGTTGGGACGAAACTTTGCGTGATGCCTCGTGAACATAAAAAAACATGATCCCCAAAAAAAAATTCTCGTTTTGGAGTCGGGATTTTCTCGGGGCCCGGCCCGGGCTCGGGTTTTGACGGGAACCCGGGCAAACGAGGTTGGTTTGGGACGAAACTTTGCGTGATGCCTCGTGAACATAAAAAAACATGATCCCAAGAAAAAAATTCTCGTTTTGGGGTCGGGATTTTCTCGGGGCCCGACCCGGACTCGGGTTTTGACGGGAAACCGGGCAAACGGGGTCGGTTTGGGATGAAACTTTGTGTGATGCCTCGTGATCATAAAAAAACATGATCTGAAAAAAAAAATCTCGTTTCGGGGTCGGGATTAGGACTGGCCAAGCCAAAAACGAGATTTTTTTTTTATTATGTTTTTTATGTTCACGAGGCATCACGCAAAGTTTCGTCCAAAACCGACCCCGTTTGGACCGGAACCCGTCAAAACCCGAGCCCGGGCCGGGCCCCGGCAAAATCCCGACCCCAAAACGAGAATTTTTTTTCCCGGATCATGCTTTTTTATGTTCACGAGGCATCACACAAAATTTCGTCCAAAACCAACCCCGTTTATTTCGGGGCTAGTTGATTCGGCATGGTAGAATCGTATACCGATGGTTCCATGGGATAATTGTTTATGGTTGAAGTACTTGAACTACTCTTTTTTTGGTTTCACTATGTTGAAGTAATTATGTTTTGGTATGACTTTGGTTGGAATGATGTTGAACTAGTTTTTGATTTAATTAATGCATTTTAATTATTAATTTATGCATTTTAATTATTAAATTATGCATTAGTTATTAATTTATGGATGCAAATGATAAGTTGATATAATTCTCTGTTGAAATCTCTGTGCTCCCAAACAAGAGAAATGATTCCCTGTTACATTTCTCTGCTGAATTCTCTATGCTACCAAATAGGAGTGTCAATTCCTATTCTCCAGACCAATTCTCTTTCTCTGCAATTCCATTCTCTGTACCAAACACACCCTAAGGTTATTTATTATGAATAATTAAAAACACATAATACAACAAAAACATAATAAATTGGGCAATGCCTTTTATTTATTTATTAATTTCATGAAACAAAACTCAAAATTACAATCATTTTATGATTAGCTTTTGGGCATTCACTAACAGTTATGAACTACCGCCGCCCACCGCCCACCGGCCACCGCCAATCTGAACCATCACCAATCTAAACCATCGCCGACCAAATCCGATCTGAACCACCGTGATGCAAAACGTAATTCATAATTTACAAATATCAAGTATGATAAACAATATCACATATGATATTTTGACAAAAATTAGCATTTTTTTTTTTAAAAACGCCGAGTAATTGTGTATATCACGTGATTTTTGACCAAAATCGTAAAAAAAATCTTAAACAAATTACTTCGATTAAAAAAAGTAAATATGAAACTAAATTACACCAATTTTAAATGTCATAGCAAATAAAAGTTTTAAATAAAAAATTAATCATACTTAGATCGCTAAAATTGTAAACAAAATATTAAATAAATACCTTAATTAAATGTATTAAATAACTATTGTGACCTGGAAACCCACGATTACAAATATATATATATATATATATGTCTTTTTGTTTGATTTTTAAAAATAAATATTTAAAATATTATTTGAATAAATGATCAATTGAAATTCATCATCTTATTTTGTTATCTAGATGGCATCCACGTTTGAATTTTTCCTCCATATATATGTATAAAAACCATTTGTTTTGTTAATCAAAGAAAATAGTACATTTTTTGTTAACCAGGGTATTATTGTCTTTTTCATATATTAATACCACATCTCTTAATTATTTATTCATTTAAGTATCATATTCCTTAAATATCTTATTCACTTAATTGTTTCGCCTAGAACTTTCAGCTTTCATCTATGAATTTGTTTAAACTTCCTTAATTGTTTTATTTACTTTTGGGTTTCACTTATATTGTAACACCCTAAATTTGAGAGAATTTAAAATTTTGAAAATTCGGCAATATGACGGCTATAAATGGAGAAAACCTGAATAATATGACAATAACATTTTAACCAAAATATGTCATCCCGAAACGGGGAACAAAGTATGACGTTTACAACCCAAAGAAATAATTAAAGTTTAACTCAACTACATACTAATCTAAATATAATTAAATCTAGATTAAAATCGGGTGTTGACATTTTTCTTTCCAAAAGTATACCAACACTAAGTTGGGTATGCGTCTCTATATCCTCCAAAAATGTTACTATTCTTCGACCTCTCTCCACTCAAACCTGAGGAGTCCCACCGCTAGAATGACCAATACATGTCGTTTTAAAAAAAAGTGTTAAGCTAGAGCATAGTGAGATCAAACAGTTAAGTAGAGAAATAATAATAAGTGTTAGACGAAAATAAAAGTAAAGCCGGAGAAGTAATGGTAGATAGACCTTTACCATAATATAACACCTCTTTGGTTAAGGGGGGAGACCCGCTTACTAACACAAGTGATATAACACAAAAATAAGCCACTTGACAAGTTAGTAAAACCAATACACATAATAAAGTACATGCAAGAGATGTTAGGCTCGGTAGCTTTAAACATACACCCGCGGAAAGTCAACTTCAACCACATAGAGTCCTTACGTTGAGATCCTCATCCAATATCGTATACTAACACGTAGGACTTACAGCCTAATCCGATGCCTAAACGTGCTTCAATGTGGAAAACTGTCGTTCCATCATTGGACAAAATGATACAAACAAGTTTGGGTGCTGTTAGGACTGAAAGTCCTAGTGCGTGAAAAGTTATATAAAGTATTTATATAGTTTATTTATTAATTATTAATCGCGTTGTAAAAACCTTTTATTTTAATATTAGGTTTTGTTTGTTATTTGGGCCTTAGTTTGGTTTGTTGGGCCTTCGGCCTTTAGGTTTTTAGGCCTGAGTATATAATGTGTGTTTTCTAATCTTTAGGGTTAGAAGTTGAGAGAAACTGAATTGTGTGCTTATCAGGTTTAGAGAGAGAGTTTACTTTTCAATCCTATGTTTGTAACTCTCTCAATCATTCAATACAATTAATCTTTCAATTATTCATTGTTACTTGAGCAATCTGGGATTCACAATTGGTATCAGAGCAAAGATACGAAGATTTGATTCGAAAAAGGTAATTTTTTTCTCTTCTCTGTTCGATCGACTTCTAAAATTGATTTTTGGGTTTATTGATTTTTGCTAAATCGTTGAGTCTAGTTGTTCCCAATCTACTTAGGTGTGTTAGATTAAAGGTTTGGTAAAGTTTCATCTTCCAAATCGTAAGATTGAAGTAGAATTTTGGATTTTAAAGATCTAAAATTTTTAGATTGTGTTCTTGAGTTTTATTGAAAAATCATTGTTTTTGGTTGAAAATCAGTGAAAAAGAGTGTTAAAATTCTAGATATTGCTAAAGTTCATTAGCGTTCGATTAAAAGTTTTAATTTTGTGTTTGGAGTCGATAAGGTTCTATTTTTTTTTGTGCGCCGCCAAGCCCTCTCCTCCCAAGCCATCTCCTCCCAAACCATCTCCTCCCCAAGCCAAGCCCTCTCCTCCCTCGAAGCCCTCTTCCCACCCGCGAAGCCCTCTTCCCACCCGAAGCCCTCTTCCAACCCGAAGCCCTCTTCCCACCCGAATCCCTCTTCCTAACCGTGAATCCCTCTTCCCACCCACGAAGCCCTATTCCCACCCAAAGCCCTCTTTCCAACCGCGAAGCCCTCTTCCCAACCGAAGCCCTCTCATCCCAATCCATCTCCTCCGAAGCCCTCTTCCCAATCGCGAAGCCCTCTTCCCAACTGAAGCCCTCTCATCCCAAGCCATCTCCTCCGAATCCCTCTTCCCAACCCCTCTTCCCACCCGAAACCCTCTTCCCACCCGCGAAGCCCTCTTCCCACCCGAAGCCCTCTTCCCAACCCCTCTTCCCACCTAAAGCCCTCTTCTCACCCAAATCCCTCTTCTCAACCCCTCTTCCCACTCTAAGCCCTCTTCCCACCCGTGAAGCCCTCTTCCCATCCGAAGCCCTCTTCCCACCACGAAGCCCTCTCCTCACGAAGCCCTCTCTCCTCGCGAAGCCCTCTCCTCGCGAAGCCCTCTCCTAGCGAAGCCCTCTCCTTGCGAAGCCCTCTCCTCGGCCAAACCCAAGTCTTTAACCTCAAACCCTCTCCTCTCTAAATAACTTAAACCCAAGTCCACTTCCTTCACTCGAAACATGTCTGCTCCAAGTCTTGCTCAGTAGTTTAATTTTTTATTTTATTTTATTTTATTTATTAGTTAAGTTTTTGAGTTTCTCTTTTGTCATTCATTCCTCTACACATTTTTTTTGAATCAAATCGCGATCGTCTTACGAAATTATTGTTCAAGTAACAATGTCTTATTCTGCTTATCAACAAGAAATTTCTGATCTCAAATCCAAGATTGTAGTTCTTGAAGCCAGATTGGAAAACAATTACAACGTGCTTGTGCAAGTTAATGGTGAAAATGTTGATAATCTGAGTTGGGCACAAAGCTTAAAAAGAGAAAAAGAAAAACTTGCTGAAGAAAATGATGTTTTGAAGAAGCAATTTTCAGAACTCTCGAAAAAGTTTGAAAAATCAGAGAATTTTGAAGCCCAAGAAGAGAAGACTCTGGAACTTGAAGAGAAACTGAAAGCTATGGAGAGTGAAAATCTTGATCTCAAGAATAGGCTTTCTGTTTTTGAACAAGAAAAAGTAGACTTTTCAAAGGAAAAGAAAAGTTTTGAAGGAAAGATTATCGAGCTTTCAAGGAAAGTTTTCGATGAAAGAAAGGTTTTTGAGCTTCAAAATGCAAAACTTTCAAAACAGATTTCTGATTTTGAAAAGGTTTTGATAATGGAGAGAGATAATTTTGCAAAAGAGCGAAAAAATATTGAAATGGAAAAGAAAGTGCTTGAAAAGAAAAATGTTGCGGTTTTCAAAGAAATATCTGATAAACGCAACAGCATTGAAAAAGACTTTGAAAGTGAGAGGAAGTTTTTCGAAAAAGAAATTCGTAAGCTTTCACAGAAATTGTCTGGATTAACGACAGAGATTTTGAAAGAACAGAAGGTAAAATCTGATTTACAAAAACAATTTATTTCAATTCTCGAAGAAAGAAATGCTTTAGCCGTAAAAGTCAAGAAACTTAAAGAACTAAATTTGAAAGTCGATTTATCTGAACAAGCCAGTCCCGATAATGTTGTTCAGTCTCCTTATTCTTCAAGTTCAACTTCTACAACTATTTCTTCGAAGGGTTGTGTCAAATCAAATGAGTTTTCAAAAGATCGGATTCACCCTTCAAATCTTTTTTATAATTCTCTTGTTGATAATACAGATAATCAAGTGTTTCGAAAAGTGAAAATGGTTTGGAAAAAGAAATCAACTACAGAAGACATTGATGGAAACACGTCATACAAATCCCCTGTAGTTGATCCAAAGTCACCGAATCATGTCTATTCCACAACTAAGTTGATTAGTCTCAACCGATCAAATATATGTTGCACTTATTGTGGAAATAATGACTTTGTGGATTACAGGTATGTCAATATATGGTATGGTACTTATAGTTTCCCCAACCCCCATTTTCATAGCTTCAAAGCTAAGGCAACTAACCATCAAGGATCCATAAAAATATGGATACCAAAACCAAAATTTGTCTAATCTGTTTTGCAGGAATGTCATGTGGGCTTTAACTCAGATTATTCACGTCACATGACTACAATCAAGGGTTATGCCATCTTTTGAGGGGGAGTACCAGGTCTATCCTAACTTTCAAATCGACTTCTGAACACTTCAGTTCAGGATTCGCTCTTAAATGCGTTTGACTTATGATTCCCTCAAATCAGAAATTTTACTTCAATGTTCTATCTTGGTGAGTTAAAGGAGTGTTAGGGCTCATAAAGTTTCTATGGTCAATCCAGAACCGGAAGGACCTACCCAAGAAACACATCCCATTCATAGATATCAGTGAGGGGTCTAGATTGATAGATGAGTTCGGAGTAAAAAAAAATGGTGCGGATGTGACAGGACTTAAAAGAATTATTGGTCCTTACCAAACCGAGTCAGTTATCCGGGTTACCACATAATCTATTCATTCTCGTTCTTTGGAGATGAATATTGAAATAGACATGGACCTGATAACTCGTGTCACCCCACCTAGCCACTCAAGTATCTCAGAAAAGGCACTTGTTTCATATATTCACAGAGATTTAGCACATAATCTATCTATTACTCACTCGGAGGTCTTAGATATTGAAAAAGGAAGACATCAGGTCTGGTCTCCGAACTTCATTTTCATCTCACTGTGTCTATTGATTTATAACATGTGTCCCAGGTTGAATCAATCTTTAAGTCGAAAAACTACATATTTATATTTATTTCACACACGCACGAATCTTAGTGATTCCAATCGCATATCTTTGTGATACTGCCGGAACAGTTTGAGAAGTAATTTTTAGTATTTTACTTCGGTGATAACTGGAAGTCCTATCAGAGATACATCGATGCCAACTCTGAAAATAGGCCACACAATTATTTTAATTGTTGTGATAACAATTACTAATGTGTTTATGTGTTAGTTGATTACCCCATCTTGGTTACTAAATGTTTTATCTTATCTTTTGCTACTCATCCGGTTAATCTTTGAACATACATGATGCTCATGATTCTCCTAATCATCATGAGGGGGAGAATGCAATAACAATGACACAAGTTTCAAAGACAGATTTCCATGTTGAGGGGGAGTTAGCAAAAGCGAAGGGGGAACAACATATCCTATTTTTCTTGAATCTGAGGTTGAAAAGCCATGGATTTAAAGATTGCATCGGTTCTTCTATCCTTCATCAAATGGTGTTCGCTACAAGTTGCTTCCACCTACGAGCTGATTGAAACAAGTTCTTAAGCTGAAAGTCAATTCAACTCGCGGTTCAAAGACATATTCTTTGTTTTTAAACTGAAGATGCACTGTGGAATGTCACGTAACTAGCACATTATCTTTTTTGTGTGCTGATTCGATGTGTCGAGTTTCTACAGTTAAAAGTTGCTCAGTTTGGGCATTCAGTCGAGATCATGGTTCACTGAATCTGGTTACAAAGTTGAAATTATGAAGAGCAAGAGCTTTATTCAAGGGGGAGCTTGGAATGACATGAAGACAAGCAACACCAAAGTGTTTTAAAGATTCAAGAGGAAGAGAAGATCATGAACTGAAGATTTCAAGAAGATAAATCATTTATACAACTTTAGGGGGAGATTGTTAGGACTGAAAGTCCTAGTGCGTGAAAAGTTATATAAAGTATTTATATAGTTTATTTATTAATTATTAATCGCGTTGTAAAAGCCTTTTATTTTAATATTAGGTTTTGTTTGTTATTTGGGCCTTAGTTTGGTTTGTTGGGCCTTCGGCCTTTAGGTTTTTAGGCCTGAGTATATAATGTGTGTTTTCTAATCTTTAGGGTTAGAAGTTAAGAGAAACTGAATTGTGTGCTTATCAGGTTTAGAGAGAGAGTTTACTTTTCAATCATATGTTTGTAACTCTCTCAATCATTCAATACAATTAATCTTTCAATTATTCATTGTTACTTGAGCAATCTGGGATTCACAGGTTCATGACGCCCAAATGCAACCATTTATGCACACCCATATAAGAAACCAATCAATATTATCCAACAATTAGATTGCTATCAAAATATATAGCCAAGAGTCTATGTAATTTCGTACGTAGTTTCAAAGAGATTCCAATGGAAACCCATGGGTAACATTCTACCCATTCACTTGTTTTATTTGATTTCCATCAAATAAATTCATCAATATCTCAAACCCTATTTTAATTCAAAACATAAATATATAGAGTAAATGAGACATGATACTTATGTAATAACCACATGTAAATCCAAGATATAAGTTTCTTTTTTTGAAAACATACTCAATCAAATAAACTTTAAAATCTCCAAAATTAAGTTTTTTGGTGAATGTTCACCCAAACCAAAGAAATTCAAATGGAGATGTCTAGTAGGTTAAAATCTTTAATTTTAACCTGTATATAGTTTTTAAAAGAGGATTAACTCACCTTGTAAGGTTATAGCCTAAAACCCTAGAATCCAAGAATTTAATGAGAAGGAGATGGAGTGGGGATCTTGAGGGAGCTTCAAACTTGCACAATAAATGTTCACAATGTCTGTTGGTGATTTTAGTGAAATCATCGGTCATTTTGTGTAATTGGATTCACAAAGATAATAATGGGGTTTGTAGCTAAGCTATAACACGAGTTAGGAGGTGTGTAGTGCACACTCGTGTAAGCTAACTATGACCCGGGATTGTTGGACGGTCGTTTGGTGGTTTGTTACTAAAACAGTGCACCAGGCGGGTTGTAACCCGCGTAGCTACCCGCTCCGTGCACTGTCGTGTGGGGACGAAACAGTGGCCCGGGCGGGTTGCGCCGCGGGCTAACTCGCGCTGCTACCCGCGCCGTGGCACTGTTGCAGATCTTAATTCTGTAACTCCCAATTCTCTTTGTAACCCCCAAATCAGTTTTGTAACCTACTCAATTATGACCAATTAACAATCAGTACCATTAATTGGTTGATTATTATCATTAATAATATAGCTTCGGTTACGATTCTCTTGGTGTTTAAATAGTGTCGATTTCTGCCATAATCGATACGGTGAATTTGAGATTATCCTCGAGTGTATTTCGTGATATCCATGCAGAATAGGGTCGAAATGACACTTAAAAAAAGCGAGCTCTCACGCAATCTCACATTCTATCCAAGTTCCGATCATCTCTCATCTCTCTCTACCCACCGATTTTCTGCAACCCCACAAATCCCCCAACAATCTTAAGTGTTATTTTCGTGAGAGAGATGACGAGTGATCAATCGGTGAGAGACATGACGACCAAATTCACGAAACTAGAGAAGTTCGAAGGCGTCGACTTTCGACGATGGCAAAAGAAGATGCACTTCTTATTGACCACGTTGAAGGTCGTGTACGTATTGCGCACGCCGATGCCTGAAGTGATGGAGGACGAGACGTTGGAGATGACCCGGCGTCGCGACAAATGGGAGAACGACGACTACATCTGTCGTGGCCACATTTTGAACGGTATGTGTGACTCCCTTTTTGACATTTATCAAAACGTTGAATCCGCTAAAGAGTTATGGGACTCTCTTGAGTCCAAATACATGGCGAAGGATGCTTCTAGTAATAAGTTCCTCGTGAGTAATTTTAATAATTACAAAATGGTGGATTCAAGGCCTATGATGGAGCAATATAATGAGCTCCTACGCATTCTAGGCCAATATGCTCAACATGATATGAAGATGGACGAATCCATCTCCGTATCGAGCATTATTGATAAATTGCCTCCCTCTTGGGAAGACTTCAAACATATGTTGAAACACAAGAAGGAAGAATTGTCTCTTGTACAACTCGGTAGTCACTTGCGCATAGAGGAATCTCTTCAGGCGCAAGAGACTGAGAAACCTAAAATGAAAGAGGTTTCTGCACCTTCGGTGAACATGGTGGAAGAGGGAAGATCCAACAATTTCAAGGGAAAACGTAAGTTCAATGAAGCCAAGAAAGGTCCCAACAAAAAGGTTAAATTAACCTGTTGTACTTGTGGGATGACCGACCATCTCAAGCGGGATTGTCGAGTTGTCAAGAATAAGAACGGAGCAAACTCAAGTGGTGGTGGGCAAAGATCCAATGATCAGAACCCACGACAAGGTCAGTTTCTTGACTTTGGTGTTAATTCAAACTTGAATTATGTACCACTAATATCCGAATCATTTTATGTGCAGGATGATGATGATGCTTGGTGGATTGACACGGGTGCATCGAGTCATGTGTGCAAGGATCGACGTTGGTTCTCCTCTTTGGAACCGGTTGAATACGGATCCGTGCTACACATGTGGAACGAGTCAAATGCTCCCATTCTTGGACGTGGCTTAGTTAGGCTAGAATTTAGCTCTAATAAAATAATTGAACTTGTTGACGTTTTGTTTGTACCACAAATTCGAAAGAATTTGGTTTCCGGTAGTACCTTGAATAAGTTAGGATATAGGCAAGTTTTTGAGTCCGGAAAGTTTACCTTGTCTAAAGGTGGCTCTTTTGTAGGTTTCGGTTATTTGAATAATGACATGTTCATGTTAAGTTTAAATAATAAGAATTTTGTTTCGAATTCTATTTATATTGCAAATGAAGTTCTTGTTGATTATAGTTTATGACATGCTAGACTAGGTCATGTTAATTTTAAAAGAATGGTTGAAATGTCAAAAGACGGTCTTATTCCGGCTTTTGATGTTAAAACTTAAAAATGTAAAACTTGCATGTTGACAAAGATCACTAGACAACCTTTTCCTAATGTGAAAAGAGATTCGTCGGTGCTTGAATTAATTCATAGTGATCTTTGTGATTTGCATTCAACTCTGTCTTTTGGTAATAAAAAGTACGTTGTTACTTTTATTGACGACGCTTCACGGTTTTGTTATATTTATTTATTGCACTCAAAAGATGAAGCGTTGGATAAATTTAAAGTTTATAAAACGGAAGTTGAATTGCAAATGAACGGTTTAATTAAATGTTTACGCACCGATCGTGGTGGGGAATTTTACGACCCCATGTTTTTCCAATCCGTAGGAATTATCCATGAGACTACGGTGCCGTATACACCACAACAAAATGGTGTGGCGGAACGGAAAAATAGAGTTCTCAAAGAAATGGTGAACTCTATGTTATCCTACTCGGGATTGAGTGATGAATTTTGGGGTGAAGCCATGTTAACGGCTTGTTATTTATTAAATCGAGTTCCCAATAAAAGGAACAAGATTACCCCATATGAACTTTGGTTCAAGAAAAGGCCTAACTTGAATTATATTCGAGTTTGGGGTTGTCGAGCGGTTGTTCGACTACCCGAACCCAAAAGGAAAACCTTGGGTGAAAAGGGTATTAATTGCATCTTTGTTGGATATTCCGAGCATTTCAAGGCATATAGGTTCTATGTTATTGAACCTAATGATTCTATAGCGATTCACACCGTTATAGAATCGAGAGATGCATTATTTGATGAGACTAGATTCTCTACCTAGGCCGAAGGATCTTGTTCCAAATACTAGTGTAACTAGTGAGGTTGAAGAACAAGCAATTGTTCCAACCGAATCTCCGATGCTTCGAAGGAGCAAAAGAGGAAGGATTGAAAAATCCTTTGGTCCCGATTTCCAAGTATACTTGGTAGAAGGATCAAGAGATGAAATTGGATCACAATTCTCTTACTGTTATAGTATTGAGGAAGATCCAAAATCATTTGATGAGGCTATGAAGTCTCAAGATATTGCTTTATGGAAAGAAGCAATAAATGATGAGATGGATTCCATCATGGGGAATAATACTTGGGTATTATCGGACTTGCCACCGGGTTGTAAACCGTTGGGTTGCAAGTGGATCTTCAAAAGGAAGATGAAAGCCGATGGATCAATCGACAAGTTCAAAGCTCGATTGGTAATCCAAGGCTTTAGGCAACGGGAAGGCATCGATTATTTTGATACCTATGCCCCGGTTGCAAGGATCTCCACGATTAGATTGTTGATAGCCTTAGGAGCTATCCACAATTTAGTGATTCACCAAATGGATGTCAAAACGACATTCTTAAATGGTGACTTGGAGGAAGAAGTTTACATGAAACAACCGGAAGGTTTTATTATGCCCATGATGGAGCATAAGGTGTGTAAACTTGTAAAATCATTGTATGGGCTTAAACAAGCACCCAAACAATGGCATCAAAAATTTGATGAAGTTATCTTGTCCAATGGTTTCATGTTAAACCAAGCGGACAAGTGTGTATATAGCAAATTTGACATATCCGGTAATGGAGTAATAATTTGCTTATATGTTGATGACATGTTGATTTTTGGCACTGACCAAAATCAAGTTGATAAAACTAAAGGGTTTTTGTCATCAAAATTCTCCATGAAAGATATGGGAGAAGCGAAGGTGATCCTTGGAATAAGGATCAAGCGTGAGAACAAAGGGATTGCAATTACGTAATCTCATTACATCGAGAAAGTACTAAAGAAATTTAATTACTTTGACTGTTCTCCGGTGAGTACTCCATTTGATCCGAGTGTGAAACTTATGCCCAATTCGGGTGAAGCTGTGTCACAACTCGAGTACTCAAAGGCTATTGGTTGCTTGATGTATGCCATGACAAGCACTAGGCCGGACATCGCTTTTGCCGTAGGCAAGTTGAGTAGGTATACTAGTAATCCTAGTATACATCATTGGCAAGCGATAGGACGAGTATTTAAATACTTGAAGAAAACCATTGATTATGGTTTGTCATATGTCGGGTTTCCTTCGGTTTTAGAGGGATATTCGGATGCAAGTTGGATTACCAACTTAGAAGATCACTCTTCTACAAGTGGTTGGGTATACTTGCTTGGGGAAGGTGCCATTTCATGGGCTTCCAAGAAGCAAACTTGCATCACGAGTTCGACTATGGAGTCGGAATTTGTGGCATTAGCCGCTGTCGGTAAAGAGGTAGAGTGGCTAAGGAATTTAGTTCACGAAATTCCGTTATGGCCAAAACCAATATCACTCATTTCTATCCATTGTGATAGTGCGACTACTTTGGCTAAAGCTTATAGTCAAGTGTACAATGGAAAGTCTAGACACCTAGGTGTTAGACATAGCATGATTCGTGAGCTAATCACGAATGGGGTGATTTCGGTAGAATTTGTTCAGTCGCAACAAAATCTAGCGGACCACTTGACGAAGGGGATAGCTAGGGACTTGGTTCACAAGTCGGTAATCGGGATGGGTTTAAAGTCCATTTGAATCTCTAACGGTGAGATACCCAATTCCCTTCTAATACAACGTTAGAAGTTGAATTCAATGGGAAAACTCACTCTAAGGGATTGGAGCTCAAGGTAATCATCCCAAGGTATGTGCTCGGTACTGCAAGCGAGGAGGTAATTGTTCTTTTGTTAAAATGCATGTGCAGGTGCATGATGAAAAGAACTACCTATATGAGTGCGAAGTGTGGCCGCTTTAAGAAGCTTGGACTTAGTTTTGATGCACTCACGAATGGATAAGGACACACGACCTGTATAGTGTCAAGTTTAAACTTTAGAGAATTTTAAATTCATGTGTATGTTATTTTCTGGTACTCAAATGGGTTGAAGGGTTCAATCCATAGGACACCCGGATTCTCGAGTATTTAAAATGTGTAATGTACTAAGATGGAAATTCAATCTTTTAGATATTTTCATTTATGCATGAGTTTGTTTGCTATATTAATCTTATTTGTGAATCAAGGATTGCACTAAAATGGGGGAGGAATGTTGGTGATTTTAGTGAAATCATCGGTCATTTTGTGTAATTGGATTCACAAAGATAATAATGGGGTTTGTAGCTAAGCTATAACACGAGTTAGGAGGTGTGGAGTGCACACTCGTGTAAGCTAACTATGACCCGGGATTGTTGGACGGTCATTTGGTGGGTTGTTACTGAAACAGTGCACTGGGCGGGTTGTGTCGCGGGTTAATCCGCGCGGCTACCCGCGCCGTGCACTGTCGTGTGGGGACAAAACAGTAGCCCGGGCGGGTTGCGCCGCGGGCTAACTCGCGCGGCTACCCGTGCCGTGGCACTATTGCAGATCTTAATTCTGTAACTCCCAATTCTCTCTGTAACCCCCAAATCATTTTTGTAACCTACTCAATTATGACCAATTAACAATCAATACCATTAATTGGTTGATTATTATTATTAATAATATAGCTTCGGTTACGATTCTCTTGGTGTTTAAATAGTGTCGATTTCTGCCATAATCGATACGGTGAATTTGAGATTATCCTCGAGTGTATTTTGTGATACCCAGGCAGAATAGGGTCGAAATAACACTTAAGGAAGCGAGCTCTCACGCGATCTCACATTCTATCCAAGTTCCGATCATCTCTCATCTCTCTCTACCCACCGATTTTCTACAACCCCACAAATCCCCCAACAATGTCAAGGATAACATTAATGATCAAGAGGTTGGTGTAGATGAGAAGTATTAATGGCAAGGGAAACACTAGGGTTAAGATTTACCAACCTTAGGAGAGAAAATCGCACTTTACAGCTTCCAAATCTGATAAATGTGGCTAAAATTACGACCTAACTCTTTATATACCCGGTCAGCCTTTCGGCGATAGTGACATTTGTCACTATTGCAGGCATACTCGTCCGAGACCCCAACTCTCGGTACATATTCAACGTTTGTGACCCGCGATAGTGACCAAGGCACTATCGCGCGGAATGTACCGCGAATCATTCCCTTCCAGCGATTGTGCCTTAAGCGATAGTGACACCATGTCACTATCGCGGGCACTATTGCGAGTATAGTACCGAAAGCCAAATCTTGGCACACTAACTACTGAAGCTCGCGATAACAACGCTATAAATCTTAAACTTGAAATTGATTCCACTTATACAACAAACCCTTGACAAAAACTTGAACCTTACACAAGTCCCCAAATTTTGGGGTGTTACATATATGCTTTAATAATAAATAAAAAATTGGAACAACAAAATTTCATATAAGAAAAACTGAAAAACATTATAAATTTTAAACAAAAATAAATGTTTTTCACATATCAAATTTAGACAAAAAAAAATTATTGTTTCACCTATGAACTTCAAACAAAAATCACATTCCTTAATTATCTCATTAATTTAAAAACAAAATCAATAATTATTTTCTATCTATATACTATATTATAAAACAAACATAAAAAACTCTTAAATACAAATTATTAGGCACAAGGTACCATCATTTTATGCAAGATTTTAAAAATCTCTTAATTTACAAGTATCAAAGCGCAAAATACATATTACTATTGCACGATTCTAACACCCACCAATTTGGTATGTGCAGGGCCTTCATTTTATACCGACATTTTCATGTATCACTATTAATTAATATATTATATTACTATAAATTTGTTTTAATTATATTATTAAATATGTAATTGGTTATTTTTTCTAGATGTCATTAAAATATATAAAATAATCATTAAATATTAACAAAATTTATTTAAAAAACATTACCACTTTCTCAAAACCATCCAAAATCGTACTGTAAATCGATAGAAAAACAAAAAATAAAATGAAACATTAAAATCGTGATGCATCTCGCTGCATTGCACGAGTACGCTTCTAGTTCCTTAACGAATCATTGATATTTATTAATATTTCAATGAATAGTTATTGAAATATTTATTTTCTATTTTAAGCATTTAAATACTTTTTTTATTTAAGGAAATATTTTAAAAAAATACATTTTTATCAAAATCACATGCCTTTCACAGTTAATTGATTTTTACTATTTCTTTTTTAATCACGTGTGATTTAAATCATGAAAACAATGATCCCAAGTATGACTTTGATACCAACTGTAACAACCCGAATCCAAAAACAGCTGATATAAATCATTATAGCCCAAATGGTCCCAAGTACAAAATTTAATACATAACTCTCAACTCAAAAACCACAATGGTAATATATGACTACAACTGAGATACTCTAGGTCTACTGGAACTTTGAGCTTCCTCCAAGTCCCTATCACGACACCGCCTCCCATAAATCTCTTGAACGAACTTCTAACTAAACCCTTGCCTGAAAAAGGTTTTAGTTTTGAAAAGCGAGAGTTAGACCATTAGGTCTACTGAGTTCCCTCTAGCAACAACATTCGCGCCAACAACAATATTTAAAACAATTTATAAGCATTTATAAACAATTATCCACTTTAAAACATTTAAACTTTCAATCGCAAAACTACACATGTAATCGGCACACTGAAGTCACACCACCTGTGACAACGTGTCAGTCTCACGCTGCCTTAACTGGAACACACCTTCCATGGCATAAACGGGACACCCCCCCGACATGAGCACTGGTGAAACACACCATCCGACTTAGCCGTTACACATCCACTTCCAAATGTATGCATACAAAGTATTTCAACTTTTACAACATATCAAAACATGCAGTTCATATAAAAGATCAACATGCAGTTTCATAACATCTCATGCGTTTAATATAAAACACAAGTCAACACGCTTTCAGTTAGAAAGACTCACCTGTCGTCCTTGCTTACTCCCTCGCGAGTACGCTCCCGATTCTCAAACCGAGGACCTATGATATACAAAATATGGGAGAAATTTTCCCCTAATGCTTACCAACAAACCAAAAGTCGTTTTCCATCAACAACCCGGGTTCGGTGGCAGCTAATTATCGTGTACTGCACAATGGGGGCACAGTATTACCCAGTGAGAGCACAAGTATATACTTTCACTGGAATCGCTACAAGTAATATAATGGTACAAGTACCGAGTATCGTATCCACAGGGACTGACTTACTGAGAAACAGAGATTTTCATGAACTTCTTGCACAAGTTTCGAGTGTGAGAAAAATATTTGTTTGGTTGATTAATGCTAAGAGTACGGAATAAAATTTATAATTAAAAAAATTGGTACGGGTGTAAGCTTTTCTTGAGATGGGCGTAGTAACAAATGGTTAGGCCTTTTGCAGTACGGAAAGTCTATAAAAATCCCGATCTCTCGAAAGTGAATTTTTAAAGACCGGTCCTACAAAATGCCCATAAAGTGTCCATCGTTACCAACTCTTAATCTTATCGATTTAATTACGTTGATAAAAATCAAGTTCTACCGGTGCGGAGATTTACACCCAAATCTCTTTGTGATATAAATCTCCTCTGACGTTTGAACCGTAATAAATCATGCAGAACCCGTATCTCTACGCGATTATCAAAGACTCTCTCAAATTTTTGTGCATCCCTTAAGCCGTATTTCGAATCCGCCCCTCTCGAGGTCTAGATTTAATATTAACACTTCAAAGTGATCGACTTATCAGCGTTGAGTTTAAGTCTCGACTTAAGTGACCAAGCTCAAGAGCTAGTAATGATGGCCACATCCAAGTGTTGCCTACTAGTCTCAAGTTGGCTCACGCCCTTACCCAAAAGATGGTTAGTTCATAATAAAAAGTATAATAATAAAAGACATAATAATAAAAGGCATAATAATAAAGAGCATAAAAATAAAGAGCATATAAATAATAAAAGACTTGGAAATAATAAAAGACGTAAAGGAGAAAGGAAATCTTTGTACTCTACTTGCATAAAATTAAAATTAAGCTACAGACATGCCCACAACGGGAAACCGAGGGTAGAAACGAAAATACAATAAATTAAATGCTTAAAATTAAAGGCAACTTTCTCAACTCTAAACTCTTCCAAAGAGAGAGTTAATAGAACTGAAGAATGTTGAGATGTGATTAAATGCTGAATTAACTACCTATTTATACTAAAAAGCTAGGCTTTTACCCAATGGGTAATACCCAAAAATTAAAGGGTTAATAACATTTGGGTAAAAGAGTACAATGATTGAAGATTTCTCCAGCTAGCATCCACCTTCTTATTTCCAAATATTTTTCATCCTTGAATACTGCAATACCCCCATAATACGAATACGAATACGCTGTATAAATACCGTATGCATCCTCTGGTGCCCTCGGTGGGCAGACAGTGCCCACAGTCCCACAAAAACGAGATTTTCTTGACAAAACCGCATCCTTTGGTGTTTTCATCATATTTGCAAATTTTAATGACCAAAGGAAAGAGATGGATGCAAAAGTGGCTAGAAAGGTGAATAAAATGAAGGAAAAGAGTAACAAATAACACTAAAAAATGAGGGTTTTCACACCCCCAAACTTGAGATGTCACTTGTCCTCAAGTGACAGAAGAAAAGGAAACACAAAGATTGTTACAAGGAGACGAAGAAAACTTACAAAGGTATTGATGCATCCGTCTTGATTTTGAAGAGGCACAAATTTTCATTGTGGAAATCACCGTATTTGTAATTAATCGGTAGGGCTTGAGTTGGGTTTGTGTATATGGCTATGATTTATCTCTCATTCCTCTCTTCCCCCCAAACTTGTGGTAAACTACTAAAAATGGGCTTTGGTTTTTTTTTTCAAAATTGGGCTCCCTTTAGTGACTTGGGTCATGAAACACCAAATGTAACTATCTAATTTATTGGGCTCCACATGTCTTCTTATTTGAAGACTTATTTTATATGTATATTTTTTCTTTTTTCTTTTTTTTTTTTTGTTTTTTTATATATATGATCAAAATTTTGTAAATGATCATAATACTAACAAAATCTCCTAATGTTCACCCCCCCAAACTTAGAACACATCAATGTCCTCATTGGTGAAGGTAAAAGAAATTATTGGCCAATAGGTTCGGTTACGAAGGGAAGTGTTTCGGCCAAAAATTCAATAACGGCCTACGTCCTTTTAATTTCCAAACCCAATTATTGCCAATGAAATTTGTACCTGAAATTAAAGACGCATAATACCGAAAGTGACAGAAAACATTAAGAATTATATTGAAAATCCATCAATGAGTAGGTTCAAAAAGGAAAGGATTAGCACAAGTTCCGGATTTTCAACACAATACCTATGGTTAGAATAAACAACAAAAGGAGTTAAAGTTTGCAAAAGATGAATCCCACACCAAAAGACTATTCTGTCAACGGAGTCTGTCCACTGTGGGATGCAGTGGGTACTGTCGATGGTTCACTTGCAGCTGGTTCAGAGGCAGGTTTGGCAGCGGCTTCTGCAGCATGAATGTCAACACGTCGTGGAGGCGGTATCCTGACTTGCGGAGGGCAGACATCTGATGGAAATCGCGGCAAGTTAGCGGCATGCATAACATTTTCGTCAACGAGGAACTTGCGGTGCACGCGATTGCAGTCCCTTTGGTATACCCACACCAACGTAGATCTACACTCATGTTTAAGCTGGCGTGCCTCGAGACGGTCCAAACGAGTGAAGATCGTGTCGAGCTTTTGATTGAGATCGTCATTTGGGGGGCGGTTGTCTAGACGGTCCAGTAGAGTGAGGATGGTGTCAAGATTCAGATTTAATTCTTCATTTTGACCTGCAAGAACAGTCAACCAAGTTTCGGACCCATAACTGGTGTCCGTAGCATGAGGAGGACAGGATGGGCCATCCTGGCCTGTTTTTGACGGACCAAAGGCAGCAACATGCGTGGCGTCTTAAGGTAAGTTAGATGGGTGTTGCAGAGGTGTAGGGGGGATAACCTGTGGACCGATAGTTGGCTTAAGTGCACGCTGACGGCGCTCAATGGTACCTGCATCAAGAAGTGAGGTAACAGACACAACCTCGTCTGCTGTGTAGGCTGGGACTTCGGCAAGAGTGAGCAGTTTAGTGATGAGCCCCGGGAAAATAAGGCGACTTGTAGTCCGAGCGGCCGAAGTCCCAATAGTCGCATGAGCAATCGGACCCACATCAACGGGTACTTCCTTGAGAATACAGTACAACAATATACACTTATCCCTATAAAGTGTAGCATCGTGGCCGGTAGGGATAAGGTTGTGACGTAAGAACTGGAACCATAAAGCTGCTTCTGGTGACAGATTCCCGGCCAAAATAATTTTTCAACGGTTGTCCAAAGACCAACCTTGGCCGGGAAGTGTCAGAGTACGAACAATTTCATCCTCAGATAACGGCTGGTGCCTTTGAAAATAATGACTGAAAGAACATATAAATGGTGCATCCAAACCCAAGACCTTGTTGATCATTGCACTGGACCAGTCAACGCTACAACCCCGAATGGTGAGGGGGTTGCGTTTGCACACACCAACAACAGCAAAAAACTCTTTGACCCACGTGGCCACGTGACATTTGCCACACATGGGGTAGGTACCATATTCATCCACTTCATGGCCAGTAAATGGTGCTACACGTGCATTACATCTTCGATCAACGCGGGATCGAAGGCACGCTCGAAAAGAACCTTATTGTGTTCGATGGAAGTATACCTTTTCGAGATTGCAAGGTCGTAGTTTTCGACCTTCGCGTGCTTGGATCGACGAGGCTGTGTTGGTTTCACCACTTTGCTTTCTGTAATTTTAGCTTTGCCTTTTCGGTCTGGCCCTCTCCGCACAACAGTAACCTCCCTCGCCCTTTTTCTTGTCTGTCTTTGCACATGCCGACTCGAATCCGAAAGCTCCTCTTTTCTAGGAACATACATATCATCTTTGTTGGGGCTTTTGTTAATCGTTTCAGCGAGGACAGGGTCGTTGTCGTGAGATGAGGCAAAATCCTCACCATCACTAGACGAAGGGGAATCAGTGGTAGCCGCCTTTTCCAAAGGTTTGGGTGAGGGTTTTTTAGGAAAAGAGGGCAAAAAATCGCTCTGCACAGGGGGGCTAAAATTTTCAAAGTCAAACCGGAGTTCATCTTCGAAGGGGTCAGATTCTAGGGGGTGGATTTCATTGAGGTCGAACGGATGGGGTTGGTCTTTGGAGACTTTAGCAGTTGGGTAGGGTGGTGGTACGGTGGTAGTGGGTGAGCTAGTGGTGGTGGTGAGGGAGATAAGTAGTGGCTTAGGTTTAGGGGTAGGGGTGATTTGGGGCGAAAAGGGAGGTGGGAGATTTAGGGTTTCGCCGGTGGTTAGTCCGACGACGGTGGTGTTCGGAGAAAAAGATGGAGGGGGAGGGGGAAGGATGCGTGTAAGTACCTCATGAGACTCCACAAAGTTGTGGATGAAGGTCGCCTGAGAAGACGATTCATCGTCGGCGGCATGATAACCCTCATGTTATGCATGCGGCTAACTTGCCGCGATTTCCATCAGATGTCTGCCCTCCACAAGTCAGGATTCCGCCCCAAGACGTGTTACCGAACGTGCTGCAGAAGTCGCTGCCGAACCAGCCTGCGAGCCTGCTGCAAGTGAGCCGTCGACAGTACCCACTGTATCCCACAGTGGACAGCCTCCATTGACAGAATAGTCTTTTGGTGTGGGACTCATCTTTTGCGGACTTTAACTCCTTTTGTTGTTTATTTTGACCGTAGGTATTGTGTTGAAAAGCCGGAACTCGCGCTAACCATTTCCTTTTTGTACCTACTCATTGATGGATTTTCAATATAATTCTTAATGTTCTCTGTCATTTTCGGTGTTATGCATCTTATCTTTTAGGTACACCTTTCATTGGAAATCATTGGGTTTAGACATTAAAAGGACGTAGGCCTTTATTGAATTTTGGGCGAAACACTTCCCCTTGTAACCAAACATTTTGCCAATAAAATCCTTTTTCCCTTCACCAATGAGGATATTGATGTGTTCTAAGTTTGGGGGGATGGATAGTAGGATATTTTGTGAAGTATTATGATCATTTCCAAAATTTTTGATCATAGAAAAAAACATACATATATATAATAAGTCTTCAAATAGGAAGACATGTGGAGCCCAATAAATTAGACACTTACATTTGGGGTTTCATGGCCCAAATTACTAAATGGGGCCCAATTTTGGAAAAAAAAAGAACAAAGCCCAAAAGCCCATTTTTAGTAGTTCACCATAAGTTTGGGGTAAGAGAGGAGTGAGAAATATATCATAGCCATATACACAAACCCGACTCAAGGCGTACCGATTAATTACAAATACGATGATTTCCACAATGAAAGTTTGTACCTCTTCAATAACATCATGGCGGATGCATCAATACCTTTGTAAGTTTTCTTCGTTTCTTCGTAACATTCTTTGTGATCCTTTTCTTCCGTCACTTGAGGACAAGTGGCATCTCAAGTTTGGGGGTGTGATAACCCTCATTTTTTAGGGTTATTTGTTACTCTTTTCCGTCATTTTATTCACCTTTCTATCCACTTTTGCTTCCATCTCTTTCCTTTGGTCTATAAAGTTTGCAAATATGATGAAAACACCAAATGATGCGTTTTGTCAAAGAAAATCTCGTTTTTGTGGGACTGTGGGCACTGTCTGCCCTCCGAGGGCACCCGAGGATGCATACAATATTTGTTGCGTATTTGTATCGTATTCTGGGGGTATTGCAGTATTAAAGGCTGGATTATATCTGATAAAAGAGAGTGGATGATAGCTGGAAGATTCCTCAATGATTGTACTCTTTTGTCTAGTGGTTAATAACCCTTTGTCTTTTGGGTATTACCCATTGGGTAAAAGCCTAGTTTTTTTAGTATAAATAGGTTGTTAAGTTCACCATTTAATCACACCTCAACCTTCTCCAACTCTATTAACTCTCTCTTTGGAAGAGTTTTGGAGCTAGGAAAGTTGCTTTTAATTTTAAGCATTTAGTTTCTTGTATTTTCGTTTCTGCCCTCGGCTTCCCGCTGTGGGCACGTCTGTAGCTAACTTTTAATTTTATGCAAGTAGTATAACAAGTATTTCCTTTCTTTCTTTACGTCTTTTATTATTTCCAAGTCTTTTATATTTCTTATGCTCTTTACTTTTATGCTCTTTATTTATATGCTTTTTATTATTATGCATTTTATTATTATGTCTTTTATTATTATACATTTTATTATGAACTAACCATCTTTTGGGTAAGGGTGTGAGCCAACTTGAGACTAGTAGGCAACACTTGGGTGTGGCCATCGTTACTAGCTCTTAAGCTTGGTCACTTAAGTCGAGACTTAAACTCAACGTTGATAAGCCGATCACTTTGAAGTGTTAATATTAAATCTAGACCTCGAGAGGGGCTGATTCAAAATACGGCTTAAGGGATGCACAAAGATTTGTGTTGGGAAATTCAGAAATGCTCAAGTATGGTTAATGCTGCTTCAACATAATTACTACTGCCATTTGAAGTTAATGCTGCTGATACAACTTAATGCTGCTCATCAAGAATTACTACTGCCAGTACATCATGATTACTATTGCTAATAGATTTTATTACTGCTAGTAGTTAGTACTGCTGGAGTTAGTACTGCTAGAACAAAGTTAATACTGCTGAGCATGGTTAGTACTGCTCAGAGTATTAATGCTGCTTATGAGATGAAGATTCGTATGGCATGGATGACAGCTGGATTGAAGATATCTATGGAAGCTTGGAGATAATGGTGGAAGATTATGCTGAAGATCTTTTATTATTTTGTAATTATCTTTATATTCAGTATATGTATAGAATAGTTTGTGTTTCTTTAGAGGTAACAATAATTCTAAGTTTTTCTAGCTTTTATAGAGAGAATCAACCTCAAGGTTAGAACCCTAATTCTAGAGAAGTAGAATTCGTATTGGTGAGTCTGTTCATCAATATTGAGGTTGTGTGTAAAAGCTTGTGACTTTCAATCATTCAATAAAAGTTTACAAGTTGTGATTTTGATTCACTGTTTCATTGTTTTTCTGAATATTAAAGTACTATTCCGCAGCTTCTTTAATATTGTTTTCTGAGTGTTTATTCTTGTTAAGAATTGAGATCCTGACAAGTGGTATCAGAGCCTGTATTCTCAGAAATCTTATTCATCATGGAAAACACATCTGAATCAAATAGTACTTTGGTCTCAAAGGTTCCAATGCTCAGACCAAATGAATTCGACATGTGGAAGATCAGAATCAAGCAATACATACTCCTCACTGATTATTCTATGTGGGACATCATTGAGAATGGCCCATTTGAAGCAGGAAAGATTGGTGCTGATGGAAAGAGGACACCACCAAAAACGGATGCAGAAAAGAAGTCAAGACAGAAAGAGATGAAAGCCTTAAGTACATTGCTTTTGGCTATTCCCAATGAATATCAACACCAATTCTGCAATTGCACTGATGCACATATGTTCTGGAATGCTCTAGAGAAGAGATTCTCAGGTACCAAAAGTACCAAGAGAAATCAGAAGGCTATATTGAAGCAACAATATGAGAACTTCATGTCAACCAATAATGAGTCCATGACTCAAACTTTTGACAGGTTTCACAAGCTAATTGGTGAACTAGCTACAGTTGGAGTACAAATTGATCAAGATGATCTAAACAGGAAGTTCTTAAGGTCCCTGGGTGATGAATGGACCATGTATACTGTCTCTTTCAGACAGAATGATCAACTAGAAGAAAAGGAACTTGATGATCTGTACAATGATCTAAGAGTTTTTGAATCTGAGGTAGAGGCTAAGAAAAAGCCTTCTGGGTATGTTCATAATGTTGCACTCTTATCAGCATCAATTGATTCTACTTCCAACCCTGAATCAGTTAGTGCTGCTAATGGAGCAAATCAAGAGAAAGGCACTGAATCTGTGTTTGAAGCCTTTCTGTCCAGTCATGGAAACTCTTCTCTAATTAATGATAACTTGGAACAACTCCATCCTGATGATCTTGAAGAGATGGACATTAAATGGCAAATGGCCATGCTCTCTATGAGAGTAAAGAAGTTCATCAAGAGAACTGGGAGGAACAACTTCTCCCAAAGAAGAGAAGATGGAGCAGGTTTTGACAAGTCAAAGGTGGAATGTTATAAATGTCATCTAAAGGGGCACTTTGCTAGGGAATGCAGAAGTGGAGTGTCTCACAACAACAGCCACCAACAAACACAGTCTGGAAACTTCAATAATAACAGAAACTCTGCTCAAGCCCTAGTCTCTCAACAAGGTATGGGATTTGACTGGAGTGATCAAGCAGAAGAGGCTATCCAAAACCAAGCTCTCATGGCAGAAGTTTCAGATCTCCCAACTGAGGTAATTTCTAATCTTTGTTCTCAAAATTGCATAGACACAGTTAAAAGGTATAGGGATCACAATCAAAGTATGAGTGATAACCTGAAGAGATTAGAAAAAGACATAAAAGACTATGTGAAGATTGTTGAGAGTTTTGAGGAACAAATTAGAGGTTTCCAAGCCAATGAACTTCAACACATGTATGACACCAATTACTGGAAGTGGGAGAAAGATCAGTATGAGTTTAAGCTAAGACAGAAAGAAGAGGAGTGTGAGAAGATAAAAAGTGAGTATGAGAAAGCTAAGCTTGACATTGAAAAGTATTCATATGCTTCTAAAGCAATGGACTCTATTCTAAAGGTCCAAATACATGACAAGATTAAACCTGGAATAGGATACAACACCACACCACCACCCTACAACAAGAACAACTACATCCCTCCTAGTCCAGACTTGTTAGAGACAAAGGATAGGAAGGACTTGCCTGAGGGAGTCACTGAGATAGATCCCTTAGATGAAGTAGTTGTTGAGGATAAAACTGAGAAAGAAACTGTGAAGAATAAGGACAACACTGTGAGTGGTGAGATTCCTATAGAAAATCACATTATCACCAATGAGGGGTGTGGAAAGACTTGGGTCAAGTCCAATGAGATAGAGAAGACTGAGGGAAAGAATAAGAAGGTTCACTATAAGCAGACCACTATTGTGAACCCTATCCCTTGCAAACAATGTGCATGCAATAAATCTGAGCCCCAAAAACATGATAAACCTAGGGGAAATCAGAGAAACTGGAATAACCAGTGGGCACAAAAACAAGGGATTGATCTGAGTAAAATCAATAGACCAAAACCCTGTTTTATTTGTGGAAAGCTGAATCACATTGCCAAATATTGCTATTTCAATCCCATGAACCAAAGGCTGAACTTTCAGAGACCTACTCAAAAACCCTTTGGTTATAGGAAGAAAGAAAAGAACCATGTGGCTAAGAAAGTTGTTAAATCTAAAAGCCACATGAAGAAAAAGAATGTGGAAGACAGTGTCAAGATCTGGATACCTAAAAGCACTAAAGCTGTTAGTACTGCTACCACAAATAGTGTTGCTGACAGTGATAGTGCTGCTAGAAGCAATAATACTGCTACCAAGGTTAATACTGCTAACTCTGTTAGTACTACAAACAAGGTTAATACTGCCAAACCTGTTAGTACTGCTAATTTTGTTAGTACTTCTAAAGATAGTGCTGCTTCTAGTATCAGTGCTTCTAGACCAACAATCTTGACAAAGTACTCCAATAATAAGTGTTCTGATTTTAAAAACCTCATCAAAAAGGAATGTAAGTATTTTGTTGAGAAAGGGAGACCCAAGACCACTTTGGCTTGGGTTCCCAATCAATACTAATTGTTTAATCTTATGTGCAGGGCAACCAGCAGCTCAAGGAAAAGAGCATCTGTCATGTTGATAGTGGTTGCTCTAGGCACATGACAGGGAACATGTCATTCCTCAAGAATTTCAAGAATATTGATGGTGGACATGTTGCCTTTGGAAATACTCCAGATGGAGGTAAAATCAGTGGTAAAGGTGATGTGACCAAAGGTAAAATGACCTTTGAAGATGTATTCTATGTTGAACAGTTAAGGTACAACCTGTTAAGTGTATCACAGGTCTGTGACAAACAACATAGTATATTATTTACTGATTCTGAGTGCATTATCCTTGCTCCTGGATTCAAGGTAGTTGATGAAAAGATGATACTACTAAGAACCCACAGAAAGGATAATGTATATTGTTTAGATATGGAAAGTGTTTCATCTGATTCATCCCTAAATTGTCTTGTTTCAAAAGCTTCTCTGGATGAATCATCACTTTGGCACAGAAGGATGTGTCACATGAACTTTAAAACAATAAATAAACTTGTTAAAAACAACCTTGTAAGAAGGTTGCCTTCTAAAGTCTATTCATGTGATGATCATTGTGTTGCTTGTCTCAAAGGTAAACAACACAAAACTTCTCATAAGTCCAAAGAGGTGAACACAATCTCTAATTCTCTTCATTTATTGCATATGGATCTGTTTGGTCTTACAAATGTTATGAGTATTGGTAAGAAATCATACTGCCTAGTTATTGTTGATGATTACTCTAGATTTACTTGGGTATATTTTCTAAGAACTAAGGATGAGACAAGTGGACTGATCAAATCCTTTATTCTAAGAATTGAAAACCAAACAAATCAAAAAGTAAAAGTTATTAGGTCAGACAATGGTACTGAATTTAAAAATCATGACCTAAATACCTTTTGTGAGGAAAAAGGAATTGAGAGGCAATACAGTGCTCCTAGGACTCCACAACAAAATGGTGTTGCTGAGAGAAGGAATAGGACACTGATTGAGGCTGCTAGATCTCTGTTGGCAGATTCAAAACTTCCAATAACTTTCTGGGCAGAAGCAGTTAATACTGCTTGCTATGTCCAAAACAGAGTACTAGTAGTCAAGCCTAAGAACAAGACACCTTATGAGCTTTTTAATAAAAGAAAACCCTTTATTGGATTTTTCAAACCTTTTGGGTGTCCGTGTACTATTCTCAATACTAAATCTCACCTGGGAAAGTTTGATAGCAAGGTTGATGATGGTTTTATTGTTGGTTACTCATCTCAAAGTAAGGCCTACAGAGTTTTTAATACTTATTCTAGAATAATTGAGGAAAGTGACAATGTCAAATGCAATGAGAACACACCAAATCCTATTGGGTCTGGTCCTCAGTGGCTGTTTGACATTGATTCACTAACTAACTCTTTTGGTTTCAGTAATGATGATTATGCAGGTTCAGGAAGTGGAGGATCAGGGGCTACACAAGTTCAAGACATTATACCTCAGTCTGTGATCTTTCCTATGCCTATAAAAGAACCTGTTGAATTCTATGAAAAGGAGACTATAACTGAGCCAATACAGAGTGAAGAAGAAATAAGAGAAGAGGAATCTTTAGTGCATAAAGAGCTAGAAGTAGCTGAGGTGATCCCCTCAGCTGACTTAAATGATTCCAATCTAGAGGAGGGAATTCATGAAGAACCTAGTTTTCAGACTAGAACACAAAAGAATCATCCTCCAGAGCTAGTAATAGGAGACATATCTTCTCCTATGATTACAAGGAATCAAAGCAGACTTCAAGAGCTGCAGGATCAACAACACACAATACTCTCCTACTTTCTATCCCAGATTGAGCCTAAGAAGGCCTATGATGCAATGAAAGATTCAAGTTGGGTAGAAGCCATGCAAGAAGAGTTACTTCAATTCAAACTACAGGATGTTTGGGACTTGGTGGACCTTCCAAAAGGTCATAGAGCTATAGGCACCAAGTGGATTTTCAGGAACAAAAAGGATGAGAGAGGTATTGTGATCAGAAACAAAGCAAGGCTTGTGGCACAAGGGTACACTCAAGAAGAGGGCATAGATTATGATGAAGTGTTTGCTCCAGTGGCAAGGGTAGAGGCAATTAGGCTGTTCTTAGCCTATGCCTCATACATGAAGTTCAAGGTCTATCAAATGGATGTAAAGAGTACCTTTCTATATGGTACAATTGATGAAGAAGTATATGTCTGTCAGCCACCTGGTTTTGAAAATCCTTCATATCCTGACAGAGTATACAAGCTGAAGAAAGTACTCAATGGTCTACATCAAGCCCCAAGAGCATGGTATGACACTCTGTCTACCTATCTCTTGGAGAATGGGTTTGAAAGAGGCATCATTGAAAAGACTCTTTTCATTAAAAGAAGTAAGAAGGACATCCTATTAGTTCAGATCTATGTGGATGATATCATCTTTGGATCCACAAAAGATCATATGTGTAGAGACTTTGAAGAGTTGATGCACAAGAGCTTTAAAATGAGTTCAATGGGTGAACTTACCTTCTTCCTTGGACTTCAGGTGAAACAGCAGTCAGATGGGATCTTTACCAGTCAATCAAAGTATGTGCAAGACATCCTGGAGAAATATGGTTTAAAAGACTCAAAGCCGGCAAGCACACCAATGGAAACTCACAAACAGATCACTGTTGATCTTGAGGGGGAGGATGTTGATGTCCATCTATATAGATCAATGATTGGATCCCTAATGTATCTCACAGCCTCAAGACCAGATATCATGTTTCCAGTATGTGTATGTGCCAGATTCCAAGTCAAGCCAAAACAATCACATCTTCAATCTGTGAAGAGGATTTTCAGATACTTAAGAGGGCAACCTAGATTAGGTCTTTGGTATCCATATGAATCTTCATTCGACTTGATTGCATATTCAGATAGTGACTTGGGTGGTGCTAACATGGACAGAAAGTCTACTTCAGGGGGATGTCAACTTTTGGGTGCAAGACTAGTATCTTGGCAGTGTAAGAAACAAACCACAATGTCCTTATCAACAACAGAAGCTGAGTATATTGTTGCTGCAAGTTGCTGCTCTCAGGTTCTATGGATTCAAAATCAGATGCTGGACTATGGGGTAACATTTCTTCACACTCCAATCTTTATTGACAATAGCAGTGCTATAAGCATTGTCAACAATCCAGTCAAGCACTCCAAAACAAAGCACATTGAGATCAGGTATCACTTTATCAGAGATTGCAATGAAAAGAAGCTCATTCAAGTTGCCAAAGTTCATACTGACAACCAGTTTGCAGATCTATTCACTAAAGCTTTTGATGTGGGTAGATTCACTTTCTTGCTCACAAGTGTGAGCATGATCAACTCTGAATGATCTCATGTTTTTAAAAGTGTTCCTATACCTGCTATTTTGGTTATTTGTATGCTGCTAATCATCTTTCACAGGAAGTTATTGCCTTGATCAGACCTTCATAAGCTTCAAAAAGAGTAAATATAGTTAATACTGCCAGTGCTCAGTTAATACTGCTAATGGTTAATACTGCTCTCAGTTAATACTGCTAGTTAGTTAATACTGCTAGTTAGTTAATACTGCTAGTTAGTTAATACTGCTAGTGGTTAATACTGCTCTCAGTTAATACTGCTAGTTAGTTAATACTGCTAATGGTTAATACTGCTCTCAGTTAATACTGCTAGTTAGTTAATACTGCTATTAGTTAATACTGCTCTAGGTTAATACTGCTTATGTCCCATACACTATAAATACCCTTTGCCCGCCTAAAAGTTCATAACGACTCTTTGCATACTGATCACTTGCTCTCTAACCCTTTTCTCTCAAGTACCAAGTATTTCAGGCAAGAACATTCAAGTTCAATGGCATCCATGGCATTCATCGACGAGCACAATGAAATCGCGATGCTCCAAAAGCCAAAGCAAGCTGCAGGATTTCATCAGATAGTGGATTTTCTGAAGAATAGCCATATTGCCAATGCTCTAACTGTGTCGCCAACAATATACATAGAGCATCAAAGGCAATTCTGGGCGAATGCTACCATAATCATAGAGAATGGTGTGCAGATTCTGAAAACAAGGGTGTGTGACAAACCCTTGTCTGTTACTGAAGAGGTGATACGCATCTGTCTACGTCTAGACGATGCTGAAGGTATTACTTCTCTTCCTAATGAGGACCTGTTCTCAAATTTATCAAGAATGGGGTATGGAGGCCAGTTGGGTGGTTTTAAATTCTCAAAAGCAAAATTTTATACCCAATGGCGTTTTCTTGTTCATACCCTTATGCATTGCATCTCTAAAAAGACTACTGGATGAAGTGAGTTTAACAGTACCATTGCTTATGCCTTGGTCTGCCTGGCCACTGCCAGAAAGTACAATTTTTCTAAAATGATTTTCAGTGATCTTGTCTCAAACCTGGGAAGTAAAAAGAGTTTTTATATGTACCCCAGGTTTGTACAAGAAGTTATAACACACGAATTGACGGATATGCCTCACTTTGATGAGATATATGTACCAAAAATTCCCAAAGGTAAGGTCTTTTCAAACATGAAGAGATCCCCTTTGGACTCGAAAGGAGTTGACACCCCATTGTTCTCTACAATGATGGTGGTGTCCCACACTGAAGAAGGTATGGCAGCAGGGTCAAGGCCCTCATTAGACCATCCCACTGCTAGCCAATCCCAACCTTCCCACTCTATATCAATCCCCCAGTCCCTAATTCATAAGCCCACTTATCCTATCACCCAAACTTATATCAGGAAAAAGGTAAAGAAGGCTCCTTCCCTTCTTGTACCATCACCCACTGAACCTTCAAGCCCTCTAAGGGAGAATTCTCCTTTAGAGAATATCTACAGGGAAACCACAGGGGTGTCTCCCAACCCCAAGGAGGTGCTCACTGAGGAGATGGTTGAGCATATGGGTGAGCAGGCTGCCACTACTCCTGCTAACACAGAGGAGGACAGTGGTAACATAAATAAGACCTCCCCCATGACAACTTTGAATGAGCAATCAGTCAAAGGTCCCTGGTGCCAAGAACCCACGGGGGTGGAGAGTTCTTCTGTTAGGCAGAAGGCTCCCACTACAAAAAGATCCAATGATCCTTCAAAAGAGGGTAACACTTCTGGAGAAGGTGAGGACAGATATAACTATTTTGAATTGATGGAAACCATGGGAAACATCAACGTGGATGTGCTCAAACAGGGCAACGATATAGAAGAGCTGAAAATGATAGTTCTGTCACAACAAGAACAGATTGTCAACCTGAAGCAAATGTTGAAGAAATTGATTCTGCAAAAGAAGAAGAAACAATTTGTACTAAGAAGGAGGAAACCAGTGACTGATGCTCCCAAAAAGGGGGAGTCAAAAGCTGATGTCAATATGGAAGATGCCAAAGCTAAGGGGGAGCAAGAGGAAGTTGAGTTTGAGGGGGAGCAAACAACTGCAGAAAATGTTGTACAAGAAGCAGTAACAGAATCAATAGCAGCAGAAACAGTTAATGCTGCTCAAGCAATTAAAGAAGCAGAAACTGTTAATGCTGCTGAACTAAATGAAGCAGCAGAAATGGTGAAAGAAGTGTTAAGTGATCTTCAGAGCAGAAATTTGGAAGAACTTGAGACAGCTGAAGCATTAATCAAAGACAATCATGATACTCCCAAGGTCACTTCAAAGGCCAAAGGAGTTGTCGTCAAAGACAATGTTGAAGCTGTCAAGAAAGTTAGTATTCAGAAAGTGATGAGTAAAGAGAAAGGCAAAGCAAAGCTAGTGGAATCTGATCAACCAATGAAAAAGCAAAAGCTGATTGAGTCAGATGAAGCTCTGGCTAGAAAAATACAACCTGAACTTGAAGAAGCAGAAAATGTACAAGTGGAAAAGGATAGAGAGATGGCAAAAGCAATGGCTGCAGAACTGAATAAAGCCTATCAACAAAGTCTTGCAACAAAACTAGCCAAGAAGAAAGCCACATCTTTGAGGAAGACTGGAAAGATCAAAATGGCTGCAAAGAAAAGACAAAGACAACCTTCAAAAACATACCTTGGTGCTCAAGAGAGAAAGAAAATGATTACTTTCCTCAAGGGTGCTGTAGGTTTCAAAGTGGAAATGTTCTCAAAAATGTCTTTTGAGAAAATCAAAGGGTTGTATGATGCAGAAATGATCAAGCTTCAAGGGAATGAAACGGAAAGGGTAGAAATGGAGAAAAGGATGAAAGAGTGCAATGACTTGTTGATACAAAAACCTTTTCCAGATGAGCAAGAAACTCCAAAGAAGGAGGCCACTCTTGGTGAAAGTCTAAGGACTCTTAAAAGAACCAAGATGGTGGCAAGAAGAAAGATAACCAAGAAGCCTAGAATAGCTGAAGGAGAGGCTAAGAAGGTTGCTGAAGAAGAAGGGGCACCTGAGCCATCTGAACAGAAAGAGCCTTCAAGCACTGATGATGTAAAGATGTACATGGTAGTGATGGACAAAGTGTCTGAACCAATTTCAGCTAAACCTGTTGGTGTTAAGCCTCCTGAAGTTATTCACTGGGATACATTGATAGTGGATGGAAAGGAATACATCAGGCTCAAGAGGAAGGATGAAAAGTATGAGGTATTCAACACTTGAGCAAAGATTGTTAGAACATGCTCCAGATCTGATATAGAAGAAATGTTTGAAATAGGGATGAAGTTGTATGCAGATCAGTTAAAAGCTCCAGGGATTTCAATTACAAAACTGGTGATGGAGTATCTGTGTATGATGTTCAAACCTGAAGAAGTGGAGCATGTGATAAGAAGTGTGTTTCAAACAGTCAACAATTGGACTCTATATGAAACTAGTGGAGTATATGAAGTGACTTTGGATAGAAATCACATAGAATACTTCCTAGTGGATAAAGTATACAACCACAGCAGACTGAAGCTTCATGCTATGTTGAAGAAGAAGCTTGGATGTGTTGAAAACTCAGAAATGGCCAAGTATCTGATTCAGAGAATGATCAATCAAAGTTTGGGGATAAATGTTGATACAGGGAACTGAAGAATGGTATTTTGGGAGCATCTGAAGAACTTGACTTCTCTTCCTAAAAGTCAAGTTAGGGGGAGATAAAAGATTTGAGAGAGTCTTTGATAATCACGTAGAGATACGGGTTCTGCATGATTTATTACGGTTCACACGTCGGAGGAGATTCATATCACAAAGAGATTTGGGTGTAAATCTCCGCACAGGTAGAACTTGATTTTTTATCAACGTAATTAAATCGGTAAGATTAAGAGTTGGTAACGATGGAAACTTTATGGGTATTTTGTAGGACCGGTCTTTAAAAATTCACTTTCGAGAGATCGGGATTTTTATAGACATTTCGTACTACAAAAGACCTAACCATTTGTTACTACGCCCATCTCAAGAAAAGCTTACACCCGTACCCATTCTTTAATTATAAACTTTATTTCGTACGTTTAGCATTAATCAACCATCAAAAACAATTATTTTTCTCACACTCGAAACTTGTGCAAGAAGTTCATGAAAATCTCTGTTTCTCAGTAAGTCAGTCCCTGTGGATACGATACTCGGTACTTGTACCATTATATTACTTGTAGCGATTCCAATGAAGGTATATACTTGTGCTCTTACTGGGTAATATTGTGCCCCCGCTGTGCAGTATACGATAATTAGCTACCAAGTTTTTGGCGCCGTTGCCGGGGACTGGCACGATTTTTATCCTGAGATCTTGATTTTCATTTGTGTCTGTTTCGCTTGTTTCATTTAAAAAAAACAATTTTTTCGTGTTGTATGCCACGACTACAACATGGAGAACTCATACCTCTTGATCTTGAAATCGAAAATACTTTTAAAAGAAGAAGAAGGGGTAGAGAAAATCGGCAAAATCCAGTTTTAAATAGAACCATGGCAGATGGTGGAGCCCGCACAGCCTCGTCGATCCAAGCGTGCAAGGGTCAAAAATTACGACCTTGCAATCTCGCAAAGGTATACTTCAATCCAACACAATACTATTCTTGTCGAGCGTGCCTTCGAACCAACATTAATCGAAGATGTAATGCACGTGAAACATCATTTATTGGCCATGAAGTGGATGCATATGGTCCCTTCGCCGTGTGTGGCCAATGTCACTTGGGTCAAAGATTTTTTGGCCGCAGTTGGTGTACGTAAACGCAGCCCCCTCACCATCCGGGGCTGTAGTGTTGACTGGTCCGGTTCCATGATCAACAAAGTATTGGGTTTGGATGCACCGTTTGTCTGTTCTTTCAGTCAGTTTTTTCAAGGACACCAACCATTATCCGAGGATGAGATTGCTCAAACTCTGGCACTTCCCGGCCGCAGTTGGTCTCTGGACAACCGTCGAAAAATTATTTTATCCGGGAACCTGACACCTGAAGCAGCATTGTGGTTCCAATTCTTACGGCATAACCTTATCCCCACTGGTCACGATGCTACACTTACAAGGGATAAGTGTATTTTGTTGTACTGTATTCTCAAAGAAGCCCCTGTTGATGTGGGGCCGATTGCTCATGCGACCATTGGGACCTCGACTTCTCGTACCACCAGCCGTCTTATCTTCCCGGGGCTCATCACGAAGCTGCTCACTCGTGCTGGAGTCCCGGCCTACACGACAGACGAGGTCGTGTCTATCACTTCGCTTCTTGATGCAGGTACAATCGAGCGTCGTCAGTGTGCCCTTCGGACTACGGCCAACCCGCAGGTTATTCCCCCGGCACCTCCGCTGCATCCACCTACCTTACCCCAAGACGCCCCGACGTCTGCTGCCCCTGTACCATCCAAAGCAGGCCCGCCCAGCCCATCTTGTCCTCCTCACCCTAAGGACACGAGTTATGGGTCGAAAACTTGGTTGACTGTTCTTGAAGCTCAAAATGAGGAGCTAAATCTGAAGCTCGACACAATCCTCGGTCGGATTGACCATCTCGATGCCCGGTGCGATAATGAAGATCTTAATCGAAAGCTTGACGTGGTCATCGCTCGTTTGGACCATCTTGAAGCCCGCCAGATCGAACATGAGCGTCGAACAACGCTGGTATGGGCTTACCAAAGGGACTGGAATCGCGTGCACCGCAAGTTCCTTGTTGACAAAAAATGTTATGCATGCGGCTAACTTGCCGCGATTTCCATCAGATGTCTGCCCTCCGCAAGTCAGGATTCCGCCCCCAAGACGTGTTACCGAACGTGCTGCAGAAGCCGCTGCCGAACCAGCCTGCGAGCCTGCTGCAAGTGAGCCGTCGACAGTACCCACTGCATCCCACAGTGGACATCCTCTGTTGACAGAATAGTCTTTTGGTGTGGGACTCATCTTTTGCGGACTTTAACTCCTTTTGTTGTTTATTTTGACCGTAGGTATTGTGTTGAAAAGTCGGAACTCGCGCTAACCATTTCCTTTTTGTACCTACTCATTGATGGATTTTCAATATAATTCTTAATGTTCTCTGTCATTTTCGGTGTTATGCATCTTATCTTTCAGGTACACCTTTCATTGGAAATCATTGGGTTTAGACATTAAAAGGACGTAGGCCTTTATTGAATTTTGGGAGAAACACTTCCCCTTGTAACCAAACATTTTGCCAATAAAATCCTTTTTCCCTTCACCAATGAGGACATTGATGTGTTCTAAGTTTGGGGGGATGGATAGTAGGATATTTTGTGAAGTATTATGATCATTTCCAAAATTTTTGATCATAGAAAAAAACATACATATATATAATAAGTCTTCAAATAGGAAGACATGTGGAGCCCAATAAATTAGACACTTACATTTGGGGTTTCATGGCCCAAATTACTAAATGGGGCCCAATTTTGGAAAAAAAAAGAACAAAGCCCAAAAGCCCATTTTTAGTAGTTCACCATAAGTTTGGGGTAAGAGAGGAGTGAGAAATATATCATAGCCATATACACAAACCCGACTCAAGGCGTACCGATTAATTACAAATACGATGATTTCCACAATGAAAGTTTGTACCTCTTCAATAACATCATGGCGGATGCATCAATACCTTTGTAAGTTTTCTTCGTTTCTTCGTAACATTCTTTGTGATCCTTTTCTTCCGTCACTTGAGGACAAGTGACATCTCAAGTTTGGGGGTGTGATAACCCTCATTTTTTAGGGTTATTTGTTACTCTTTTCCGTCATTTTATTCACCTTTCTATCCACTTTTGCTTCCATCTCTTTCCTTTGGTCTATAAAGTTTGCAAATATGATGAAAACACCAAATGATGCGTTTTGTCAAAGAAAATCTCGTTTTTGTGGGACTGTGGGCACTGTCTGCCCTCCGAGGGCACCCGAGGATGCATACAGTATTTGTTGCGTATTTGTATCGTATTCTGGGGGTATTGCAGTATTAAAGGCTGGATTATATCTGATAAAAGAGAGTGGATGATAGCTGGAAGATTCCTCAATGATTGTACTCTTTTGTCTAGTGGTTAATAACCCTTTGTCTTTTGGGTATTACCCATTGGGTAAAAGCCTAGTTTTTTAGTATAAATAGGTTGTTAAGTTCACCATTTAATCACACCTCAACCTTCTCCAACTCTATTAACTCTCTCTTTGGAAGAGTTTTGGAGCTAGGAAAGTTGCTTTTAATTTTAAGCATTTAGTTTCTTGTATTTTCGTTTCTGCCCTCGGCTTCCCGCTGTGGGCACGTCTGTAGCTAACTTTTAATTTTATGCAAGTAGTATAACAAGTATTTCCTTTCTTTCTTTACGTCTTTTATTATTTCCAAGTCTTTTATATTTCTTATGCTCTTTACTTTTATGCTCTTTATTTATATGCTTTTTATTATTATGCATTTTATTATTATGTCTTTTATTATTATGCATTTTATTATGAACTAACCATCTTTTGGGTAAGGGTGTGAGCCAACTTGAGACTAGTAGGCAACACTTGGGTGTGGCCATCGTTACTAGCTCTTAAGCTTGGTCACTTAAGTCGAGACTTAAATTCAACGCTGATAAGCCGATCACTTTGAAGTGTTAATATTAAATCTAGACCTCGAGAGGGGCGGATTCGAAATACGGCTTAAGGGATGCACAAAGATTTGAGAGAGTCTTTGATAATCACGTAGAGATACGGGTTCTGCATGATTTATTACGGTTCACACGTCGGAGGAGATTCATATCACAAAGAGATTTGGGTGTAAATCTCCGCACCGGTAGAACTTGATTTTTTATCAACGTAATTAAATCGGTAAGATTAAGAGTTGGTAACGATGGACACTTTATGGGTATTTTGTAGGACCGGTCTTTAAAAATTCACTTTCGAGAGATCGGGATTTTTATAGACATTCCGTACTACAAAAGACCTAACCGTTTGTTACTACGCCCATCTCAAGAAAAGCTTACACCCGTACCCATTCTTTAATTATAAACTTTATTTCGTACGTTTAGCATTAATCAACCATCAAAAACATTTATTTTTCTCACACTCGAAACTTGTGCAAGAAGTTCATGAAAATCTCTGTTTCTCAGTAAGTCAGTCCCTGTGGATACGATACTCGGTACTTGTACCATTATATTACTTGTAGCGATTCCAGTGGAGGTATATACTGTTGGTCCCGAAGGTGCTTAACAAGTTTGTAGAAGGGGGGGGGGGGTTGAATACAAACACAGAAATTAAAGTTTAATAAATTGTTTATTGATAAATCAAAATACAATTTACAAGTTTGTTGCGGAATAAGATTAAGACAGACTCAATCTAAACAAACTTAAGAAACACTAAGATGGTTGCACAAGAAATTCAGAGAATGGAGGATTTTAGAGAGATAGAAAACAAGGGTTTCTATTTTGGAGTTCAAGGATTGAGCACACCTTCAGATGAAGGAGTGAGCTTCCTATTTATACCCTATGCATTAAATGCATGGCAGGGTACTTTACACGTGGCATTCATAGATTGGCTTTGGTAGTCTCACTTTTGGAGACATGCTTTTGGCCACTTTATGAACAGTGTAGTTGACAGAGTTGGTGTACGATTTGTGGCAGGGACTTGTCCGTTCTGACACATCGTACTGGTTGTGCAAGGTAAGACAAAAGAAAACTTGAGGCATAAGCTTTGTGATCGTTGATCGCTGAGTATCTCTTCTTCCAGAGATAAAGAAGTTCAGCTATCGCTGAAGCTTTTCCTCAGGCTTCTTCGCGTAAGTAGATTTGTCTGGTCTTCGCTGATATCCGCATCAGGTCACTAGTAGACTTATCTATTGTTCAGTGGCTTCGTCTTCGATTCAGCTATGAACTATGTTGACGCGAGACTTGTCTTCAGGGATTACGTTAACTGTGTTACATAGGAAACTATCAGTGATAACTGAACAGACTCAGTTTGATCGCTGAAAGTGAAACACATATTAAATGTTTACAGAATGGTCATCAGCGATAACTGAACAGACTCAGTCTGATCGCTGATGATGAGACACTTAATACATATAATAACGTAATTTTCACTAAGTATAAAAGAGGGTCGTTATCAAATCACTGAGAGAGTTTGGATCAACAATCTCCCCCTATTTGATAATGACAAAGTAACAAAAGAAAATTACTTTTTAATTCAAAATATAGGAATAAAAAGGACTCATAGAATGCATGTCCCAATTACTATTTTGAGGGATCTTTTACAGTACTGATAGGGTTAAGTACATCACTGCAATTTTCATTTAATTCAGGGATAAAATTACAAGATATGAAAATCATAAGTACAAGTGACTAACTAACTACTGTAAGTATAACTAACAGATTACAGATAAGAAAACTAATCTATCAGCTATAAGAAGGTTTGGGAGGATTGATCATATACTCAGGTATTTCTTCTCCTTTCTGTCTTCGTTCCAAAGATTCTTGACTGATAATTTCTTTAATTTTTTCAGCAGCAGGGAAGAAGTCACACCATAAGCATAAGAGATCCTTGAGATGATTCAGAGGACAGATAGGAATCTCAGAGATTCTTTGAAATCTGAGTTCCTCATCATCATCTCTGAAGAATATTCCATAAGGCTTGTCGATTACTTGACCAGCTTGGAAGGGACCACCAGGAGGCAGAGATAAGTCCAGAACTGAAAGATCAGGAGGAGGACCAAACAGTGCATCTCTTGAAAATTTGATAGAAGTTTCATTCCTGATGATGGCGACATCTTCAGAGGAGGAGGACCCAATTTTTCTCTTGAGTTTCAAAGATTTGGGAGGAAGAGGAGATGGCAGCTTTAGTACAGAAACGACTCTATTTATGAGGGATTCAAGGAGTCCTTCAACGTAGCCTCTGTATGTAGATTTGGATTTCTTCAGCGCATCCCAGAACTCTAACCATTCCGTAAATCCGAAGCTTTCAAGTTTTGATACGTACATTGCATTTTGGGTTCCATCCTCTCTGGTAATCTCCATGGTCACTGAGAGTTGATCTTTCTTCTTGCGACCAGAGATAGTCACGGCTGATATTGGAAGAAGATCAGAACGATAATCCATCTTTTGTTTGCACCATTCGATAGACTTATCGTTGATCTCTTGTTCTTTGAAGCGTTCCTCTTCAATTTCTTTCAGTAGTGCTGCTTGAACTTCCACAGGTTTGCTTTTTAGCTTTTTGTCCCTAACTTGAGAGGATTGAATCTTTAAAGCGAGTTGGGCATCTCGTTTGCATTCAGCGATCAGCTTCTCAGCTTTGGCAGATTCTTCTCTTTCAGCTTCAGTAAGGAAGTCGAGCTCTGTGGATATTTGAAGAGGGATTTTCAGCCGTTGACTTTCTAGTTGAGCGATCATTTCAACTCTTTTCTTCACCACTTCCTCTGACCAATGAGATGGTCGAGAGGGCCTTCCTGGATGGACCAGGGAATCTTCTTCTTCTTCATCAATCTCAGCGATAGAGATTGGGATTATTTCTTCAGCGATAGCCGCTGGTATTATTTGTAGTTCAGAACCCTTAAGCAGGGGTGAGAACTGTCTGGTTAGAAAAAGAAGGAAAGAAGGGATAAGTGTATTTTTAGAACGAGAGAGATAAAGGCTAGAAAGACATAGGGGTTTGGAAAGAGTAGAAAAGTGGTACAATTGAAAGACATACCTGAGAAGGATGCTCCCCCTCAGATTGTGATCCAGTCCTCAAGCATTCTTCAGCGATTGGTTGCTTGTCTTTGCTTTGCGAAGGAACACTTGAAGATGTATCACCTCTCACCCCTGTTTTGACAACCTCTTGCGAAGTTGTCCCTGATACGACGTTCGGCTTAGAGAACCACATAGATTGGTCTTCATCATCGTCGTCGTCATCGGAGGGCTGATCCTTTTCTTGATCAACAAGATCTAGATCATCTTCCTCTTCATCATCTTCTTCCTCATCCTCTTCAAAGAGAATGGAGTGAATCGATGAGGATTCTTTTGCCTTCTCCCCCTCAGATTGAGAGGGAGGTTCCTTAGCTTCCCCAGCAGCAATAGAGGTTTCTTCAGTTTTCTCCCCCACTTTGTCATTATCAGCGGTAGGGGATTGTTCAGCTGCTGGAGTAGCTGTTGAAGCTTTTAGCACTTGAACGTCAGCCTCCAGACGCTTAACTCGGTCTTCAACCGCAGGTATGTCGCATGTGGCATCATGAATGAATTCCACAGCGATGTTGAGGTTGGTACGATCATCTTCAGTGAAGGAGGGAGGCAGCGCTGGAGCTGGTTCATTCACTTTCTGTAGAACTTGCTGAAGAAGGGACGTGCAGAGGTCAACCTTGGAAGAGAGACCCTGAACTTCAGCTGTAAGAGACTCAAATCGTCCTTGAAAGAGTCGAGAGGACTCTCTGAGTTGGACGACTTGTTCTTCAAGAGCTGAAAGTTGAGAGTTCTCAGCTTTAGATGAGCAAGTGGCGGTCAACTTCTTCAGCTCCTCACCAGCCTGATTTACGGCGTTGGTGGTTTCATTGATGGTGTTGGTGAGAGCATCCACCTTTTCTCCTAGACTGTTGACATGCGTGTCAACAGTCGCCAAGCTAGGACCTGAAAATAATGTTAGTTCAGATATGGGCTTATTTGGAGAGGGGGGGAGAGAAGTGTTTAGGAGTATAGGTGTACCTGACGTATCAAACATTTTGTAGAACTACATAGATTCCTCAAAAGTTTGATGCTCAGGTCCTATAGGGAAAGAAGAGGTGGCAGGTTCAGAGACCAAATGAGGAGAGAAGGGAAGAGTTTTGGGGATAGAAGTAGGGATGGGGTTAATCTCAGGGAATGAGATAGTAGGTGGGGTTACTGATGATGTGACAGCGAGTGAGATCGCTGACACGGCAGTATGAGTGACTGCTGAAGTTGTGGAGGAAAGACCCACAAAAGCATCTAAGGTAGCTTGTTGAGAAGCTCCCTCAGGTATAGTACTAGAAGGTGTACTTTCCTTAGTCTTTTTGGCCTTTTTGGAAGGACCAATCGGACTAGCTGATGGTCTTTTAGAAGTAGTGGTAGCGACAGGGATAGCAGACGAAGGAACCGTCTGCGTGGTCGCTGAAGATGAAGAAGAATGGAGAGAGAGACGAGAGCGAAGGAGAGAGATACTTACCTCATCGGCGAGTGGCTTGACCTCTAGTGATCGTTGACCAACCCTGGCAAAGGTGCCATCATCTTTGGTGGGATAGGTGTTGGGATAGAGGAACTTGATATACGTACATATGAAACGTACATATGAGATCTTGGGATCTCGTTCAGGCTTCTCTAATCTCGACCTCAGATCTTCAAAGATGGCTGTGGCGTAGTCAAAGTTTTGACCAGCGATAACGGAGTATGCCATCTGCAGTTGTGTTTTGCTGGCTTGATCCAGCGAACCACTCTTCCCACTCATGCACTGAATTATGTGCGAGAAGATAAAGTTCAGTTGTGATGGCATCTGAGCTTTAAGAATCTTGGTGAGCTTCTTGTTAGGAATAGAAGATCTTGGTTTGTTTTCCCAACAATAGCCCATTGCGTCCAGGAAGGATATCAGCTCATCATCAGTGGGGAGTGCGTCGAATCCACTCTTTGGTTTGTCAGGGAATCTTAAAGATTTCCTGAGGCTAAGAGTGGTCATGCTCCCTGGCCCTAATTCCGTGCTGAACGAGATAGCAGGGACTCGTTCGCCTTTCCTGTTGGTAAGTTCAGTTGCATCAGCAGTGAACCAGAACTGCTGAAGTAGAGTCTTGGAGGGCTTAGGATCCACAGTGATCGCGTAAGCTATGCATGACTGCTTGAGGAATTCAGCAGCTTCCACCAGATGTGGGTATTTGTCAGCTTTGAAGTCGAGTCTGGCCAAATGATTACATTTAGTAATCTCAACTTCAGTGATGGCGAATCGTACATGCTTGGAAGCAACGATTGAAGACTGTGTCATTTCTGTTATGGAAAGAGGCATAATAGAAGAAATGATTTAGATTAAAAATAATATGATTACCAGTTTCCATAGAAGAAGGAAAACTGGAAAATTATCAAGTTATTTTTAGGAGAAAAATAGTGTTCTGGGTAGAAAGAATGAAGAACACTTTAAAACCAAAAGGTTTTTATTTAAAAACATAAAATCAGAAGGAATGATCTTTAGTTTTTACAAAAAAAAAACGTTTTATAAAATCCATAGAAAGCGAGTGGGATTTTAAAAGAATAAAAAGCATATGAACAAAGCATATAAACATGAAATAAACCTGTGTATCTTGAAGAAAAAGAGTTGCAGATTCAATATTCTGGGTTTACTTGCTTGAGTGTTCTTGAGAGAATGTTTCTTGCTTTGAAAGTTTTGAAAGCGTAAACCGTATAAAGGAGAGAAGAATTCCTTTTATACGAAGAGAGAGAAGAGAGATAAGAGAGAGAATGAAGCGGGAAAAGAAATCATCATGACATTGACACGTTCCACGAAGTTGATTGGATAGGAGGGCAACGGACGAACGTGTCAGAAAAGGCATGTCGTGGATTGTCGGTTCAAATGACGTCATAGAGGAGAGAGACTGTTCATTTGTCCGTTGAAATGATCACTGAAGAAAAGTCAGCGATAGATTTTCCTTTTTAAAAGTATCCCTGATTGTAAAGATAGGGATAGATTTTCCTTTTAAAAGATCACTGACTGGAAATATCAGTGATTAATGTATTTTTCAAAAAAAAGCTTTTAATCATTTGAAGAAAGTTCAGTGATTAAAGTTTATATTTTGAAGAAAAACATCTTTGAGGGAGAGAGAACATACCTGAGAGTCAGAATGTTTATCAGAGAGAATGATGAGGGGAACTTTTGATTACTGACACAATACATGAACGCTGAAGAATTATTCTTCGAGGTTCAGCATTCCAAGCTCACTGATGAGAAAGTTGAACCTTGTCTCATCAAGAGGTTTGGTGAATATATCAGCAAGCTGAAAGTCAGTAGGGATAAAGTGAAGTTCAATATCACCATTCATCACATGATCTCTGATAAAGTGATATCTGATCTCTATGTGTTTTGTCTTTGAATGTAGCACTGGATTATTTGCTATAGCGATAGCACTAGTGCTGTCGCAATAGATAGGAATCTTTGACAGCTGAAGGTCATAGTCTAATAGTTGATTTCTCATCCATAGGATTTGTGAACAACAGCTTCCAGCGGCTACGTATTCAGCTTCAGCTGTGGAAGTGGACACAGAATTTTGCTTCTTGCTTGTCCAGCTTACCAGCTTTCCTCCCAAGAGTTGACATCCACCAGTGGTACTTTTTCTGTCAAGTTTACAGCCTGCAAAATCACTATCAGAATAACCAGTTAGATCGAACCCTGAGTCTTTGGGATACCAAAGACCGAGGTTAGGAGTTCCTTTCAGATATCTGAAAATTCGCTTTACAGCGATCAGATGGGATTCCTTGGGTTCAGATTGATAGCGTGCACATAAACAAGTAGAGTACATGATGTCAGGTCGGCTTGCTGTAAGATACAGCAATGAGCCTATCATTCCTCTATAGGCAGTGACATTAACAGGTTTTCCAGATGGATCCTTGTTAAGTGTCAGTGGTGGTGCCATAGGAGTTTTCATCGCTGAAGTTTGTGTTAAATCAAACTTCTTCAGCATGTCTTTAACATACTTACCTTGGCAGATAAAAGTACCTTTGTCAGATTGTTTAATCTGGAGACCAAGAAAATATGTCAGCTCACCCATCATACTCATTTTATATTCTTTCTTCATTCTTTCAGCGAAGCGAGTACATAGAGATGGGTTAGTAGAACCAAATATTATGTCATCGACATATATTTGTACAAGAATTATATGACCTTTTATCTTCCTGAAAAATAACGTATTATCAATCTTGCCACGTTCAAAATTTTCAGAGATAAGAAAAGATGAGAGAGTGTCATACCAAGCACGAGGGGCTTGTTTTAGACCATAGAGAGCCTTATCCAATTTATAAACATAATTTGGATGCTTAGGGTCATAGAACCCTGGTGGTTGTTCTACATAAACTTCTTCATTCAGTTTTCCATTCAGAAAAGCTGATTTTACGTCCATTTGATAAACGATGAAGTCTTTATAGACTGCATAAGCTAAGAATAGTCGAATTGCTTCGAGCCTGGCCACAGGGGCAAAGGTTTCATCATAGTCTATGCCTTCCTCTTGTCTGTATCCCTGAGCAACAAGTCGAGCCTTGTTGCGGGTTACAATTCCATGTTCATCTAACTTGTTTCTAAACACCCATTTGGTGCCTATTACAGTTTTATCAGATGGTCTAGGAACGAGATTCCAAACTTTGTTTCGAGAGAATTCAGTCAGCTCTTCTTGCATAGCGTTGACCCAGTTTGGATCTCTGAGGGCATCATCAGTCTTCTTTGGTTCTATTAAGGAGAGAAAGTTTACAAAGAGACAGATATTACCTGAGCTTCGTCGTGTCTGAATACCTGCATCTGGATTACCAAGAATTTGATCTATGGGGTGATCTCTGGTCCATCGCTGAGCAGGAGCAAGATTGCTTATTTCAGCGATAGGATCAACAATAGGAGCAGTCACTGATGAAGATGCTTGAGGTTCATCAGCTAGTAATTGTTGAACATTAGATACACCAATACTTTCAGAAGGGTTTTCAGACGTAGATGGATTTGATGGTAGAAGTGTGTTTAGAGGTTCAGCTGAAATCCATGAGTTGGATTCAGCGGTGGGAGGTATGATACTTGGTTCTTCATCAGCAGCTGGAGTTTCAGTGTGCTGTTGGTTTGAGAAGAAAGGTTCAGTTCCTTTATAGTGAGAGATCATCCAAGTATTCAGTTCTTCATTGTCAGCGATTGGTTTAGAGTTCGCTGAGCGCGTTTCATCAAACGTGACATGAATGGTTTCTTCTACGGTTTGTCTTCTTTTGTTGAAAACTCTGTAGGCTTTTGAGATGGAGGGATATCCTAAAAATATTCCATCATCGGCTTTTGGGTCGAACTTTCCAAGTTGATCTTTGTTGTTTAAGATAAAGCACTGACAACCAAAGATATGAAGAAAGCTGATAGAAGGCTTCCTTCCAAGAAAGAGTTCATAAGCTGTCTTCCCAAATCGCTTTATTATCAGCGATCTGTTTTGAGTAAAACATGCAGTGTTTACAGCTTCTGCCCAAAATTGAGTAGGGAGGTGAGAATCGCTGAGCATTGATCTAGCAGCTTCTATGATCGTTCTGTTTCTTCTTTCAGCGACTCCATTTTGCTGAGGTGTTCTTACTGAAGAAAAGTTGTGAGAGATTCCCTTGTTCTCAAAGAAATTGTTCAGGGAACTATTTTTGAATTCAGTTCCATGATCACTCCTTATTGATCGAACAGTAAGATTATTCAGCACTTCCATCTTTTTGACAAAAGATATTAGTTCTTCTGGAGTATCATTCTTACAGCGAAGAAAAATAACCCAGGAGTAGCGAGAATATTCATCTACAATGACAAGCGTATATTTCTTTCCAGCTATTGATTGGATATTGACAGGGCCAAATAGATCCATATGCAAGAGCTGAAGAGGACTTGTTACTGAGGAAACTTGTTTCGACTTGAAACTAGCTCTTGTTTGTTTTCCTTTTTCACATGCTGAGCAGAGAGATTCTTTAGCATATGAGTGCTGAGGAAGACCAGAAACCAGTTCCTTAGATGAGAGAGAATTCAGGGTTTTGAAGTTTAGATGAGAGAGCCTTTTATGCCATAGCCAGTTGACATCAGAAGAGGCCTTAGAGAGAAAACATAAGTTATCAGTGATAGTAGAGTCCATATCTATTACATAGACATTTTCTCTTCTATAACCACTGAGAGCAAGTTTTCCTTTTTCATCTACCACTGAACATGCTTTCTTAGAAAAGCGAACTTCGTAGTCTTTGTCACATAGCTGACTGATGCTTAGAAGATTGTGCTTCAGTCCATCTACATAAGCGACTCTTCGAAAGGTAGTTGTCCCATTGCTGAGGACACCAAACCCACGGGTAAATTCTTTTCCATTTCCACCAAAGGTCACAGAGGGACCTTTCTCTTCCTTGTATTCAGTGAGCAGGTCTCTTTGTCCAGTCATATGACGAGAACATCCGCTATCGAGATACCAGATGCCCTTTGATCCCTGCATACATAAGGAAGATTAAGCTTTGTTTGGTACCCACTTTTCAATGGGTCCTTCAGAGTTAGTGGATAAGGAAGATTCAGCTTCAGTGGTAATCTTCACTTTGGTTAATTTCTTAACCTTAGTGGTATTTTTCACTTTGGTGACTTTATTTGCCTTAGAGGCATTTTTCTTCACTTTGGCTGTTTTATCAGCTTCGGTGGTATTTGGACACTTGCTCGCAATATGGTCAGTGAATCCACAGTGATAACATTTTCTATATCTGATGGTGGATTTATAACCAAAAGGTTTTGAAAACTTAAGATGAGCAGGTCCAGCTCCAAGAATGCCTTTAGCACGAGATCTGGGAGGAATTTTTATTTCTTCAGATTTCACGGGCTTTAGATCAACCTTCAGCTTTGGAGGACAGATATCAAAGATTTCTGTCACTGAGCTAAAAGGTTTATCCACTGAAGGTTTGGAGGGAACTTTCAGTTTGGTTTTCTTGGAGGCCTTCTGAGAGAGAATAGACTTTCCTTTATCTACAGGCTTAGATTTTGCAGATATCTCCTAAGGGATGGGATTAGAAGAAGAACAGGGATAGAATTGATTATAAGAAGTGTCAAAGAAAGATGTGACAAAAGTTCCAAACTTAAGCGAGGAACTTTCTTCTTTAGGATCATCCTGTGGTGTCCAAAAACCAAGACCAGTTTTATCACTTTCAGGAGTTTGAGCATTTATTATCTCAGAGATCTTTGTTGATGATTTGCACCATTTTTCAACATGAGCCTTTTCTGCTTTTAGAGCAGCGATGGCTTGTTCGCGTTCAATGCTGATGATTTCATTTATAATGACTTGATCTTTTAGCTTTTCTTCTAAAAGATTTAGTTCACTGATCTTTTCATGACATTTCTCTAGCTCTTGTGTTAAATAAACATTTTTATTTTCAGCTTGAGTTTTGTCGTTTAGAGCATTATAAAGGTCAATCGTCAGCACATCAACAGCGCGACTTCTCTCAGCTTCAGGCAGAGAGGGATTTGTAGAGATAGATACCTGAGATGATATGTAGCTCATAGAAGGTTCAGATGGTTCTTCTACTTCTTCTTTAATCTCAGCCATGAGGCAAAGATTAGCGACTTCTTCTTCATCAGAAGATGATTCTTCTGATTCAGCCCAGTCATGTTCTTCAGCGATGAGACCTTTACCTTTTTGCTGATAGCTTTTCAGCTTTTGATATTTGTTTTTCAGCTTATGGTATTTGTCATCACTGGATCTTCTTGAGGTAGAAGGTTTGAAGACCTTTTTAGACCTGCACTCACTAGCAAAATGTCCAATTTTTTCGCAGTTATAGCAAGTGGCTGTAGCCTTATCAACCGGAGTTGATTTTGGCTTTTCAGTAAGAGAGAGAGGTTTACTTCTTCGGAAGTTACTCTTTCTTGCAAATCTCTTAAAAGAGTTTGTCAAGAGTGCTAAGGACTCATTAAACTCTGAAAGATCAGGGTCTGATAAATCCTCAGATTCAAAATCTAACTCAGTGATGGTGAGAGTAGATCGCTGGGATGGAATTATCTCTGATGAGACTAAAGCAACAGCAGTGCTTTTGGAGTCTTTAGAATCTTTTACAAGATTCTTCTTCAGGAGATTAGATTGCTCATAGTTGAGCAATATTCCATACAGAGTGCTTAGAGAGAGAGTATGTAAGTCCTTTGTCAGCTTAAGACATATTGAATAACTGTCCCAGCTTTCAGGAAGACTTTCCAAGAATTTTGTTAGGACCTCAGAATTAGAATAGGTCCTTCCAACAGTTCTTAGGTCAATGATCAGGCAGTTAAACCGCTGATGAATGTCAGAAAGAGATTCATTCTTACCAGCGATAAAACTTTCATACTGTCTTACCAAGTTAATCTTTCGGGTCTCTTGGATTTCAGTGGTGCCCTCATATTGAACACATATGGTTTCCCACATTTCTTTAGAAGTTTTTAGATGCATGATGGAATGGAAAACTTCATCAGGCAGAGCCATTGATATAATGGTCTTTGCTCTTGCATCTATGCCTACCTTCTTTTTATCTTCATCACTCCACTGTCTTATTTCCTTAACGACATATCGTTCAGGGACAGCTTCAGTGGTGGCAGTAGCGGGAACCGCAGCTATAATTCTAACAGGTTCATAGGGTCCGTTTTCTATATATTCAGGTATAGTAGGATCCGCACCTTCAAGAAATAGCATCATTCGATTTTTCCATAGAGAAAAGTTATCTCTGCTAAATCGAGGAGGTTTAGAAAGTGAACCATTATCATAGTAGTTTGTGTTTGTGTTTAGTGCCATTTTAGAATAGCAAGGAAGAGTATACAGCAAGATCTTGTTTATTAGATTAAACAAACTGCTCTGATACCACTTGTTGGTCCCGAAGGTGCTTAACAAGTTTGTAGAAGGGGGGGGGGGTTGAATACAAACACAGAAATTAAAGTTTAATAAATTGTTTATTGATAAATCAAAATACAATTTACAAGTTTGTTGCGGAATAAGATTAATACAGACTCAATCTAAACAAACTTAAGAAACACTAAGATGGTTGCACAAGAAATTCAGAGAATGGAGGATTTTAGAGAGATAGAAAACAAGGGTTTCTATTTTGGAGTTCAAGGATTGAGCACACCTTCAGATGAAGGAGTGAGCTTCCTATTTATACCCTATGCATTAAATGCATGGCAGGGTACTTTACACGTGGCATTCATAGATTGGCTTTGGTAGTCTCACTTTTGGAGACATGCTTTTGGCCACTTTATGAACAGTGTAGTTGACAGAGTTGGTGTACGATTTGTGGCAGGGACTTGTCCGTTCTGACACATCGTACTGGTTGTGCAAGGTAAGACAAAAGAAAACTTGAGGCATAAGCTTTGTGATCGTTGATCGCTGAGTATCTCTTCTTCCAGAGATAAAGAAGTTCAGCTATCGCTGAAGCTTTTCCTCAGGCTTCTTCGCGTAAGTAGATTTGTCTGGTCTTCGCTGATATCCGCATCAGGTCACTAGTAGACTTATCTATTGTTCAGTGGCTTCGTCTTCGATTCAGCTATGAACTATGTTGACGCGAGACTTGTCTTCAGGGATTACGTTAACTGTGTTACATAGGAAACTATCAGTGATAACTGAACAGACTCAGTTTGATCGCTGAAAGTGAAACACATATTAAATGTTTACAGAATGGTCATCAGCGATAACTGAACAGACTCAGTCTGATCGCTGATGATGAAACACTTAATACATATAATAACGTAATTTTCACTAAGTATAAAAGAGGGTCGTTATCAAATCACTGAGAGAGTTTGGATCAACATATACTTGTGCTCTCACTGGGTAATATTGTGCCCCCGCTGTGCAGTATACGATAATTAGCTACCACGACACTAGCGATGGAAGAACCCACATCGGTGGTGGCTCCGATAGTGGAAGAGCCAGCCGAAATAGAGGTTGCAGGTACACCAGGGGGCGGTGGAGCTGTGGAATCGACGGGAGGAGCCTCGCCGGTGGTCTGGAGTCGTCGACTCCGGCGACTTGGAACGACGTTGGGGTTTGGGGTCAATGTCTTAGCTCTGGCCATGGAATGGAAAGGAACTGAAAAGTTTCTGAAAGTGACCCTTGGTTTACTGTATGGAGATAAAACAAGGAATATAATTCCTTTATTAAATCCGGTTGCCCCAAAAGGAACACAAATGAGTTTGTGTTGTAGACCCTACTTTTTCAAAAACTTAATAAATAATTCAACCTTTTTTTCTCCTCCATACAAAATTGTTTTGGGCCATGATGACAAGTACACAAAAATCTTCTAGGAAGATTTTCCTAGTACCCTAGATAGCCAAGTGTTCTCATTAAAATCTTTTAAAATTTAAGGAAATGATTACCCAAGATAACATCAGATTTCCCCCCATTAATTTCTTTTCAAAACTCCCGCCCAAACTTAACAGCCCTACACTGCCCACAGTGGGCACCTACTACCCTCAGCGGACAGAGACGAGAAAGATTTTAAAATAATAAAAAAAAGAAACTTACTCACACCTATACACTATTTACAAGAAGAGTTCCTCTGATTCAGGGGTTAAGTACATTGGGGTTAGGCACCCCCTCCGGGAGGTAGTGCTTAACCCGATGTACATTAACCTTGAAAGTGTTGTTATCTTGCGGATTCAACAAGTCTATTGTGCCAAACTTTCCTACTTCCATGATGGTAAAAGGACCTGACCAACGCGATTTCAGCTTCCCAAGGAACAACTTCAATCGTGAGTTAAAGAGAAGCACTTATTGTCCTTTTTCAAAAATTCTTTGGTTTATCCTACGATCATGCCAGAGTTTTGTATTTTCTTTATAAATTTTGGCATTTTCGTAGGCATGGTGCCTTATCTCTTCTAACTCAGTTAATTGAAGTTTCCGCTTTTTCCCCGCAGCATCCTTACACAGATTCAATTCTTTTATGGCCCAAAAAGCTTTGTATTTGAGTTCTAAAGGTAGATGACACGCTTTCCCAAATACCAATCTGTACGGGAACATATCTAAAGGGGTTTTAAATGATGTTCTGTATGCCCAAAGTGCGTCATCCAACTTGAGTGACCAATCTTTCCTATCGGGCTTTATGACTTTTTCCAAAATTGATTTTATCTCCCGATTTGAAAGTTCCGCAAGACCATTTGTTTGAGGATGGTATGCGGTGGCCACTAGGTGTTAGATATTATATTTGCTAAAAAATGTGCTTAACATTTTGTTTATGAAGTGTGTCCCTTCATCACTAATTAAAGCTAGGAGAGTGCCAAATCGTACAAAAATATTTTTATGAAGAAAATTAACCACAGTTTTAGCATCGTTTTGAGGACACGCAATGGCTTCTACCCATTTAGATATGTAATCAACCGCAACCAGAATGTATTGGTTGTTAAAAGACATAGGAAATGGTCCCATGAAATCTATACCCCAAACATCAAAAAGTTCGACTTCTAAAATATTATTTAAGGGCATTTCATTCCGTTGGGACAAATTTCCTACTCTTTGACATTGGTCACAACCTTTTACGAACTCAAATGCATCTTTAAATAAAGTGGTCCAAAAGAAACCACTTTGAAGAATTTTTGTTGTCGTACGTTGACCACCGAAATGACCTCCGTACGGTGAAGCATGACAATCATTCAAAACATTTTTCATCTGGAAATTTGGGACACATTTTCTTAAAACTTGATCTGCACCTAGTTTATACAAAAATGGGTCGTCCCAAAAATACTGTTTGCAATCATGTATGAATTTCTTGAATTGTTGTCCCCTCATGTTGCATGGCCTGATTCCACTTGCCAGATAGTTTGCAATATCTGCATATCATGGGAGATCTTTTTCAAAGTGGTGATGGATGGCTAAAATGTGCTCGTCTGGGAAAATTTCCTTTATGTCATGATTTCCACCACTTGACACGCTATGTTCAATCCTAGAAAGATGATCGGCCACTTGATTATCCACTCCTTTTCTATCAACTATCTCAAGGTCAAATTCTTGTAACAGAAGGACCCACCGAATAAGTCGTGGCTTAGCATCGGTTTTGTTAAAGAGATATTTAATAGTGGAGTGGTCAGTGTGAACGATGACTTTTGTCCCGATTAAATAGGATCGAAAACGGTCAAAGGCAAATACTACAGCAAGCAATTCTTTCTCGGTTGTGGTATAATTTATTTGAGCTTCGATAAGAGTTTTGCTTGCGTAGTAAATGGGGTGGAAAATTTTATCTCTTCTTTGCCCTAAGACAGCACCCACAGCCCAGTCGCTTGCATCACACATTACCTCAAAAGGCATGGTCCAATCTGGGGCTATCACAGTGGGTGCCGAAACAAGGGCAACTTTGATTGTTTCAAAAGCTTTGGTGCATTTTGGAGTAAAGTCGAAAGCTTGGTCGACATGCAATAAATTACAAAGGGGTTTTGCAATTTTTGAAAAATCTTTTATAAAACGTTTGTAAAACCCCGCATGCCCCAAGAAGCTTCTAATGCCTTTAACCGAACTTGGTTCAGGTAATTGCATTATTACTTCAAGCTTTGCTTTATCCACTTCTAAACCTTTTTTAGAAACCATGTGATCCAACACGATTCCTTCTTGTACCATAAAATGGCATTTTTCCCAATTTAAAATTAAATCGTGTGTTTCACATTTTTCCAAGCTCTTTTTCAAATTTTCAAGACAATTTTCAAATGATGTACCGATAACTGAGAAATCGTCCATAAACACTTCCATGGAATCTTCAATCATGTCCGAGAAAATAGACATCATACAACGTTGAAACGTTGCGGGTGCATTGCAAAGACAAAATGACATTCGGCGAAAAGCAAAGGTTCCGAAGGGACAAGTGAAGGTAGTCTTCTTTTGATCTTCGGGTGCAATATGAATTTGATTGTACCCCGAATAACCATCCAGAAAGCAATAAAATTCCTTTCCGGCCAATCTATCTAGCATTTGGTCTATAAATGGCAAAGGAAAATGGTCCTTTTTCGTGGCTAGATTTAATTGTCTATAGTCCATGCAAATTCTCCACCCGGTGACGGTCCTTGTTGGGAGAAGCTCATTTTTCTCATTGGTGATTACCGTGGTACCACCTTTTTTCGGTACACATTGTACCGGACTCACCCAACCACTACTTGAAATGGGGTAGATAATACCCGCATCTAGCCATTTTAAAATTTATTTCTTAACGACTTCTTTCATGATTGGGTTAAGTCTCCTTTGTGGTTGCACTTTGCCAATTCTATTTTCTTCCAAAATTATCTTATGTTGGCAAAGGGACGGACTGATTCCTTTGATGTCAGCTATTGTCTAACCTATGGCCTTCTTGTGATTTTTCAACAACTCGATCAATTTCAGTTCCTGCTCACAACTTAAATTGGAAGAAATAATTACAGGCAATTTTTCTTCTTCCATAAGATAAGCATATTTAAGGTGATTAGGAAGTGGTTTTAACTCTAGATCGGGATCCTTGATTATAGAAGGAACCTGGGTTGGTCTATCATTAAAGTCCAACTGCTCAAATGCATCTATAACCTCTATCAAATCCTCTTCTGAAATATCTTCCCCTATACAATCAATCAAACTTAACTCAAAATCATTACCTAATGCATTTAGGTAGGAGCAATCTTCAACCTCACCATTAAACTTAAGGGATTTGAAAACATTGAAAGTGATTTGTTGGTCATTTACTCTCATAGTCAACTCACCCTTCTGCACATCTATTAAGGTTCTTCCGGTTGCTAAAAATGGTCTTCCTAAAATGATGGGGACATCCTTATCTGCCTCATAGTCCAATACTAGAAAATCGGCCGGAAAAATGAATTTATCGACTTTCACCAAAATGTCCTCAATTTTCCCTTTCGGATAGGCCAAAGACCTATCAGCAAGTTGTAAAGTGACAGTGGTGGGTCTGACTTCTCCAATCCCTAATTTCTTAAAAACTGACAAAGGCATGAGGTTTATGCTTGCTCCCAAATCACATAGGGCATGTCCTACTTCTTGTCCCCCAATCGTACACGGGATAGTAAAACTCCCCGGGTCTTTTAGCTTTGGAGGGATTTTGCAAGTAATAAGTGCACTACATTCTTTGGTCAAGGTGACAGTTTCAAATTCTCCCATCCTTCGTTTCTTGTTGAGAATATCTTTTAAAAATTTAATATAATTTGTCATTTGCTCGAGAGCCTCTACCAAAGGAATGTTAATGTGAAGTTGTTTGAAAACGTCCAAAAACTTTTTAAATTGTTCATCAACATTTTTGGTTTTTAATCTTTCAGGGAAAGGTAAGTCCCTCAAATCCGGAACAGATTTGCTTTTGTCGGGAGTGCATGTGATAAGTGGTTCTGGAGTGGGTGCAATCTGTGTTGGACAACTTGGGACAATTGGGCCCGATGTCTGAGCCACGGATTCTGGTTTTGGTGATTCACTAGAGGATGGGAACAAGTCTGGAAAGTTCGAGGCATCAAACAAATGTGAGTCCTTTTGCATTACAGGTACGGGAGAGGTTTTCTCGATATTTTTAGACTCACCTATGTTTTCAATCTCTCTAATACTTATGGCCTTGACATGTTCCTTGTGAATGCCTTTGGGATTTTCTGTGTCACTAGGCAAAGTCCCTTATGGTCTATTTTTGAGCTCGACAGCAAACTGTCCAAGTTGGGTTTCAAAACCCCTCAAAGTTGCATTGGTTTGGTTTATAAAACCTTTAAGCAATGATTCGATTGAACCATTGCTGTCTGATGCATTTTGTTGTCTAGGTGCATGTGATTGTGAAGACTGACCATGTTGGTAATTCTGGGATTGTGAAGATTGTCCATGTTGATAATTCTGAGGTGGGCCTTGATGAAATCACGGGGGATTTGGTGGTCGGTTTTGGACTTGACTTGCCCCAGGGGGTTGAAGTCCTTGATTTCCAGTCCAAGAGAAGTTCGGATGGTATCTCCAATTTGGGTTGTATGTTTGGGAAAACGGACTATTTCTAGACTGATTTCCGACATAGTTTACCGAAACAGGGCTACCGGGACAACACTCAAAAGGATGATTTTCACCGCAAAAAGTGCACATTTATAATACCCTGTATTTAGTAAACCAAATTTCATGATCGATAACCAAATTGTGTTAAAACATGAAATCGTGCTATAGTAACTTGTACCTTAGTCTTCAAGAGTTGTACATTAGTCTAAGTCTATATTTATAGATTTAATTTATGGACTAATGTTGGATGAAACAACCTTGGTTAGGACCAACATTGTAAAGGAATTGTCAAGAAAGGGTTAAATTGTTATAAGTTAAAGGATTAAGGGTTAGTTTGTAAATGTAGAAAATATATATGATTTTAATTAATTTTTGAAATTTAATGAGTTC